>CM017573.1:29058829-29288369 GCA_007844125.1 Sinonovacula constricta | reverse complement strand
AATGGGTCTATTCTTTGCCAAAAAACATGTTTTTATGGGGTTTGTCACACAACTTTCACTGGGAATAAATGTTGTGCAAAACACTATGAAGGATCTACCTCAGAATTTCAGCTTTTGTCACTCTAAACAACTTGCAAGTGACACTGCCCAAGATCAACTATACTTTGCTACAAAAAGTATAAGTCAATCTCTTCTCACAATTTTGAGATTTGACTATGGCGGTAATTGGATCATAGCCAGTAGTAATATTATTGCTCAGGGCAATTTTAGGTGCAAAATGGTGAAAATTGCCCTGTTAAATCCAGTCAAACCCCACCACTGTTGCTTGGTTAAGTATAAACACTATGTGAAGGATATCTAGACTTGATGATAAAATAAACTGAATTGTGTATATAATTTTCATTGTGCGCAGGGATAGTATACTGTGTAACAGTGTCAGTGTTTATGTCCCTGTGCACACTAGGAAACAAGTGTGGCTTTTGGTACTTGCACTGATTTTTGCAAAAAAAGAAAAGGTATAAAGAGATAGAGGTATGTATATTTGTAAATGACATTTTGAACTATTAAATGAAGCTGACAAGTTTGTGCATAACTTATAAAAACTTGTGCTTTAATCTTAATATTGATCATTCTTATGCACATAAAGTTGTTCAATCATTTTGTTTCGTATGTGTGTGTGTGTTTGTGTGTGTGTGCGCACACACGTTGTGCGCATGTGTGTGTGCATGTGTGTGTGAAGTGATAAAGGACCTCGTCAAGGCAGAAGCACCGTTGCATGACAGGTCAACCAAAGACCTCCCTTCATGAAAATTCTCACTCTTACTTATGCATGGGGTAAAAGGCTGAGGAGTTCTGATTAAAATTGTCATAAAATTTGTGCTTAGCCATTTTTTATTGCACATGTTAAACTTCTTTATTATAAGGATTTAAATTTCAGATCCATATTAGCAGAAAAAAACCCAACTTCAGTTGAGAAGGTTTTCTAGATAGGTTGTAGTGCTGTTGTGGTTTGGCTAAAGTTTAATGGTTTGCCTTTATTAGAATGTCATTGCAATGTAATATCATTTAATGTCTTCAGCTTTTGGTTCAACCTCTGGTTATTAAAAATACTCAAATTATACTTGTATAATACATACATGTGAACTTTTTTGAGGCCAAAGTGGGAGATTTTTACTTGCAAAGTGGGAGGTTTGCTATTTTCATATAAACAAAGATGGAAGTTATCTGTTTCCACGTAGGGAGATTTCTGAAACTGTGTAAAACACCCCTCATTTTCCAATGATTTTGAACCTTAAAAGAGGGAGTCTCTCTCCAAAAGTAAGAGAGTTCACATGTATGATAATAATTACATTGATAATTTAAAGGCTGATTAAAAGACCATGTGTTGTGTTACTAGATATACAACTTATATGTCAGTATCAATAAATTTTATTAAAGGCTGTATTGTTCTATATCTTTACAGCAGATTTTTTGAGAGAGCCCAGAATACAGCAGCAACCATGTTTGAGGTGACAACAGTGGTCCTCTTGTCGCTGATTGGTCTGTTCATACGACTGTTCCATCTGGCCAGTAGTCCAGAGAAACCCAGACTTTTTTACAAGGACCCATGTTCACCATTTGTACAAAACCTCATTGCAGCATGCCCAACACTCACTTCAGTGTAAGTATAGTATAATTTTTATCATATTTTTGTTTCTATAAAAAAATCAAAGGACTCAATTCGGGACATAGTGCCAATAAGTGGCACCTGCCATGTAAAAAATACTGGACTATAGGCATGGTAGATCTAATTATGTACCTCAAGTCAATTGAAAGCCTACTCTGACTGCCTAGCCTCTCAACGCATGGGTTCGTGTCGTGTTTGGGGTGAAGGACTTAATGTGAGAAGGTCTTCCAGCTGACTTGTGGTGTGCCGGTGGTTCTACCCAGACATGTGTCTGGGGTCTTTCTCCATCAGAAAGCTGGACATTGCCATAATGATCATAAATGGTTGCTGCATTGTATTTCAAAAAACAAAACAAAGACATCAATTGAAAAACCTCCTGCAACTATGAAAGGTTTTACACTAACATGGCACCCAAACCCCACCAGGAGAGGTTGAGGGGTTAAACGTTAACTACCATATTCTAAATATATTGACAATTGATGATCCCTGTAATTATTGGATTCTTGGATAAGCCTATAAAAGATGGACACCACTATATCAGTGTACTGAAAATGAAAACCCAATTAGAGTTAATGTTTATTTCATATCCTTTTCAGTAGAATTATTCATCAAATTCTAGAATATATTTGAAATAAACATCAAGCAACATTGCAGATGAAATGAATCAAACACCAATGTTGATGAAGTAAACAATATACACCAGTGTAATGAAATGAACGCTAACCACCAGTGTAAATGAAATACACACCAAACACCAGTGTAAATTCAAACAACATCAAACACCAGTGTAAATGAACTAAGCATCAAACACAAGTGGAATGGGGAAAAATCAAATACCACAGTAATGATTAACACTATACATCATTTTTAATAAAATGAACATCAAACCCAAGCTTAGATGTCAGACTTTGTTGGTTCAATGGTTTCACCCTTCTTATACCATCTTCGGCAGGTTAATATGTAGGGTTATAAGGCTAGCATACATGTGAACTCTCCTGCTTTTGGAGGTTCATAATTATCTGAAATTGAGGGGTGTTTTACACATTTACTTGGAAACAGATAATCTTCTTCCTTGTTAATGTGAAATTAACAAATCTCCAATTTTGTAAATCTCCCACTTTGGCCTCAAAAAAATTTCACATGTATGAGCTAACTGTGTTCTTTGGTGAATCTATAACAAAAGCAGTGTTGTTAAAAATTTTAAATAGGTTGATTTCTTTCTAATAAATTGGTCTTGTCGTTTGTTGGGGGTATTTTTTATTATATTTTGTGGACAACAGAATCTATTTATATAATAGTCCAAAACCACTTGGTAAGCTTTTGAAAAACTGTCATAGAACATATAATAAAAAATAATCCTACAATTTAAACAAACAACAATACAAGTCCTCAAAATATTTCTACAAACATGCTGATATTGAGTCAATAAAAAGAAATTAGTCGGTCAATTGTTTTGCTGACATTTTATATGCATGTTTCCAACAGCAGGTTTCTAGCAGCGGATGTCTTAAACTTGGCCCAAAGTAATGACACAGATAAGGTTTTAAGGCTCTTGAAAGGATTTTCTGGTGTTATCTTTTTGAATGTACACAAATATGATGTGGTAGAAAAAAAGTAATATACACAGTGGTAAAAATGTCAAATTTGCTGACAAATTTAAACATCTCATGTAGACATTGCTATATAGATAGATGTAAACAACTTGCTATATACATGTCAAGTAAACAATATGCTTTATACATATACAGTAAACAACATGCTTTAAACATATACAGTAAACAACTTGGCTATATACATGTACAATAAACAACTTGGTTATATACATGTACAGTAAACAGCTATGTTAACTATAATAATGATGCAAAATATAGCAAAAATGTCAAATTATGATACATCATTAATGTTCCAACATATGTTTAGATTTACCATTGTTAGTAGTTTTTTAAACTGTAAACAGACTGCATAAATAAAAAAAATAATGTGTTCATTTCCAGTCACCATTGTGTTGCAGTTTTAGTTTCTAACCTCACTGACAAAAACAAAGGCACAGTCATGATACAATATATTGCAGGCAGCCATTTATAATTGTTATCATGTTTACCATCCCACAACTTTTTGTTGTAACCCAGTCTCCACTTATCATCTATGTTGTGTGGGTGGGGAGGGGAGGCAGCTATAATTTTCATAATCGTAATCATAATCAGGTTACACATTATTCATCACATCCTAGATAGATAAACTGGTGAAATTATTACTGTAAGTCGTGATACATGTGTTTATCATGTGTTTATCATGTGTTTATCATGTGTTAATCATGTGTTAGTCATTCATATGGGTAGTGTGTGGTGAATGTACTGATAGCTTTGTTCAAACAGAGAAGGAATGTCCAAAGTTTGTCTGTACTTCCAACACCCCAATGTCATTTTAACCTTTTATTTTATACATATTTTTATCAGCTTACATAATACGATTCATTGTAAGATTGTTAGTGGGGCGCCCATGCCGAGTGGTTAGAGACCGGCTGCAATAGCTCAGTTGGTAGAGCATAAATTTAAGGATCTGGAGGTCGCAGGTTCAAACCCTGGCCGGGTCAAAGCAAAGACTTTAAAGTAGGTAGTAGTGGCTTCCCTTCTAACGCTCAGGGCTAAGGGGGACAGCATTATGCCTGACTCATCAGTATCAGTGTAATGGACTGGCCACTTTGGAGGTGAACATTTTAAATTTTAAGGAGGTGAACTTTTTTTGTTCAATCTTTCAGGAATTTATTTTTGATGGAGTTAAAGACCCATTCCAAAAAGGGTACTCAGTCAAGCTGTTTAAATAAAAAATCTAAGTATCTAAGTCTTTATCAAGAATTATTCTAGCTTCACATTTTGAAACTTCATTCTTTAGTTGGCCTGAAAAATTTCCTTAAATTGTACAGCAATCTTGTGAATAAGGAAATACATAGGCATTTAGAAACATTTTCCTTAAATTGATTTTGAGCATTTGTAATTCTGACCAGAAGAAATGATGATGAATTGCACTCCATTGTGTGTTTTTTCAAACTTTGATATACCTTGTCAAAAGAAAGTTTTTTATTGAATGTGTATCCTAACTATTGCTTCTGCATAATAATGGAATCACTATCATTTCAAAATTTATTATTATGACTTAATTTTTGTACATTACCTTTGCTTTTTTTGTGCATTGAGGGTCATAGCATTTTTCTTACAACATTTCTGAATTTCAAGTATATCACTTTGAATTTCTTGTTTTTAATGTTTTTATTTTTTATTTCATTTTTTAAATACATCACAGCAACCATTGATGATCATTAAATCAATGTCAGGCTATGTTGGTGGAGGAAGACCCCAGACAAATGTCTGGGTAGAACCACTGGCACACTACAAGTCAGCTGGAAGAC
The DNA here is from genome assembly GCA_007844125.1 of Sinonovacula constricta. Classification (NCBI taxonomy): domain Eukaryota; kingdom Metazoa; phylum Mollusca; class Bivalvia; order Cardiida; family Solecurtidae; genus Sinonovacula; species Sinonovacula constricta. Next base: position 29,283,297 of record CM017573.1, on the reverse strand, counting down.
CTTCCAACATTAAATCATTTGTACTTGTTTTCATGTTCCGCAAGCTGTCAGTATAGTATCAGCAGTGACCATATCAACTTGTGATGAAACAATCAATGTTTGAACCCTGCATATGTTTGTTTGTTTGGTTTTTCATCCCACATACAGTATTTTAGTTATCTGGAGGTGGTGTCCACTTGAAGTAGATATAGAGGTGCCTTCAATGGGTATAGCATGCCGTGAATACCTCGCATGATGCCACACCTAGTGACATTATCCTGACACTGGGCCAACCAGTCGTGGAATTATCCTTATATTTGCTTGAGAGTTAGCAAGAGAGCTATACCACTACCATTTGGAACAAACTATGGTATGTTGTGGCCTGGGATCGAACCTGGGGCCTTCTGTACCTGGAGCCAATGCTCTACCGATTGCGCTACCAGGGAACCGTGCATATGTATAGTATGTATTACTGTATGTACATAGGGGTGTTACACAAAGCAAAAACCATGTGATTTGTAGAGCTGTAATGATCTAACACAATGCACTGAAACCGTGATACACAGCTACAAAATGATGCATCGTATGATGTTGGCCAGATTCGATTCAGTTCAGTATTTAGACCAATTCATGGCTATTTTCATTTTTAGACATTTAATCATGTCAGAATTAAACATTATTGTCTAGTCATAATAATTACTGTATCTTCTGATAATTTATATTTCCACTACTCATCAAATATTAAAAATACTTTACCAGGTTGTTGCTGTTGTTTTGTTAATTTTTTAATGTTTTTCTTAGATGTTTGTTGTTTTAATAAAAATACATACATGTGAACCCTCCCACTTGTGGAGGGAGACTCCCGCTTTTCAGGTTCAAAATTATTTGAAATTGAAGGGTGTTTTACACATTTTCAGAGTCTCTCTACTTGGAAACAGATAACTTCCTTAATTGTTTAAAATATCAAATCTCCCACTTTGCAAGTGAAAATCTCCCACTTTGGCCACAGAGAAAGTTCACTTGTATGAAAATAGTTAGTTTTTTTTGTGGTTTTACTTGTTAACTTATAAACAATAATACTTTTTATTTTATCAGTCTGAAAAGTTACACACCAAACAGTAAACAGCCAATCTTAAGCATCCCATTTTCTTATTTGTATCATACCGTAAGATATCTTATCGAGATGCAAACTGACAATGCATACCTTATTGTAGAGGGGGCCTATTTTTACAGCTCTAATGATCTGGTTGGTTGATTTAACAAACAAACTATTCACTTACTAAGATCAGATTGTGTAACCCTTTAGCTTATGCTTATGTCATTTTATGCCTTTGTAAAGAAATCACAATTATTCTTTTTATCTTCAGCAACATCAACACAACTAAGGGTTTATTTGTAGACTAGTTTAATCAAGGTTATATTATTATTATTAAAAAATTTTTTTTTAAAACTATTTCTTAGAAAATCAACAAATTCAAGTGAATTTTTAAAACCCTATACATTTACTATGAATGAAAAGGTTAATATCTACATGAATATACTTGTTGTACAAAAAGCAGGAAGGATGTACTGAAATGAGGATGTTATTGAATCATGAATTGATATGATGAAAATGCTGACCAAAGTATAAAAGTATCATTTATGTTGTCATTTATATATTGATAAGATTATGCTTGTGGTGTATCTTTCAAGATAAATGTTTGTTTAGTTTTAAAAATCTATTTTATTTCATGCTTTTGTGTGAAAGGGTGAGAAATACTAGTGAAAGAAAACCTAATAATTTCATACTGGACTACAGTGAAATGATAGGTTTATCATCTTCACTCTGGGCCCACAGAGAGGTAGTTAGTAAATACTGGAAGCATCATGGCAAAAACAGCTAATTAAAAATAATGTTTATTGACAAAATAAGCATGAAATAATTAAAAAAAATGTTGATTTAGGTATATTATCATACTTTATTTCGCTTTTGGTAATAGAAAAATAATACATGTATTTTTACTGCTGCACCCCTCATGAAAATATATTTTTCTTTGACCAATCATGTAATAAAATGCAATCAAACACTGCAGTCGACAAATATCGGTTAAATCATTTATTTATAGACAAATTTTATGCATAATCATTTCTTGATTGGTTTGATTTTTGTTTACATTGCATCGAAACAGTAATGGCGTTATTGTTATGTCCAACATAGTGTTCTTGATGGAGGAATACCCTAGAAAATGTCAAACTACTAGTACATCATATTTATGCTGGAAGTCATCCAAACATTAAGTTCTTGCCCTGAATTGGATTCGAACCCCAATCATGAGGGTCCAAAGTGTCTAAGAAATTAAAAGTCACCAACACTACCCATTCAGCAACAGGCTCCTTTGTACAGGGCTCCAGATTAGATTTTAGTGTAAACTCTGTAAGATAATAAAAATTGTGTAAAGGAATTTTTCTGGCTTTTTTTTTGTTATTTTTTGTTTTGTTGTTGTTGTGGTTTTTACTTTTTTTTTTTACAACTGGAATAAAAGATAATTTTACCTTCATTTTCGAAACTGCTAAAATAGGGTTTACTGTATTAACATAGTGAAAAGAAATTGTTGTTGAGACTTTACTCTGGCTAAATACAGTAACCAATCAATCAAGGCAGTCTATTTTATTGTACTACCGATTAAGCCATTAAGATAACCTTCACCTGTCATTTTTTGTAAGAAAAAAGATAATCAGTTAGGTTACACACTAGTATTTAAAAATATTATGTGACTTGGATTTTTTTGGGCATATCTGTTAAATGTGGTATCTGACAGTTTGGACCAAAAATATTTTCATTACCCGGTATTTATCTTAGTAAACCATTGTTATATGAACAGATCTAGTAAAATGCTGTTTATTGATGTCCTACACCTGTCGGAAAAATGAACCATAATGCCACAATCATCAGTGCAAACGTGTTTTTTCTATCTGAGCCATGCTGCACAGTTAGCTATTTTTAAACTAAGAAAACCATGTCAGCCGCTGTGACGTCGATGTCTTTTTTAGCAGGAATCTCAATCATTCTTATTTACTGATATCTAAGATGTAGGCAAACTGTAAGGTACCACCTTTAAGTCAAGAAGTGAAATATTTTGAGTATTTTGTCTTTTTAAACAAGTGAAATATGCATATATGCCCCTTATTTAGAGCCCTGTGTGTATATAAAGACAATGGTGATAATGCCTGCAAATACCTCTTATTTTGCTTATATTATTATTGGTATTTTATTGGTAGGAAATATTGAGAATGTTGCATTTAGAGAATGTGGTTTTTAACCTAAATTGTATTTAGATTACTTTCACCATTAACTCAATATTTTAATCGATATGTGAAGGAAATGAATTTGAAAAACTGGCAATAAAAGTCATCCCTAGTTCTACTAATTTCAAACCCTTCAGCTAAGTGACTTTATGGGTTGTAAATAAACATTAATGATTACACTTATCAGTGGTTTGAGTTGGATAAACTAACGGTAACCCTAGATGTGTCCAGTCCAGTAAAAAGTTCAATGGCCCAATTAGTGTAGGTCATTTTTTTAAATTTTTTTTTGCAATGACCTTGTCTTGTTTTTAAGGGTATGATTTATGTTTAGCAATACAGGAGTGCTAATGGTCAAGATGAATGTATTTTTTTTTATATGTAAAAATGTTTCTGGCTCTCTTGTTAAAAAAGGTTTTGTACCTCACTCTGTATATTCAGTTAATTGTAAAATATAACTTTCATTGAAATAAAATAATCTTAATGCTCCTAAAATGTAGTACATTTTGATTATTTTGATGAGTGATCATAATTGGGCATTTTAGATATTTCAGAGTATTCTTCTTGATCTGAACCATCTCCAGATAACTGAAATACTGTTGTTGGGATGATAAAAACCAATAAACATACAATCTTCTTGATCTGAATTCTAAATTAAATACAACCTACAAGCACACACAGGTAGGGAATCTTGCCCACAAGGCCATACTACAATGAACTCTTATAACCCACAAGCCCACAGTGACAGACTCTAATAACACATAAGCCCATATAGTTAAGGACTCTTACAGCCACAAGCCCACACAGTTCGGGATTCTTACAACCCAAAAGCCCACACAGTTAGGGATTCTTACAACCCAAAAGCCCATACAGTGAAGGACTCTTACAGCCACAAGCCCACACAGTTCGGGATTCTTACAACCAAAAGCCCACACAGTTAGGGATTCTTACAACCCAAAAGCCCATACAGTGAAGGATTCTTACAACCCAAAAGCCCACACAGTTAGAGATTCTTACAACCCAAAAGCCCACACAGTGAAGGATTCTTACAACCCAAAAGCCCACACAGTTAGGGATTCTTACAACCCAAAAGCCCACACAGTGACATACTCTTCTAACCTACAAGCCCACACAGTGACATACTCTTCTAACCTACAAGCCCACACAGTGACATACTCTTCTTACCCACAATGCCACACAGTGAGGGACACTTACAGCCCACAAGCCCACACAGTGAGGGACACTTACAACCCACAAGCCGACACAGTGAGGGACACTTACAACCTAGCCATTTGAGTCCCCTTTTTGGGGGTTTGTATGTCTGTTTACAGGCTTTGAATGTAAAAATTAACCAAGCATAATTTCAATGTGTATTCTTTGTTCCACTCATTCACCAAATGCAACTTTAAAATCTCTAAAAAATATTGCCAAAGCACTCATATATTATTTTTTGATTTCTTATTTTATTAAGAGAAAATGATACTAACTGACCTATTTGCCCACAGATACAAGCCCAACTTTTTTCTGGGGCAAGAGTGGCCACTTGCAGACGGTGGTCCATGCCAAGATGGGACGTACCAATCCAAAATGGCCGTGCAGCAGACGTGTGCATATTAAAATGGCTGATGGTGCTACAATGAGTTATGATATATTTGAACCCTACAAGTCTGGACCCAAAAAGAAAGGTATCAGTTTGGTCACTTTTCTTGTTTGTTTTTTTGTTGAGAAAGTAAACAGTTGTTTTATCCTAATTTTAGATGCTGTTTGTCTTTCTTCATGATTATGTCACCATTTTTCAATTCGCAATTTCCCAGTCAGATTTGATTCTATGGAAGTGAATGTATCTTATGTGAATTGGGTAAAGTCAGTTATATTTTCTGTCAAATATTGTTAAGCTCACATGTTAAGCTTTTTTTTCTATGGTCATGAATGTTTGGCAATGCTTCTGTTTATCAGGTCATTTAACCAAGTACATGAGTATCTCCTGGGTATTCTTCTCTTTTTTTTGTTAAATAAATGATTTCACATGATCAAATCTTTGCTATTGAAGTGCTTAACTCTAAAAATAGTTTATATATTAATAGTCAGTATTTCAATTTGAGTACAATTAAAACAAACTGGACTTGGTAGTGCAATCGGTAGGGCATCAGGTATGGGGTTCATACCCATGCCACGACATACCAAAATAGTATAGATGTGATGAGTTACTTAAAATTATATTTCAGACATTTTTCATCTATATTTTCTCTAGTGAAGTTTACGCTGGCCATCTGTCCTGGTATTGCCAACAGCAGCGAATGTATTTACATTCGGACATTCTCGTCATATGCCAAGAGCCATAGTTACCGTGTGGCCGTCCTCAACCATCTAGGGGCACTGAAGAGTGAACCACTTACATCCCCAAGGATATTTACATATGGTAACCATAGCAACTGTAGTTGTATATAAAACATAGCTTTATTGCTGTATGATACTTGTGTGCTTGAGATTTGACTGAAAATATTTGTATTAACAAATGAATAATATGTGCTGTTTTTCTGGGGTATAAATTTTGAAACTGTATGGCATATTTCAGGTCTGTAATATATAGTAACCTCAGTAATGTTACGGTTTCATAATAGCGTTACGGTGTAAAGAGAGTTTGCACATTTTGACTGGATACATTGTATATAGAGGATCTGACATGAGTGTTCATTGAATACTGAAAATATTAAATAAGTTGTTGAAACGATACAATAAGAGGCTCTTATGAATGTTGGATATTCTTATCACATTACAATAAAGCTGTCTTTGTAAAAATAGCTTTGAATAAAGTTATGTTGTGGGAATTTCAGTACAGGAAGCGACAACATATCAGAAAATGATGTCAATAAACATTTGCAGGTACAGCAGGAGGCTCCGGGTTCGAACCTGGACCACAACATACCAAAGTCATAAAAAATGGTAGTGGTATAGCTCCCTTGCTAATGCTCAAGCAAATATAAGGGTAGTTTCACAACTGGTTGGCCCGGTGTTAGGATAAAGTGACTGGGGTGTGGTGTCATGCCATGTGTTCACAGCATGGCTAAACACAGTGAAGGCAGTACTATATCTGCTTCAAGTGGACACCATCTCCAGATACTTAGTAATGAAATTACTGTGGTGGGTGATAAACCCCAACAAACAAACAATCAAACCATAAATATTTGTGCCTTGAAACTTAAATTGGGTTATCAGTAATAACCAATGGGTGTACTTAATGAATATACATCAAGTTATGGGATAATCCAAATTATCCTTTCAAGATTTATGATTTAAGGGATAAACAGTTGTTTTGTTATCTACAACCTTTAACTTTTTAGTCCTTCATGGATGACTGCATCATCTCCCTGTCATGGCATGTTAAGTATAAACGATCAGAACTAGGCTAAAATATGTATTTATCCTTAAATATCTATATTCATTGCAGCAAGCTGTTGGAGCAAGATCAGCACTTATTTTGCCATACTTCAGCAATACTTAGTTTTAGACTCACCTTGCATGTAAATTTATAACTAAAGTAAGAATTAGTTGGAAATAAGGACAAAAGCAGGTCTAGGTTTATAAATGGAAGGGAGGATTTAGTCACTTGTCTGCAGACTTGCAACAAGAGGTGACAATTAAATTTGTGACTGAAAGATCAAACAGGCACCATGTATGTGGTGATTTTACAATGCTTATATTGACTTGAGAGTAAGTAGAGAGTGAGTATACCAGAAATTTATTTCCCACTATATTTGCCCACAAAACTAGGGGTGTGCACAATATACCCAGAAATTTATTTCCCACTATATTTGCCCACAAAACTAGAGGTGTGCACAATATACCAGAAATTGATTTTCCCACTATATTTGCCCACAAACTAGGGGTGCGCCACAATATACCAGAAATTGATTTTCCCACTATATTTGCCCCACAAACTAGGGGTGTGCACAATATACCAGAAATTGATTTTCCCACTATATTTTGCCCACAAACTAGGGGTGCGCACAATATACCAGAAATTGATTTCCCACTATATTTGCCCACAAACTAGGGGTGCGCACAATATACCAAAAATTATTTTCCCACTATATTTGCCCACAACTAGGGGTGCGCACAATATACCAGAAATTGATTTTCCCACTATATTTGCCCACAAACTAGGGTGTGCACATATTCTGAAAATTAATTTTACCACTATTTTTTGCCCCAAAACTAGGGTTGCACACAATGTACCAGAAATTGATTTTTCAACTAGGTTTCCTCCAAATATGTGGTGTTCACAATATTCCAGAAATTTATTTTCCCACTATTTTTCCCTCAAACTGCACAATATACTAGAAATTAATTTTACCACAATCGTTGTCCCCAAACTAGGGGTGTGCACATTAATTTTACCACTATTTTTGCCCCAAAACTAGGGTTGTGCACATTATACTAGAAATTAATGTTACCACTATTTTTGCCCTCAAACTAGGGGTGTTAAAATATACTAAAATTCTTATTTTACCATGTTTTTGCCCCCAAACTAGGGATGTACCTAGTATTCCGGAAATTGATTTTCCACTATTTTTATGGTTATCAACAGAAATAGAGTGGTTATAGATTTAAACAGCTGTCAAATAAGCAGTCATACTCTGTCTGCACCCGGTAGAGTCATCTGAGTGGCATAACATGTCAAACTGTCTTTTGATGCAGTGATAGCTTGGGTCAGAATATAGTTTGGGGGCTTATTTTTGTGGCAGGTTTGTAAAGGGTCACTGGCCGGATGATAAGGACATTGACAGCTAGGCTTCTGGTTAGGTACTTATGCCTGCCTTAGGCAGAACCAGGACTTGGTAGTTATTCAACGAACAGCAATATTAATTTACTTGTAACTGTCTGTTGTCAGTCAATAAGCAAGACAGTTACAAGTAAATTAATATTGCTGTTCGTTGAATAACTATCTAAGTCTGGTTCTGCCTAAGAAGGATTAAATATTTTCGGGAGCTCGAATGAAATTTGTTAACGTTTATTAAAAATCCCTTTGAAGTTTGGTGCTATGCCTATTCAGTGTTAATCTTAGCCTGCTCATTGTTAAACCTTGCATTAACATACACCAGAAATATGACGTTATAACACTAGATAAAAAATTTTTTTTTCCTGTTTTGAGGTCTTGTAGCACGCATAATGTAGGTATTCATAAACTTAAGAGGAACTTGGCTGTAGAGTAATGAAATATCTTTTCATAATGATTGTAAAAATCATAAATGCATTTAATAATAGCAGATTTTTAACCTTTTCTTGCTAGGAACACCATTAGGATGGGGTATGATTTAAGTTACTGGGTGGGTTAATATGTTTTAAAACGTAATTCCTTCTTTCTTCCTGTTGCAGGAGGGACTGAGGAATATGGTTTGATGATAGATGATCTACGCAAGAAGCACCCAGATGGACAGATTCTGGCAGTAGGTTTCAGTATGGGAGGGAACATTGTGTCCAAGTACCTGGGGGAGAGCCCAGAACACCAGCGCAAGGTGCTGTGTGGAATTTCAATCTGCCAAGGTTATGATATACTCGAGTAAGTAGCGACATATTCTATCACAGAGTTGGTTTTAGGAAATGATGCATTCCTGCATAAGGATGTTATTTATACAAACAAAAATGATGTACTTGAACTAAGCAGATATACTTGAGTAAAAGAAATGGATTCTTTATAATGTATTTAGTTCTGGAATATATTGCACTGGTTATATTTAGAAAGTTTATAAAGTTAATTTTTAGTATTGTTACCGGGTCTGAACTTATGGGTTCTTTATTATAGTGGTATGGGGCTTGTAGAAAAAAAATCAACCATATGTCGACGCTACAACTTTAATCCACAACGGTGGAAATTCGTCTTCTAGTAGTTTGATTCTGAAATCATATGAAACCGAAACGATACTAAATAACAATATAAATCTACATGACACATAGAGTCCTGTAAGGAAAAATACACATGGAATATGTGAACAGAATACAGCTGTGTCCTGAATTGTAGCAGCACTTAAAACATTAAAAAATACAAAGTCATGGCTCAAACAGGTTATATATACACAATGTTTAATTTAGCAAAGTAAAATAAGCGACGTTGACAATTATCAAAATATACCTTTACTAACTTACCAGTTCATAGAACTAAAACCACAGACAAAACTCGCCTCCTCTCTCACCGTTCTCTCGCCCGTGTGCTGGGCTGTTAATAAACAGAAACGAAGCATGCCAATAATAAAATAGAAGAGAGAAAAAACAAACCACCTGAAGTCTCGAACAGAATTCCAGTGTCATTTCATCAACTCGCGAATTTACATGACAAATCCAGAAAAACAAGCAAACATATATTATGTCGGCATTAAAATATATACTACGCAATACAGTTCATTTCAAAGAAAGAAGAATTAAACTTCCACAAATGCATACCTTCTAAAACAAACAGAATACTTTAATTTTCGTCAGACAAACCAATATGTCTGACCAGCATGTGATTCTTTTCCCGCTCTGCGTCATAAAACAGCAAAGGCAACCAATGAGAATGAAAGACCGGAAAAAGACGCAAAAATAACCTCGTAAAGACGAAATGTCACCTGGCTACACACTCCCCCTCCGACCAAAATGACGTCCCGTCATTTTAAGACTAAATATAACCATATCAAATCGATAACATTAAAGGCAATAGTAACATGGAGTGTGAACTGCAATGACCAAGTATTATACAAGTAATCAAAGAAAGACAACAAACAATAAAACTGTATATACACAAACAAGTCGCAAATGTCTGTCATTCCTTCTAACCGTCACATATACTACTGTTACAAGTCACTAAAACATAACTCACCAACTGTCTAATATATACTACTAGCTACATCTATCTAAATACAAGTCTCACACTGCATCAAATACAACCTCAATATTTGAGATCCAACGTGTTTTTCCCCCAGGTTAAACAACTGTGTCCCTACAGGTAAGCATAGACTTAATGAACAAGAAAAAAATGTTTGGGACTAGTAATAAGCAAAGTATGTACACAACATAAAAGTAGAGGTTTATAAGCGGAACATAAAATGGTTTAATATATAGCATAAAACAAATACATTAAATGTTCATCTAGTCAATGTATTTATAACTTTGTAGGCAGTCTCACTGTCTATCTGATTCAACACTCCAGAACGAAATAAGGCATCAAGAGCACGCAAACCACTATCAAATGGTCCAGGGCTCGCTCGATACATCACGAAGTCTCCGTAACGTTCTGGCATGTGTCTTTCCCTTGTTGATCTTCTTGGTAGCGGAATAGGTCGTGTCTCAGCAGTCGGATGCGCCTGAGAACTGTCCTTAGTTACAGCTAAATCTGCATCCTTGGCATCATTTTCTGTGTCTGGTCTTTGAGCCACATCACCTTCATCTGCACCTTCATGATTTCCTGGAATATAATTCCTGGTTTCCATAGTTACATGAGCTTCTGGTTCTCCACTGTGCTGTTCTACGTGAATCTTTGTATGAACAATTCCTGATTCGTGACCGGTGTTCACATGTGCATCTACTTCTGTTTCATCGTGCAAGTCCTTGATGACATCTGAGCTATGGGCGTCCCCATCTGAATATATGACCTTTGTATATCCTTGCTCCTCATCATCTGACTCTTCTTCGTTAGTGACGTCACTCTTTTCAGGTTTTTCTACGGATATTATATGATCCTCTGCATTCATGCCTATAGGATCATCAACCATATCCTCCTCAACGTCTGACTTCTGATTTACAACCAGAAGATGGTTACGGTGTAAAGTCCGTTCACGATCTGTTTCCACAGATTTCACCTTAAACACAGGTATATCAGGTCTTGCTTGTTCCAATACGATGTGGATGTCTGGTTCAAACTTATCTTCAAGTTTGTGTTTACCATCAAAGGCGAGACGTTTGACAAGCACTTTGTCTCCTGGGCAAATCTTCACTGCTTTTGCTCTTTTGTCATAAAATTCTTTCTGCTTGTTCTGAGCCTTTGAGGTGTGCATCTTGACAATCTCGTGAGTCATTGAAAGTTTCAACTGGAGACCATCAAGGTATTCCTGGGCACTTTGATTTATTGGTTCGCTTTGGACACTCTGAAACACTACATAGTAATCTAGGTGGGCGACCAAAAAGGAGTTCAAACGGAGAAATTCTGGTTGTCTCATGGGGTGTGCAGTTGTAGAAATACACTAATGAGTTTACATATTTCTTCCAATCTCTCTTCTGGTCGTCTTCCAAGGTTCCAAGCATATTCAGGAGTGTCCTATTAAAGCGTTCCGGTCCGGCGTTGCCTTGGGGTGGTATGGTGTTGTATGGCTCTTCTTCATGCCCATGATCCTACAAAGCTGACTAATTATTTCACTCTCAAAATTGGTTCCTTGATCGGAGTGAAGACGTGTAGGAATACCAAAATAGACGATGAACTCGTTGAATATAACCTCTGCTGTCGTCTTCGCCGTCTGGTTTTTTGTTGGTACAGCCTTGGCAAACTTCGTATAGTGATCTGTCATGACCAAGATGTTGCCAATATTACCCAAAGATGGTTCTAACGACAGGAAATCTACACATAAGAGTTCAAGAGGGTAGGAGCTTTGGACATTGACTAGTGCAGCACGATCAACTGGAGACTTCCTCCTGATACAACGCTCACGCTTCTGAACCCAGTCAGCGACGTCGTTAGTGATTCCGGGCCAGTAAAACCTGTCTCTGATCAAACGCATGGTACGTTCCTGTCCTGGATGACCGACATCATTATGAAGCGCTTTGAGGATTTCCTTTCTGTAACAGAGTGGAACAATGAGTTGTTCAATTTCCTTTTCATTCTCTTGGAGGACCCTGTACAATACGCCACGCTTGATCCTGAGGTGTTTGTACTGTTTTCTCATTGTCAAATCATGCTTGAAGTTTGAAACTCTGGGCATTCTCTGATCAATAGTCGCAATACGCCATTTGTCTATGAGTGGGTCTTGACGCTGTGCCTGTCTGATATCTCTAAGATCTTTAGCGGCAATAGTTTGACCAGGTTCCTCGATTAATTCTGTTAGCTGTATTTCACCTACGGGTAGAGTAATAATGTAGGCCGGGACAACAACTGTACAGATGGCTTTCACGGTGTTGTGGTCAATGTGAATGCACTCGCTATTAGCATCATCTTTGACCTGTTCGTATGGGTAGCGACTAATTCCGTCTGCGTCAGCATTTTTCAATCCTGCACGGTAGTAAATGTCAAAGTTGTATGATGCTAAAGCAGCAGCCCATCGTTGACCTGTGGCATCAAGTTTTGCTGTTGACAATGCATATGTGAGCGGATTATTGTCTGTGAAAACCTTGAAATGACCGGATATCAAGTAGTCACTGAACTTCTCCGTTATAGCCCACTTCAACGCGAGAAACTCCAAACGGAAGGCACTATAATTCTGCTCAGTTTTGTTTAGGGCTCTACTGGCGTACGCAATCATACGTTTTTGGCCAGTTTGAACTTGGTAAAGCACCGCTCCTAAAGCTTTGGATGACGCGTCTGTATGAAGCTCAAACGATTGTGTAAAGTCAGGATACGCCAAAACCGGTGGAGATGACAAGACGGACTTGATCTGGTCGAATACATTTTGTTCTTTCTCTGTCCATTTCCAGGGTACAGTTGGTTTCTTTGAGCCTTTTCTTGTAGAGGTTGGTGGCAAAAGCTCAGAAAGCGGTCTTGTGATGCGGCTAAAATCCTTTACAAAACGGTAATATCCAGCAAAGGCAAGAAAGGAACGAAGTTCATCAGAGTTCTGAGGCACAGGCCAATTCTTTACTTTCTCAACTTTGGAAGGATCTGTTTCTATGCCGTTTTCGCTAACTACATGGCCAAGGAAGTTTACTTTAGATTTGAAGAAGACGCACTTTTCTGGTGCAAGTTTAAGTTGTGATTCTTGTAGTTTGGATAAAATAAGATCTAAGCGTTCCAGGTGTTGTTCAATGGTCTCACTGAAGATTATACGATCGTCAAGATAGATGAGGCAAATTTTCATATTGAGGTCGCCGAGAATATCCTGCATAGCCCTCTCTGATGTGTAGCGGGACTATTTGTAAGTCCGAATGGCAACTTATTATATTCAAAAAATCCAATGGAACCAACAGCAAAAGCAGTACGTTCTTTGTGTACCTCTTCGACCCCAATCTGGTGATATCCACTCTTCATATCCATTGTGGAGAAGTATTTAGCGATATGGAGGCAGTCAAACATTTCCTCCATCCGTGGAAGAGCAAAATAATCTTTTACAGTGATGCTGTTCAGTTGTCTATAGTCGACGCATAACCGAAGTTTTCCATTCTTCTTTCTGACTAATACGATGTTGGAAGTGTATGGAGATTTCGGGGGACGTATCACACCTGCAGCTAACACATCCTCAATGTGGTTTCTAACCTCTTCTATTATAGCAGGCGGAATTCTACGGTGTCTCTGTTTGAATGGGGTGTAGGTAATTAGGTCTATCCGGTGTTTGATGCGGTTGCAGATGCCGATATCGGTATCACAGGTGGAACATATGTTCTTGTGTTTTTTTCAGGGTAGAAATAAGTTCGCTTTTCTGTTTGGAGTCTAGAATGTTGTTTTCATCAATGTTCAGCTCGGATATCAAATCCTTGTCATGGTAATGTGCTTGCTTGTCAAACACGTCATCTGCAAGAGTAACTGGCTGAATCTCACCAATGATGGCATTAGGCTGAATGGTAACAAGACTAGTAGTAATATTTAACAGAGTAACCTTGGTCTGAGAACCTTTGCTATATCTAACAACAGCAGGAGTGAGGTCAAGATTACTAGAGATCTGACTGAGTTCACTCTCCTGTACAAGAGCAACAGTTGGAGGATGATCTAGGGCATGGTCGTAGTAACCAAAAATGTCAACAGACTGATTAGGGTTAATAGTAATTTTCGTGGGAGATGCGCTTTTGACCAAAGCTAATCTGTTTTTGTTGCGACGAAGCTCTCTGTCATGAACACTCAAGGCCCTAAAGCTAAAAAAAGCAAGGAGTAAAAAATGAAGCCTTCTGTAGGTACTGATCGCCAAACTGATGTTTACAAAGAGACATCACCTCTCTAAGAATGTTTGTACCAATAATCACAGGAGTTCTTTGAGAATACTGCGTATCTGGAGTGACTAGGAACAGGCAAGGTAAGGTCTGGGCAGAACCAACACCTTTTTCGAGAAGAAGATCTGTCTCGATATACCCTTTGTAAGGAAGTTGTTCTCCATCGGCACACTCAACGTTATGAAAATCACCAACAGATTTCAGGGGACATGAAGCTAGATGATTCAGAAAGAAAGTTTCAGAAATAAGGCTGACACAACTGCCGGTGTCGAGTAGGGCAGTGGTGTTGCAAGCACCTAAACGGACTGCAACTTCATTAACTTCACCGACAAGACTTGGTATGGGATCTTTCTGTCGACAAGTGCTCTCATGCGATCCCATGACTGGAGCACTTACACGTTTGGGCAATCCTTTCGAATGTGGCCTTTCTGCTTACATGCTGAGCAATGCATGTGTGCAAGGATTGTTGGGCAGTTTCTCTGCATGTGTCCTTTTAGTCCACAAATAAAACAAGTAGGAGCAAAAAGGCTTCCTGATACTGGTCGGTTATTGCCACGTCCTACACTTCTATTTCCTCCATTATATTTTCTGTCTTTGTTGGTCCATTTCGGTTGTTGGGCATATCTGGTGTCTTGTTCTTTATCTTCTAGTTTATCTGACCTTTGTCCCTTCTCTAACTTGTCTGTTCTCTCATGTAGCTGCTTGATCAACGTTGTCAGTTCGCTCTCTTTTTCTTTCTCCGAAGTAAGAACTGGCTTTGCTGGGATGGCTGAATCTGTGTTTACTCCAGCCTCTATCCTCCTAAGTTCTTTCTTAAACTCGTCATAACTAGTTGCCTTGTCAAACTGATATGAGCTCATCTGCCTTAGTTCTTTCCGTAGTCCTCCATGTAGCCTAGATCTTAATATCTTTTGGTTGGTCTGCGATATAGCACCAAGCTCAATTGCCTTCTCATGGGTGTCTTCTAATCGAGTTGCAAACTTCTCAACAGACTCGTTGGACTTCTGCTCGCATCCATAACACTTCTTCATGATGGTCTCATCTGTTTCCACAATGCCATATTCTGTCTCCAATCTGCCCATGACCTCATGAAGGGATGCAGAAGTTCCCAATCTACGGAGCTTGTCACTTGCGCTCCCCTTGACGGACCTCCTTATTCCAGCTAAAATCTGGTCCGACTTGAAAATTCCCTGAGCTAGCGTTGCTGCTACTTCATACTTAAATGACTCCCAGGTTACCTCCCCTTTGCCATCTTCACCGTAAAAAATTGATAGCTTCGGATACTGGTGGGAGAGTGCTTTTGGTGGCGATTCCGATCCACTGGCAAATGGCTTCTTATCCATTTCTGGTCCGTTAAACAACCTCTGAATCAACTCACCTGGAGACTCCTTCTTGTGCTTAATACCTAATACCCTTAATGCTTTGACTATCTCCATTTCCTCAAGTGAAATGCCAGCTGGTTCCTCAAATGAAGCTTCTTCAAACTCATCTTCATCCATTGCTTTACCTCCTGTAGCCATGATGTGTACAAATAAGTAAAAAAAAATGTTCAAACAAATAAACAGTAGTCAACAAGACTTTATACTACAGTGTCATGTAGTACAGTGAAACTTTTTTTGCAAGCCAATTTTCAGATTATTTACAAGTGTATGGTAAAATTAACTACAAGTATATACAAATATTTAAATAAAATAATTAATGCAAAAGATGCAAAACAAAAATGTCTTGAAAATTGGGACAAACGAATACTGTATATCCTATGTAAACAAGGAACATTTTTAGTTTTAAATTTCTGAATTTATAGTATACAATAATGCAAAATTCAGCTATGAATATCTGATTTCTCCCCCTCTTTTTAAAAAATAAATAAATTGATTATGTTGTTTATATTATTTTTTTTAAATGGTTGGACTTCAAATAATGGTTATAATACTATACTGTCTGCTATAGTCTACATCACTACCGTTGCAACTATCAAGTACAGGTGGTCAACAGGAACTGTCAAGTCTGTCCAAATCAGGAGCTAAAATAAGCTATAAAGAGAATTAGCACAAAATGAGAATATTAAAGGTCAGTGAACAAACTCAGCAGAAAACTCAGCCAATATGACCAGTTAAATAAATAGACCAGTTATTTACCAAATTAAATAATTATCAACTAGTCCTGAATAACACAGAAGACAATTAATGAAGATCACAGGAAAAAAAAGGAATGAACTGCACTGAGGTAGAATTTTTTTTAAGAAGTAGTAACAAATGTATTGAAATGACACCGGTAGAATCAAAAGAGAATTAAATTAGCTGTGAATAGAATGAATAGATGTGAAATTAAAACCTTCACCGCCACCAAATTAATCAAGAAAACATGCAGTAGTGATCTTTTATGTAAGTCTTCACTCTCTCTCTCTCTCTCTCTCTCTCTCTCTCTCTCTCGCTCTCTCTCAATGATAATGAAAATTTCAAACAGGTACAATTTCAAATGAGAGAAAAAAAAATACTGTGAATATTCAGATATACAAATATTATAGAAAGAAAAAAATATTGACACAAAATTAATTACTTAAATGGCTGCAAATTCCAGTATCAGTTACACAGTTACATACTCACTGCAATATACAAATGTAAAAAGTTGTGCTGCTTATAATGGCAATGGTAAAGAAATGTTGTCAATCCACAAATACACAAACGTCACTGTCCGACGAATCACATGAAGAAACTGTAGATGCCGATCCAGCGATGAAAATGAGGTGAGTCCAAGTGCACTATAACAATCACGTTGGGGGCCAATGTTACCGGTTCTGAACTTATGGGTTCTTTATTATAGTGGTATGGGGCTTGTAGAAAAAAATCAACCATATGTCGACGCTACAACTTTAATCCACAACGGTGGAAATTCGTCTTCTAGTAGTTTGATTCTGAAATCATATGAAACCGAAACGATACTAAATAACAATATAAATCTACATGACACATAGAGTCCTGTAAGGAAAAATACACATGGAATATGTGAACAGAATACAGCTGTGTCATGAATTGTAGCAGCACTTAAAACATTAAAAAAAAACAAAGTCATGGCTCAAACAGGTTATATATACACAATGTTTAATTTAGCAAAGTAAAATAAGCGACGTTGACAATTATCAAAATATACCTTTACTAACTTACCAGTTCATAGAACTAAAACCACAGACAAAACTCGCCTCCTCTCTCACCGTTCTCTCGCCCGTGTGCTGGGCTGTTAATAAACAGAAACGAAGCATGCCAATAATAAAATAGAAGAGAGAGAAAACAAACCACCTGAAGTCTCGAACAGAATTCCAGTGTCATTTCATCAACTCGCGAATTTACATGACAAATCCAGAAAAAACAAGCAAAAATATAGTATGTCGGCATTAAAATATATACTACGCAATACAGTTCATTTCAAAGAAAGAAGAATTAAACTTCCACAAATGCATACCTTCTAAAACAAACAGAATACTTTAACTTTCTTCAAACAAACCAATATGTCTGACCAGCATGTGATTCTTTTCCCGCTCTGCGTCATAAAACAGCAAAGGCAACCAATGAGAATGAAAGACCGGAAAGAGACGCAAAAATAACCTCGTAAAGACGAAATGTCATCTGGCTACAAATACATAGTCAAACATAATAAAATGTATTTCATATGGTCCAAAGAAAATCAGCTATCGTGGTTTCGATCAAGAGTATGCCACCAAATTCTACATACTAATTAGCAATTGGAAATCTAGTCAGTAACAGTTTATGTTCCAATTGCACAGAAGAGAAAGGAACACGTTTACAGAGTCTTATCAACGATTGCAACAATAACAATTGTATTGAAAGGTAGACACATACCCCAAACCCGATGTAAAAGAAAACTGATTGGTTGATTGTCAAGAGAGATGATAAGATGACAACTTTAATATAAACATTATGACAAATTTAACTGTGATTTGTTGTTTTGTGATCGATGCAGCTCCAGAAATGATTTTATCCACGGAACCCAGAAACTGGAGTGTTAAATTTCGAAACTAAAGTGATCAAAATGGATTTCCAACATTATGCAGACACCCCTGTTAATAGAAGTATGAGCTGTTATTGTTATAAGCGTGTGTACTAGATTACTAGCAATAGGAATACAGTAAACTGGTCAAAATGTTAGACTTACACAAATTTTGTGGAGTTCTTCTGATAGAAAGAGTGCTTATCTCTCTCCCAAATACCACCGGGACATTATATTTAATCACGTTCATTATTTCTTTTTATGGTGTCATAGTTTAAGATAGTTAAAACTAGTATTGCTTGTTTGCATTTGAGGAACCTCTCAAGAACTGCTACGTTAGAGCTCAATAAAACAGGATTAAGCACTACAGTTCGTCCCTTCTGCCGACTAACCGTTCCAAGGCGGTAACTGTTGGGTTTGCTTTTTTGTTTGTTTAATGATTCAACATAGTTTTGTTAAAACCTTTTTCATTTGGCTTGCGTGTGAATACATTTTCTGTGCATTTTTATATTTGATACATTGCAATGCTTATAAGAAATTGTCATATTTCCTTACATTCTAGAACAACCACCCCCACCCCCACCGAGTAAAGACAGCATAACGTAGTATGCATAAAAATACTGATATATGAACTGACAAAAATCAAATGATAGACAGAAATGATGGATTGAATGTCTAAAACATAAATCATCAACCAATGGTTATGATACATTGAATAACTAAACATCATTAACCAATGTTCCTGATGGATTAAATAACTAAACATCATCAATCAATGTTCATGATGGATTGTATAACTAAACATCATCAATCAATGATCATGATGCATTGAATAAGTAAACATCATCAATCAATGATCATGATGGATTGAATAACTAAATATCATCAATCAATGATCATGATGGATAGAATAACTAAACATCATCAATCAATGATTATGATGGATTGTATAACTAAACATCATCACTCAATGATCATAATACATTGAATAAGTAAACATCATCAATCAATGATCATGATGGATTGAATAACTAAACCATCAATCAATAGTCATGATGGATTGAATAACTAAAACATAATCAATCAATGTTCATGATGTATTGAATAACTAAACATCATCAATTAATGTTCATGATGGATTGTATAACTAAACATCATCAATGAATGTTCATGATGGATTGAATAACTTAAACATCATCAATCAATAATTATGATAGATTGAATAACTAAAACATCATTAATCAATGGTCATGATTGATTGAATAACTAAAAACATCATCAACTAATTATGGCATATAACTTTAGGTGTATGACGTTGGTGTTCTTTGTAATTGTTATAGTAAGATAAAATAAAATATAGCATACCAAATTGTAGTTCTGCTCTAACCATGTTTTTACTGCTGACGTGATGGTACCCGCTGCTAAGAAATCTTCAACTGTAAAAAAAGCAGTATGCACAATGTGTGCTTAAATCATCTTCATGGAAGGGTACGTATTCAAATCGGCTTAAAACCGTTGCTTGTATTAAAAAACAACACAATACAATAGCAATAGCAACGTGTAAAAAAAACAAATAGCGAATGCTCATAACAATCAATTTGTTAAAGTATTGGATGTTTCCTTAATTGTCTTTTGTCAGATTTGTAATATCTAAAATAAAGTAATTAACCTTCAATATGGCCAGGGACGTTAACAGTATGTGGCATTTGTTTTCTGCTATGGTTATGCATATAACACAAACTAATAACAAACGCACGCAGAATGTTGAACGCGTATGCATGCGTTCTAAAAAGTGACCGGTACTAGCATCATAAACACAATCTAAAGACGAGGAACAGCCACAAAGACAGTACAGGATCTGATCACGCAATATTATACGCAGAGAAGACAGCACAATATATGTTTTAAGTGGCCACCCCGGCGCATGACCCCACTAACAATTCCGAAATATACATAAAAAAGTAAATATTGACGCGGAAACTTCCATTATTCCAGGGCCAAAATAGCGTTGAAACATGACATTTCTTAATTTAACATCTGTTTGAGAATGCGTGTTTTTTATGCTCGAATACGATTTACGGAGAAAGTGAATTGTCAACATTTACAAGTTACTCCAATATAAAGGTAAAATCACTGTAAGTATATATATATTCAGTCATACGTGCATCTAGCTTGAAGAGTTCAAAGGTCTCATTCTAATTAAAAGGACACATTTTGCTCTCCATAATATACTGCTTAAATCAATGGCGAGCTATTAAATTCAGTGCCGTACACTATGTTGCCAAAATCTAGGTTGCGATAAGAGAAGAGGGAGAGTATTGATAATGAGAGGCTAGCACAAAACCATTCAACGAGATGCTACACCAAACGTCCATAGTAATTGTTAAAGTCAGTTTAATCTTTCGAAAAATGTCGACTGCAAATTTAAAGTGGACAATTCATGCATTTATGTACAGTCGAACTTTGAATATTCGAAGTCGTTGAGGTCACTGATTTACTTCGAACTATGCATTTGTTGGTTTAATCTAAATTGCCTTCACATACACAATTTTAGGACTGGGAGTCCGCCACTTTGAATTACGTAATTATGTGCGGTAATGTGCAAGGAACAATGTATATGTCATAATACTTTTAACAGTGAAGTGAAGTTATTTGTTTGAAAAACATGAGTAATAGAATAAGCGGCATGTATTTTTTATCTTTTCATAATACTAATACATCAAATTGTATGTATACAGCATTGATGGATATACGCGAACATGTTATCATCATTAACAAACTGCAACATACACTATGTATTTGTTTCACGCACATAGTGTTTAATTACATATTATTGCATTGTTGTTGATCCGGATGTCCTCCAATTGCTTCGCCCTTCCCAAGACTGCTCAGCTAAAATAAACACCCGCTTTGCCTAACTTTAATTATTGAGATGACGTTGATATCTGTCAGGATTTATACGTACCAACCCTAAAATTTTGCAATGCCGCAGTGAGACAAATTGAATACAATTCAATCTTAAATTGGATTGTCACTCTGCTCAATGATTGTATATCATAACTTATTATTAATCAATACATCATATGCAATTAATAACTTCATCCAACCAAATAACGGAGCCAACCATCGATGCTACAGGAGCAACGTCCCTTCGCAATTTGGCTGGTGTCAATACTCAACGGCCATTCTGTCGTTGACGCGATCGGGCTTTGGAAACGATGTCAGGAGATAGCATTTAAACTGTACATTGAAGAGTAAAGTTGACTTCAAATAAAAGCAAAACGTTAATTAATACAAATAATAAATCGGAGTTTTTTTCACATTCAAACATAAAGATAAAAATCGGGCCCGACCAATGACTTCGAATAATGCATGGGCTTCGGACAAACCGAGTTTGAATAGCCGATCTTCGAATGTCGTTAACTTATATAGATAAATATTATGCATACCTGTTCTTTATTGAGGGAAACGGAAATAACATGTCATTTCGCTCTGGTTATCAGCAGGCGTGCACGTAGTCATGTGTATACTTGTTTACGGTATGTATTTTATTTATATATATATAAATAAATATATATAAATATATATATATATATATATATATATATATATATATATATATATATATATATAGATATATATATATATATATATATATATATATATATATATATATATATATATATATATATATATATATATATATATATATATATATATATAATTACAGTATTTATAAAATGTTAGCATGTTCACAACGTATTCTTCTTTAAGATACGTGTTAAAATTGTCTTTGAAATTACATATTGTACACTATTTGATATCTTTGTAAGTCCGATTGTACTACACATAGTCATTATTTAGTTGATCCTAATGTTACCAGTTCGACACATGATAAGTGACATACTGTACACAGGCAGCTTATGTGAATGCATTTTTATGTGTCGCATTATCAAGATAAAAGAGTCATTAACAATATTATTTATATCGGCTATGCAATGCTGTTTTGCCTTCATATAATACACAAGATTTAAGCTTGAGGCAAACTTGTCGAATATTTCAGATGTATTATCAAACAAGCGATCCGGACACATGATCGTAGAATCGACAGCATACGGAAAATTATCAGATTAAAGTTTCCACATTCAAAGATTATACAATACACTTACCTGAAATAATTATCATACCGAGATCAATAACCTGCAAAAGATTTAGAAGGACACTCAATTATAATAATATAAGGTAAAGACTGACAGCAATATCTTAATCATTATAGAAGCTATTCAACTGAGTAAACAGTGATAATTTGAAATGCGTTCATATCATGAACACGCCCATATTATATACACGTCCATATCATGAACAATTGATAAGATCATTCTATGATGAACCATATTCCGATACAATGTATTCATGCTAGTTAACCAGACTACCACAAAGCACGTTTGAACAGGCTTAAAATCGATAGTATGTGTAAAAGTGATGGCACTCTGTAAACGCCAGATATTATGTCACATAAAGACACACTTTCAGATGCACGACTGACTATTGGTTGATTCCTAAACTAGAGCATTCTGGAGACCGTTATCATTCCTTGTATGGTTATGGTATGCCGCTGCAAGAGAAACTCTGTGATGTTTACATATAAATCGTGTCATCGATCAATTTAACGTCATTATATTACCGGAAAACAATGTATTAGGTACAAAACAGGTCTCAACAATAATATTTCACATAGCATTGACGAACAAATACAAATTGACCCATAACTGACGCCATTTTTAAGACAAATCAACTGATAAGCGCAGTTTGATTTATCAAAATCATATTATAGATTATGTTTAAATTTAATTAAACAATACATTATATAATGCAAAAATAATACAACTACAAAAGCAAACATGTAGTAAGAGACCGTAGCACATTTAGAAGCGCTCTGTACTACAATTTAAGAACTTACTCTGAGCTTTCACATTATAAATACCAATTTGTGGACTCTACAAAAGTTTACCTGCTAGTGTTTGATATAAATCACTGACACTTATCGACGAAATATCAATGCTATTAAGCAATTAAGTTAGTTCATAGTTCGTGGTTAATTCCATGTTGAAGATAATGAAACAAAGTACAATAAAATATCTTCTATCACCATTGCTAGCATACTAAACTAGTGCACGCCTGTGAGTAATGTAGTCGATATGATGATTTATATTAATGCAAAGTTGATTCATAATGTGTCTCCTTATTATATTAATTCGTTATAAGAATAATTTTAATGTCACAAGTAGAACTGTCTTAACCATCGTAACTTGACTTGTTCAAATGTGTCCTTATCTCAAAGTAACAACAACATGTAATATAAAAGAATACGTTTCGAACGTTCGCTCTTTGTCGTAACACTTCCCTAAATTATCTCATTGTACAACAAAGCCGCTGAAGCATATGTACATGTTATTTGCCATGTATGTAAGTAAAAATACAAACACCTTACTGGGTGTATGCGCAAAACACTGTCACCCTCTCTCTCTCTTTCGTATGTTTTCTCGTTTGTGTGTGTACACGTTCTTAACCTTTTTCTTTTTTTTGTCAGTAAATGGTAGACGTTAAATGCTAACATAAGATGATATTCATTCATAAGCTTTAATCAATAAGTTAAGCAAGGAGCTCTACAACACGAACACGGTCCCCAATAGTTTTTATAGTTCAAAAATAGATTATCTAAGACATTACCTTATAAGAATATGAAAAAACAAATAACCGGTATTGTAATGCAAAAATACATTTGATGTAAAATTAAACCGTTATAAGGCAAATAAGACAAATAGCCTACAGAATAGCTACGTCCTGAATAATATGCGATGCATGTCGCTGCGTGTAGTACGTCCTGAACACGTTGTAACTATGGACTTGATCAGAAGAAGGCAATCGGAGAATATAGTGCATCATTATAATGTTTTAATTAAAAGTGCATACATTTGTATCATCCTAGTAAAAGTATAAGACAATTCGTATGACGTATACCAAAATTTAAAAGGACAAAGGTATCCGCATGCACATCAAATGTTAAAGTAAGACCGAATCTGTGGTGGGTCATTTAACTTAAAGAGCAAACCAAACAGTTGCCGCCCTAGAACGGCCAGTCAGCAATAGGGACCGACTAAACTAACACATGTTAAGATAATACCAAAGTGTTAGATCAAATAAAAAAAAGGTGTCCGCATTAAATTATTACAACGCCAGCTTTGTGACCTGCGCATGTATGTGCCTTGCGTAGCAGAATGCCAGTGTATGTCAATTATACTCAATAGTGGCGTCATGTTTCCGTAATATCCTGTAGTGGAATTTTTGTATGATTTCGGCAAAATTAACTGAAACATTTTAACCATACGAGATCAGTGTACATTTTATGTTAGCAGTCTGTGCATCTAGTTTAAAAAGGCATGAATACTAATATAAAATGTTATGAACACTTTAATAGCATACAATTGGAGTTAAATTCTGGATGTCGTTTCGCAACCTATTACGAAAATACATAACACTACTTGTTTTCGTGGTGGAAAAACATGTAACCTGCTAAGGTCGTCTGCGTTAGCGTCAAGAAGTAAGATTGCTTTAACTGCAATGGATACAAGAAAGGAACGTACATTAAAGGTGGTATCTAACAGTTTGCCAATAGTGGACACATACACTATCTTACTTTTTTTTTTCGGTGAAAATTTGCATAATTGTTGAATAAACTAACACTTAAGATAAATAATGTAGAAAACTACTTTAAACTATTTATAGACAGGATTTGTCGTGAAGTAAATTGTTGTTATTGCTCTTTGAATGCAGCAACAACCGAACTATCGCCTTGAATAGTATTCAAATCATATTAAAGATCATGGCAAATCGGATGCGGATCAAGTTAAGTGCCGAAATAGCAGAGGAACATGCTTGTTACAGGCCAGGGAAAGGAACTAAAGACCAAAATTCTCAACTTAGAAATGATACTTGAGACGAACTAGGAGTTAGGAGCAGATGTTTATCTCTGTTTCATCGCTTATAGACAAACCAAGTAGATGACACTAAAGAAGTAAGACGACGTATTACAATGGCAAATACAGCAATGATTGCGCTAACCAATATCTGGAACTATCAACATTTACTTATAAAAAAATATGGACTTACATTCACAAACAAAAGACATGGAAAATAACTGATACATTATATTATCTACTGGTTTGTTATTAGAAGAAACTGACTATTTCCTGTGTGTATTGGAACATATATTGAACAATAAAAAGGCACAATACACTGGTACTCACATACCAGTCAAATGTTTGGGTGACAACACAGATGTAACGAGATATTATTTATACAAAACTCAACAGTTACCGCCTTGAAACTGCGCTGCTTAAAGCAGGTGTATAGAGCTCTAAATTTAGACTTCCTGAGGGGTTTCTTAAATGCAAGCAGTGAAACGAATATGAACAATGAATTAAAACTGTCCAACTTTTGATTATTCTTAAAGATAAGTATTAACACCATTTCAAAGTTCATAAGTAATTATAAATAATGTCCACTTTGTATTTGTATGAGGGGATAAGGGTCAACTCTATTAAAACAATTACGCAAAATTCGTGATTTTAAAATAAATAAAATCTTAAAGACTTTTTAATTTGGGACATATGTATTACATTAGTTATGGTTTGTATGCAAGTGTATTTATGAATCTGCACATACAGATATGGACACATGGGGAAAGTACTTTATCAAACAAAACGTCAGCTTTTGCACATGTATTCAAATGAATCGGTTTTCTTTTCACTGCTTAAATTTGAGAAACCCATCAGGAAGTGCGAAGTTAGAGCTCTGTAAAACAAGTTTAAGCACCCTGGTCGGTCCATAGTGTCGACTTACTGTTCCAAGGCGATAACTGTCGGGTTTGCTCTTGTTGTTAAATGACTCATCACATACTTGTTCTTACATTTACACATGGCTTGCGTGTGAATGCCGTTGTCCTTTTCAAACTTCTGTATATGCTGCAATGACTTTGTCATATATAGTCTTATTGATTACGTGATTCCCTTTAGCAACAGCATTCAGCAAGTTGTACCGATATTTACAAAGCATTATCAAGACATACGAATGAATTATTGCCCCTTCCGTGGTCCTCCTTCTTATGACGTATTGTTGAATAGTGATGACACTATAATAGTACGTATTGATGAAGAGAACCATATTGCGGATTTGTTTTAACAACAATATCAGTGCAACAGCTTTCTAATAAATGATCAGAAGACTAATTATGGAAATTCTTATATAGTAATTGCGAGTGGCCGGGAACCAAATTAACACACATTTTATTTTAAAGTGTGTTATTTATACATCGAGACTAAACAGCGTACTTAACACTCTCTAGTTTACGCATTTAAAAATAGATGAAATTTGTATGGTTTATTAATTTTTTATGTGACAAAATGTGAAATCCAGTTCATACACAACACTATTAACAAGTTAGTTGTTTGTTGTTGTTGTTTTTTTCAATCTTAATGGCACATCCAGAGAACGTTGTCTGCTTGCCGTTTCTCGTTGAACTGCAGTTTCTATATTATCATAAATAATCATGACCGGACTTCTTTTTGATGTTGCTATTAAATCACGAATAATTGTGTTCAAGAATGATACTACGGGGAAAGGAAATCCAGTCAATCAAAATGTAGTAATAGTTCTCTAATAAAATGCATATTATTACATATTTGTTTAAACGCTGCAAGTTAATGTTAGTGAGTTTAAGAAACAAGCTAACTAAGTTGCATACACGATCACAATTTTAATCAATTTTTCACATTATAATCCAGTCACTGTTTTATCAACCACAAAGTAGGGAAGCAGCGTTTTCGCACATTTAACAGTCCAGTTACATGCAGAACAGGTACATTTGCATAATCCCGACCTAAACTATAATAGGACTAGAGTGGCATGATCGCTTATCGAGGAGATGTACACAATGTGAATAATGTTGCTATTAAGTACTATAAGTGTACCAAAATATTAAAAACATAGACTTTTACAATACAAATATTGCTGATTTATCGATACCACATTGTCTATCGCGATATGGGAAATTTGCATAATCCCACCCATTACTGTAAGTAGACACCAAAATGAACATACACGAAGTTGTTAAATACACATTAAACTCGGGTCATTTCGTATCTGTCGGTAGTTGAAAAGACTGTGATTTTTGAAATGTTGGTGTATGTTGCGTTGCTCATGGGACTGTGTCATATCTTTTTATTTATGATTCCAACAATGTTACGTGTGCAGTGTGGACGTAACACTTAGTAAATACAAAGGAAAAGAAAGTAATTTTAAGGGTTAACAGTTAACTTTGTAGGGGTTTCCCTAGTATGGAACGTTAGTTGTCTTACATCTAAAATGACCATAACACAGTGTTTAGACAAAACCGATGTAAGAGAATTGTGGTTTAACGCGCAAAAATTTACATGTAATCCATACTTGAACTTTCTTTATACTTGCAAACGTGTGTATGTGCATAATGTGTGTAATGTGCATAATAGGTTTGACGTACGTAATGTGTATATAATGAGTGTAATGTGAGTAACGTGTGTAATGTATGTACTATGTGCAATATGTATAATGTGTTTAATGTGTTGTATGTATTTAACGTGTGTAATGTGTTGACGTGTGAATTGTGTACAGCATGTGTATTGTGTGTAACGTTTATATTATGTGCAACCTGTGTAGCGTTGCAATGTGGGAAATGTGCAAATTGCTTGCAGTTGGTATAATATGTGTAATTTGTGCAGTGCATATACTGTGTTTAATGTGAGTCACGTGTGCAATGTGGGTAAAATGTGTAACGTGTGTCAAGTGGGTAACGTCTTTAACAAGTGTGATATGTGTCGCATGTGTGTTATTGTGTAATATGTGAAATAAGTATAACCTGCATATTGTATATAATGCTTGTAATGTGTGTAATGTGTTTAACAAGTGTCATGAGTGCAGTGTGTAAAATGTATAAGGTGTGCAGCTTATGTAATATGTGTACTGTGTATAATGTCTGTAACGTGTGTAATGAATGAAATATGTGTACCGTTAGTAATTTGTATACCGTGTGTCATGTGTGTAATCGGTATGTGTGACATGTCTATTGGTTTACAATCTATGTAGCTTCTGAAATGTAAGAAACTTGTGAAACACTTGCAAAACGTGTAATGTGTTTAACGTGTTTATTATATGTAAGGTAATGTGTGTAAGGTGTGTAATGTTTGTAACGTTTGTAATGTGTGTAATTATGCAGCATGTGTACTGTATCTTGTGTCAATTACTTGTATAATGTGTATAACGTGTGTAAAGTATATAATGTGTGTAATGTGTATAACGTGTTTAATGATTTTTATGAGTGTGCAATGTGTGTAACGCGTGCAACGTTTCTGACGTGTGTAATGTGTGTAATGTCTGTGATGTATGTAGCGTGTGTAATGCGAGTATTGTGTTTAACTTGTTAAGTCTGTGTAATATGGATAATGTGCGTAATGTGCGCAATGAGTTTAACATATGTAATGTGTTATAGAATGTAAGGTTTGTACTGTCTCTAACGTGTGTTATATGTTTGACGTGAGTAGCGAGTTTAATCTTTTTAAGGTGTATAATGCGTGTAACGTGTGTGTGCTAAATTACCGTGCCATTTTGGACAAAGAGCCAATCAATTGCTTAATGCATATATTCATGAGAACAAAGGTGTTCTTGACAAGTGACCCACCGTATATGTATATAGTGATAACATGATATTTCTGAAGATGGCTGTTTTGTTGCAGAGGAAAACATTTCCTTTGACAAAACATGCAGCGTTTTCATGTACAACATTAAACGACACCATTAACATAGAGATTTGATTTAGTAAACTAAAAAATAATATTAATTAAAGGGCTTCTTACTGGCTTGAAAGATTTGAAGAAGGCCTGAGTGTAATTGCAGACTGGAGTTTAAATACAGCCAGTTTAAAAAGACAGTTCGAGACGATATGCATCAGTAATACATAAAAAAAACATCAGGTTTTTTTTAAAGGTAATTAAAACATACAGCATTTAGTTGAACAAATATTAAATGCTAATAGCAATTGAGACAATCAATAAGAAATGTGTACCAAAAGAAGAATCAGATGCGGTCCCTTTCATATGTATAAATATAGGAACAGATGTATAATATTTCAGTTTGTCTTTGCTTTTGTCTTAAATGATAATGATTGCGATAAACTTAAATATATTTACACTTTACTACATTCTGAAAAAGATTTATTTCTAAGTTGATTTAAACCTGGAGGGTTTCTTAGATGTAAATTTATAGAACATTTATGACCATTGTATGTATCGGCTGCGTAACAGCTTTCTATGTTAATACCATGTAATTGTATTTTTCTGTCAGCAATCTCCGTTTATGTTTGACATGTTTCTTTTAAAATATCCAACCCGCTTATGAAAAAGGATGGGAAGTAACAAGTGTCCTTAAAATAATTACAGCAAAACACGTCGTATAGACCGAACATGTGTAAACTCTATCCTCCTAGAATGAATTGATGAGCTGTTAAGTATGTCGGTTGTCGGTGTATTTCTTTCAAAAACGAAGACAATGCCCTTGCATAATAAACCTAACAGCCTCAAGATATTCTACTTTAACAATTACCGCCCGCAATAGCTCAGTTGGTAGAGCGTCGGCTTGCGGATCGGGAGGTCGCGGACTTTAAAGTTGGTAGTAGAGGCTTCCCTCCTAACGCTCGGGGCTAACGGGACAGCATTACGCCTGACTCGTCGGTGTCAGTATAGTGGACCGTCCGGGTTCAGTCCCTGGGCACCTCATAAGTGCCTCTGTGCTATAATGATAGAAATGTCGCTTCACAGTATCGGCAAAAATGCCGGCAAATCCCATCCCATCCCATCCCACTTCAACAATTAAACTAAACTGCAAGGGGGAATTTACGGGACATCGTGAAGTCGTAGATTCTGTGTTTTCTAGGAAGCAGATGTACATCTGAAGTTCTAAACTATATCTATAGGTATTATAGGTACATTCACATTATATGTCCATAGTATGATCAATGTACCTACCAAGGATCTGCATCCTGACCGTGTAGCTAAGGTAAGGAATTCAATAATATTGTCCTCAATGTCCTTATTGTTGAGCGACCGCCATGGTATGAAGTATGCATCTGTAAATAAAGAGATATATGTGCAACGATCCATGAAACTGTCCAGGAAAATGTTAACACTGTTTCAAAATAACTATGAAATCTATATATTTTACAATTGTGATTCTTCAATAATTTATCTCTGATGCTAGGCTGTTGTTTCCTTTAATACAGTCATTTTACAATGCCGATTTATGACGACAATTTTGTTGACAACACTTCACAGATGAAGATTGGCGAGGTAAAAGCACATGTGCTCTCGTGATTATAACCCAAAAATAACAATGGATAAACGGATTGACATTGACATAAGCATTCCTGTTTGCATGCAAATGATGCAGTTTTATATTGACGATTTGAATTCCTGAACAGTTTCAAAAATGTCTTCACGAAAGTATAATAAATAAAAGCAAGGTATAAAATATCAAGTAATGTATCGTGTGTCGAATAGTATATTTAAATTTTGTTATAGTTTATAAAGTACTTATTTATACTTACTTATAAACAATTTAACCTTCGACTTTTGTTAAAGAACTGTTTTGGTTTGTTTGCTATATGTTCAGCCACGTCACGTTAGTCACGCATATACGACGTGCGTTCATATTATACGGGCGTTTTCTTTGCCAGTCATTTGGATTACCCGCTACCCAGCTGGCATGCTGTTTATGTCATATACCTTACACACTGGAAAATACAACTTTCGTATACATCAATTAAGAGTTTAAGTTGACAATTTATACCTATAAAAGCGTCAGTATTTCCAAAACCTATGTAGGAAATGCGTAATGCTTAATATCTCCAAATCAGTTATACATGTTCCCTAATGTCGGTGATTTATACGGTTTTATTACTGCTGGCACAGCATTCTGCATACCATTCAGATCGATATCCTGAATTCACGACATGCGGCACGACATAAAGCTCAACATTTAAATTCATTAAGTGTGATTGTCGTAAAGGCTAAGTTTGAATATTGTGATTGCACAACAATTGGCACTACATTAAGCTCGACATTCAAGATAACTTTGAGTAAATATGGCACATTTGGCATAACAACCAGATCCACATTGCTGGCACAACCCTCATTATGACAATCAGTACAAACAAAGTTTGAAAATCGTGCTGGTATAACTTTTACGGCTCGACATTGAGCTCCATATTCGGCTTGTTATTCAAAATCGTTAACTTTAAATGTCGTGCTGACACACACAGAATTAGGCATGTCATGTTCGAAAACACTCAGTGTGAGAGTTGTGATTACACCTGACCTGGTTCTCTTTTGCCTAAACTGTAAGCTTTTCACATGTTTTTATCATATCGATCGTGACAATAAGATGCATCGCGATCGAAGCATAATTTCATACACTCAAATAGGAAGCACGGCCATGTATAACGTTGAATAAATGTGTTTTATTTATCTAAAGATATTAAGCCTTTGAATACACGTGTTGATGTTTTTCTGCAAAACTTTTAGCTAAGCCCAAAACTTAGTAACAGTTGTGTTTGGGAACGAGGCTAGTAAGCCACATAAAAACTATGCACATTTAATTGTAAGCAAGGGCGTGTATTTTGCCATGTTTGATTAAGTATACTTTTCAGAACTTTTACAAAACACAACTGCTTGTGTTTTTTTTTACAAAAAGCAGTGCAAATGGGTTAAAAGGAGCAGTTTCCTTTTTCAAAGAAACGAGAAAACCAGAATACGTACAGTTAGCAGGACGTCGGCAGTCTGTAAAAAAACAAACATAAAACTGTACTAGCACCATGAATAGTGCATTTTTCAAAACACTTTGATACATTGGTTTATGCTGAACAGACTATGCGATGAAAAATGGATGCCATGCATACAAGTATGCGGCATGAGACCTATTTATATTGATGATCTCAACAATAAAATGGCCCGCAAAACCTGAAATAATGGCATAAATTTTATCGGTTGTTATTTTGCCAAACAATGTCAAAATATGTTTCAGGTTATCCTTGAACATAGCGATACATTTCGAAAAGTTGAAACACAAACATTAACATGAAATTGTTTGATCGTTTAAGTATTTTGTTTCATAAACCATAAAATATATATAAATTCATGTTAACCTTGCTTGTTCATTTACTGCATACGTTAAAATTAAAAACAAAACAAAAACAATCGAAAACTGAGCTTCAGCTGTCAAACCATACTTATACATAATTGTGTAAGTTGTGGACAGCAAGTTTGCACTTGGTAAACCATAACCATTTTTATGTATTGTGTTTGGTGTGTCATACATCATATTGTTTTTTCAGTCGAAGTTAACGTTTTTCATTGACAAACTTGTCAGGCAAATGTTAAGTCAACGTAAGTCAAGTAATGCACGACAAGATCGTTGCTGATATGACATTTTCCCCCGACCGTAACTTGAAGAACCTATAGGAGGGTCTCTACTTCTGTTGATAAGACACATAGGCAATAACGTTTAGTTAATATTTTGGTTGCTTGCCAAGAACGCCATTATTTAACGTCCAGCTCATCCATCCGCCTTGTACTGTGACTCCGCTATGTTGCCAAATTATGGTCATTAAGTCATACACCAAATTGTGCTCACCACCAAGTACTTGGTATCAGATACCGAGACATAAAAAATAACAGTAATTTATCTTATTAAATGTTGATATCAGGGCGCCTGGAATTCTCCTTCTAACATTGTAGATTCAAATTTACTATAGTATTTATTATAGTATTTTTTGTATTCCTGCACTTATTATTCACACGCGATCATGGTCATGTCGTGCAAGTTGGTACACTTTCTTTGTACATTTTTTATGCAAGAAGTACAAGTGTCTGACTCATTATTTAGTAAAATGGACATAAAAAAACAATTAGTTAACAGAAACGCATGCGAAGTAGAAAGTGGCACAAAACCATTTCGGAAATAGAGGTATGATAAATGTGGACTGTCAATTATACAAGGTATATCAAAATTAAACTATTACTCTGTATAGATGTATACCTTCAAGTTTGATTAAACGTTAAACGAACTCAACAATACTAATACACGTTAGACAAGTAATACAGGTTTTGAGATTCTACAATAAAGGAATAACGTTTAACTCTGGTACATGTTTTAATTACATACTGTCAATTGAATGACTACGTGTCAGTGGATATAACTGTCCCGTCGCTATTGAGATACAATAACAAGTATACAAATGCATGCAAGTTACAGAATAAAGAAGATACGTGGCCCGTGCAATACAATTAGGTGACTAGTTTATACTAATTTGAATGTAAGTACAAGTATTAACTTCCGGTTAATGGCGGTGTTCGCACGTGTTTTTAGCGTGGTGTCAAAAGTTATTTCTTTAAGGTGTCTAAGGCTTTATAGGCCAGATTCATCCCCGAAAGCATAATGACAGAATCGAGAATCAAGAATATACTGCAATACATTAGACACAAGTGTTAGTGATAGAGAAACATCAGTATAAGGGTTTACCGTGAACGTGTCGAACGAGTTTGAAACGAAAGGTGGGAGAGGTACCAAATGGCAGACAGTCGAGAGGCGGCATAGGAGAAAAAAGGTCAGCTCTAGCGGTTCTATGAATATGGACACTCAAGCAGTTTCAAGGTTTGAAAATGAAGACAAGCTTGTATGTTTATTTGATAAAATAAATAGAAAATTTAGTGTCAAGCTAGACGTAAGAAGACTGAGCAAAAAACACAAAACACTGAGACCACTAATATGATGGGTAGTGTAATGGAAAACACAACGGCTATTGGTAGCATAAAAAGCGTGCTGTTCGAACAAGAGAAACAATTAAATGCACTAAAATATAAGACCATTGATTTCGAGGCAAGAAGCAGAAGAAACAATTTGATATTCTGAGGAGTGACAGAAAACACCAGACATATATGTGCATATTTGATCGTCAACTTTATCAGAGACAAATTTGATATAGACGCTACTGATATATTTATTGATAGGCTACATAGTCTAGGACCAATTAAACATCAGAATCAATCCAGCGACCCAAAACGACCAATAGTCGTACGTTTCCGCAATTATGCTGACACTGAGCATGTACTATGAAATGCGTACACATTTAAGGAGACGCCATTCGGTGTAGATCGTGATTACCCCAAGATAAGAGGTAGCAAAGGCAAGAAAGCATCTGTACACATGTCAGCAGGCAAGAGAAACTCGTGCAAGAAGAGCGCCTATTCATTAACAAACGACTAGTATAATGACATAATTCCTGCTTGGTTCTCGTTAGTGAGACACTCACTGTCAACAACGATACACTTCATAACAAAACATACAATGCTAACTCTCCTCGTGATAACAACATCTACTCACGTGACATATTAAGTAACAGTGAATCAGAATCTACTGGTACACAAGGCAACAATCTGCACGTAAATTTAGACAGAAATACGATCAACAGGGATAGCGATAGTAAACTCACCGGATCATTGACCAATCAGAAACTAGAATCGAGCCACGTACCAATATCGTGAATAAGAAGGCACAGCGTAATGGTCAGTCTTATGACAAAAACGTCGACATGTTCGTGACAACCAGGAGGAAACCCAAATCACAATAAGTCGAACAGGAAAGGAAATGATAGGATGCACCAGTAACAGATGGGAAAGGAATCCAGCACCTATATTAAATATAATGAAAACACCATTAATAGCCGCAAAAACACAGACGGTGCAGCTGAAAGTGACACGACTAAATGTGTGGTGACTGACACAGCACATTCATAATATGCATCCTGTCATACTACAGACATAAATATGTGTCTATTTAATGTGCAGGGCTTTATAGTGAAGACCTTCAACAAACTTGAATTTGAAGAAGAAATGCATTCTTTGGAAAACATGACATTTTATTATTCAACGACCTATGGGGCAGTGATATATCTAAATATGTTAAGGTTGGATTTAAACATGTTACATTAAACAGGGAAGTCAACATAATGGTGGGTTGATAATATTTATGTCGCTGATAGTAAATATCATGATGACGTATTTGTTAAACATATTGATGATTGTCAACACCAAAGGACACGACATAGGTTTTCATGATGATGTTTACATATTCCTATGTTATAATATTCCGATTGGTAGCAGCAGGGAAATATCTGTTGATCACGATAAATTACATTTATTTACAGAAGAAAGTATTTTACAAGAAACTGAATTGTCAAACCCACCCGTTATAATAACAGGAGACTTTAATACATAAAACAAGTATACTCCTTAAATAGTATAATATGTAGAGCAACATGCATATTTGTCCATGTAAATATCCATAATCCAGATGTTTTCATGTGTGTATGTGTTGATCTTCATAACATTTATAGACATACATTACAAAATTGCAAAATGTTGATAGTGTTGATAACAATGATGATGACAATAATAATAACATTATTACAATGATGTCAATGTTGTTAATTATATAATTTACGATTTGTATTGACTATCACAAATTAAATCTGTCTGTATGTCTGTCTGTCTGTTTGTCTGTCTGTCTGTCTGTCTGTCTGTCTGTCTATCTATCTATCTATCTATCTATCTATCTATCTATCTATCTATCTATCTATCTATCTATCTATCTATCTATCTATCTATCTATCTATCTATCTATCTATCTATCTATCTATCTATATATATATATATATAGTATATATATATATATATATATATATAATATATATATATATATATATATATATCATCTATCTATATATCTATCTATTTATCTATCTATCTATCTATCTATCTATCTATCTATCTATCTATCTATCTATCTATCTATCTATCTATCTATCTATCTATCTATCTATCTATCTTTTGGTCGGATATTCTCTTTTAGCAAGAGCTCGTTTGGCTGGGAACGCCGATTCGTTTTGTGACACATGCGCAGCGAATGGTAGTTGTGTAAATGCATCGTCGGTATAAAACGGATGTAGAAAAGATTTTCAATCTGATGCGGGCAAAGTTCTAACTTAAACAAAGCAGCTTGGAAGAAGTAAGTGGCCAATATTAAGCAATCTTAATGTGGATGTCAGTACTACCTTTACTGCGGAAGTCGATACAGATTTTACAGATTCTGTTCAACTGGTAAGTGTACCCTGTTGGAAATAGGGGTTTATCAAAATGCCCACGGTGTAAAGAAATGTTTGATCAATATGAAGTTAAAAGTTCAACGAGGTTTTGATGACATTCACTGTCTTATAGGATTGTTCTTAAGTGAAAGGGATTGTTACCTCATTGCATTTTGTTAAAAGTTTTCAGAAAAAAATACAGACAAACAACAAGGTAAACCATGGCATCATGCTACGTTTTGGTGGTCAGATGAGTGATTTAACTTCTTACCTGTAGAAATCTGCTTTAGATATTGATCAATTGAAATCCGTACTGAACGATCTGAACTATGTTTTTTTTCTGACTAAGCTTGATTGAAATAACAAAGAAGCCACGCATTCATAAATATGTTTATTGAAATCGGCTTAAAAACTGTTTTGTGTGATCTAACATATGTTATATATAACATAGATTAAAGTAACACTACTATACAATGAAGATATCCTGTTATATGTTGAAAGTACCACAACACAAGGTCAATTAGGATAATGTTTTACTGTTTATTGTTGAGATTTAAACAATATCGTGTGCTTAAATTTACAAGTATATATACTTTTCATAAGATGATGCAGCTGTGAAAAAGCTCTGTCAAGGTATTTATCAAGTTTTATTTCACAAATGTTCTACCTGCACATTGACAGAATAATACCCTGCTCATGAAATTGAAAAAAAGAACAGCATTATAAACATATATATTGTTTGCTGGACCAAGATATTTGATCACGATCTATGTCTGTTGGTCTTTCTGTGTGTTTGTTTAAATTTCTAATGTATGGCATTTTGAATAGTCATTGTCCATTTAACCAATACAATCAATCCCAAAACACATGTTTAGGTCAGTATTTTTGTGTATTATGGCCGCAATTCGTAACACCTCTGACTGCTTAGCCTCTTTCCGCATGGGAATCTCATTCGCAACGAAGGATTTAATGTGGAAAGGTCTTCTAGCTGTCTTGCGGTGGACCGGTCGTTCTACCTTGACATTTGTCTAAAGTAGTCCTCCACCAGGTAGCTGGGCGTCACTAAAGTGATTATAATTGGTTGCTGCTTGTCTGCTGTTCTTTTTTTTTTTTTTATGTTGTTTTGTCGTAATAAAAGCAGGAAGTTGTCTGTGAATCTATATGACCAGACAAATTATATTTGATATAAGTCCTAGAACTAGGTCAAATTGTTTTAAAGGGTCTCTTTGACACAATGCTACACTAGCAAAACCAGTGTCTAGCTCATTTATTTTTTATGTTCTGAAGAAGAGGTTTAATTTTTCACAAGATGTTGCCCATTGTTTTTGTTTGCTGTTGTTTTTCTTTTGCCAATTGTATTCTCAATACACAAAGTCGTTGGAGGTCGCTCTCCGAAGCAATAAATCATATTAACTGCTAGCAGAAGTTGTTGCTTAACTCACAGATTCTGACGTTACAATGAATTTACCAGGCAGACAAAGCAAGAGCCAGTATTCATAACTGCCGGACCAGAGCACATATTTTGGCGCCACAGGCGACATTGTATGCAAAGGATCAAATAAGCACCGACTTTCAGTTTTACTTTGAGTTAAGATAACTTGGGCACATTTTTAGTTGGGGATTGTGTAAATAATGAAACATTATAACACTTTTATAAAAAAAATTCTAATCTACCGTTTACGCACACTTGGGATTTCCTCAAAACTGATAAACAACCTTATTGTCTACCGTAAACAATGCAACTATATAGTTTTACTTTTGATATAATAGGAAACCCAAATTGTTGTTACTTTACGTATGACTTATGTTTGTAACAACTCACTTTCAAAACCATTGTCCTCATATAAGTTGTTGGGTTGGAGTGGTGGTGGGCGGGTCTTCGGGACTGGCGTGTGAAGAGTAGAGTAGCATATGATGAAGATTTATTGTATTTTCTCATAGACTTACATATGAGGGTTCATGACTATTATTGGGAGATGTGTATCAACATAAAACGTACTCAACATGTTACATTTTTTAAGTAATAGCATTTAGCCAATAACATAATTTGTAAACATATATCCTTTATTTTATTGTAATTATTTATATAAGTTGTTTTTCTGATAATAACATTAAAGAAAATTATTTAACGTGTTATGTAACTGTTAAATGTCTGAAACGTCAACAGCAAACCTTTGTTATATCGACAATAAATAGTACACATTTCTTTGCGAATGCATGGTCACAATGTTCATATCTTTACCTTCACTGCTTTATTTCTGTAATTTATAGTAAATATGTATTTTTTCATAATCCCTCGGTATGTCACTATTTCCAAATGAAAGATTAGAAGATGGCATATGATTGAATGTTCAATATTGATTATATGCATTTATACTATTAGAAAAACAGATGGTACACATTGCATTTCAAAGACTTAACTTATGTATGATGAGTATAATTACCAAAGTATCCACCATTATATGGTCTCTTTTGATGTATTTTATTCCTATAAAATTGTGTGTAGGTACATGACAAAAATATCAAATCTACGGTTCAGATATAAAATATGATATTGGGATTACTATCGCTTCAAAAAAGTTTTAACTCTCAAAACCTCAACATGCACATATTATTTTAAAGGACAACATATTTGTGATAAGAGTTAAGATTAAATCCCATCATGCATTGTATTTTACTAATGGTTTTCTGTTTGTAAGTAAAGTGTAAGTTAACAGTTAAGCCAAGTCCCTTTCAATGTTTTTTTTTTTTTTTTTTTTTTTTTTTTTTTTTTTTTTTTTTTTTTTTTTTTTTTAATGGGTTCATACGTGTGCAATATGCAAGAGAGAGGGGCGAAAGAAAAGAGTAGAACATTCTAAAGCACATATTAAAAGAGGGATAAAATGAAGTAGGAGAACACGTTAAAGCATCTTCTTTAATCTTAATGTATATTTGACAACTTATGAAATGTATACAGGTGACCAAAATAACCACGTATTATACATCATATTATAAAATAGTTCCTGTCTCTATTTAGTAAAAGGGGTTGCTGGGGGCTTAGACGTTGAAGTCACCAACTTGTAATTCTTCACTCTGTTTGTTTGTTATATAACTCAGTTGTTACGAAAAAAAACGAAAAATAACAACATCAAATCGGCAATTCACTTATTTAGAATAAATCATCATTCCCTAAAATTACATTGCAGATTTTGCTCTAAAGTTTAATTGAGCTTACACGTTTGATATGTTTAACAAGGAAATGGAACATAATACTGTAAGCGTGTCATTTCAAAGCACAGTTAGCTTGATCATGAATTTGACACTAATCAACAACTAAAGTAAAAACGGTAGTACAGCCTTTTTTGCCTAGTAGCTGCATTACTTTCGTAATAATGATGTTCCAATTATGGACATTTAATAAAATTTGCTTTAATATAAAGCAAGTAAAATACAATATTAACTTATTTGACAAAAAAATATAAATGGCGCAAAAGCTTTCCAGCCTTTTGTAAGTGTTCATTTGCAAGATATGACAGATATGCCGTGAGGAATATAATATGATAATGGTTCCTTTAAATAGCCTTGATAATGTCCACATGAATTACGAAAAAGCCGTTAATGAGTTTTGTGCAGCATGCCGTGTCTGGTTTCTTTTTCTTTCCAAATACTATGTGGACATTATTTTTCAATGACGACACTATTTTCGCCATACCATATCAAAGATACGTCAGCGCTTAGACACGCTTTTATCTAAATCGTGTTTTCCTTTCATTGCTTGCATTTGAGAAAACCCTAAGAAAGTGCGAGGTCAGGACTCTGTAAAACAAATTAAACCATTCCAGTCGGTCCCTTTGGCCGACGGCCTGTTCCAAGGTGTATGTCCCTATATTTGGTTGTTCTTTAAAAGAAAATGGATTTAAAGGCGGTATCCTATATTGTGTACCAAGGAATTTCCACTTAAACAAATAAAACTTCGAAATCACGTATATGTACATAAAACCAGTCGCATGCAAACATATTGCTCTCCATTTGAAGATGGTTACAATTTGAGACTAGTAGTACATAAATTAGACCCCGATTACGTTCAATAGGATTCCAAATGGTTATTTGTGGTGGAAGTCTTCCGACATTGCCAGAATCATTATCGCGTACAATGTTGCCGATGTTGGCTGAACCGAAGAGACAGTATCGAGAGAAAAAAGGAGCTAAAATTAAAATGTTACAGGAATATTAACCAGAACTTGATTCTGTCATAGAACGAAACTAGAAATCTGTCACAAGTTCTGTTTGTAAAGTTGTTTTACAACTGCCAATATAGACAGCTTATTTGGGACACGTTATTGTACATGGCATATCCCATGTATACGCACATATTTTACATTGTTTGTTTAAATTGTGTTGTGGGAAGGGGGGGGGGGCACTCTAAGTCAAACACACGATTTAAACCTCACGACATTGTTTTGCATTCCACTGAGCGTTACAACTGCATGTGGGTAGATATTTCAGCTATACTTTTGATGGACTGGTAGTTTTACCCAGACATAAAACTAGCCTTAATGTGTGCTATTCACGTTCGTAATCCTATGGACATTGACTTCATACACATTATTAAAAATATATGTTTAAATACAAACTTAAGTTTTTCAATCTTCTTTTTTTTTTCTTTTCTTGCACTCCTTTCATCCTATATAACTAGCTAATTGTACGCTCTGAACCCCATCATGACTATATATGCATGTAGGGATTTGATTTGCCACAGACGTTCACTAAAATCTATTTTGCAGAAATAAAATCTGAAAAGAAGAATGTTTACACCTGGAAAATCCTTTCAATTCACCCTTTTTACAGAGAAGCATATAAACAACATATCAAAGCAAGTGATTCTGGCATTTTATCTTAATAACCTGTACTTTTCTAATACCGTCATTATAACGCTATCAAGCTTTTAAGAATTTTTATATAACTGAATAAGGCTATTCTTTATTTGATGCTGTAGTAATTTCTTTCAAGACACACTTACACACGTTCAAACATATTTCTAGTTATAACTGTGGTATATTGTCATTCAAAGTCATGTGAACCACATTACTTTTTAATTTCCAATATTGGTACTATAAACACCTAGGCAAACGATTGTAAGTCATCATCTTGACTTATGTTATAACACAAACACTAGTAAATCAAAGTACTTTGAAGGAATATATGTTAACACTTGAACGTGTAATTAGCATTTATGTGGTACATAATAATATTATTAAACACACTGAACAAAAACAATGTACTAGATTCCTCAGACACAAATAGTTAACACCCCTTTACTACTCCCAGTACAGACCTGTAACTATTTGCCTATGTGCTTCTTTTCCCCATTTTTCCCACATTGGTTTCACTAAATAAATATTATAATTAAAAATACAAACATAAATAACAACTAGGCATGAACAGTTACAAAGTTACAATTTTTAATCCGTCACTGAGATATTTATGAAAGATGTAACGTTCTTAGTACTACAGTCATGAAGCTGATCTAAGAAGTATGTTTGTGAGGCATATAATTTAAGTAGTATACTTATTGTAATTGTTTAACAAAGACAACTATCAGGAAAATGTAAGTCTTACAATGTAGTTTGGTCAATACAAAAAGTAATTGTATACATCGAATTTTGCAACTGACATACCCAAACATAATATTCTAACAATATCAATATTCACTAGATAGTGTATATATGTATGTATTGTTATACTCAACTTAATTGCATTGACTATGTGAAAGGCTACACATTCTTTTACAAATTGTGTAATTTTCATTCCAGGAAGTCTTCTGGGTTGACATTTCTGTTTCATAATAGGGGACTTCTGGGATCTCTGTCAGAGGAAATTACTATTCCTGAATGAAAATTCTGTTTGGCAACATGCCTTCCTCTGTCAACAACATCCCCTGTTTTGACCGGTGTCTCAAAATAACTGAAATAATAAACAAAATCAAATAAACAATGAAAAAATAACAATATACGTAGCTGAGTCACTTAAATAAAATAGGAAGTATGAGTAGATTTTACAGTCATGCGTCAGTGTTGCCAATTCGGTGCCCCCATATTACCCCACTATCATGTTTGTACACTACTAATATAAAGAGGGCATTAGTAATAATGGTGAAGAACAACTAGTCATTTACAAAGACTCTAGCATCATACGTTTTGTGATGGAACCTTAAGCCTACAGGGTTGTTGGTTTAGGAAACTATCTTAACAAACGTACAGTTTTATCTAAAATACATGCAGGCTCAATTTAAACAGTGCCATGACTATCAACGTGTTGCATCAGACAAGCAGAACAACACTTAGGTAAGTCAACTCTCGTTATCTCAAATTTCAAGGGACCGTAGAAAATAGTTTGAGATATCCGGAGTTTGAGTTATCCGAATTTAAGGATAGTTTGTGTAAATCTTAAACAATCTTAGTTTTAATGTTTAAATAATAATTAGTTTAATGTCGATCTGACTGTCCCACCAGTACTAAGACCGTTCCCTTATCAGATTGCTCGACACTTTCTCGTGTCTGGTCTGTTGCCATAACCAATCTTATTTTTTT
The DNA here is from genome assembly GCA_007844125.1 of Sinonovacula constricta. Lineage (NCBI taxonomy): Eukaryota > Metazoa > Mollusca > Bivalvia > Cardiida > Solecurtidae > Sinonovacula > Sinonovacula constricta. Next base: position 29,240,082 of record CM017573.1, on the reverse strand, counting down.
ATTCAATAATCAATACGTGTATTGTGGGTAGGTAGTGGAAGAATGATAATAGGTAAATAAGAAAAGGTCTTATCAAAACCCTCACAGATATTTAATTTTTATCTACCAGTAGACAAAGCCAAACAAGGTAAATGCAAATGTGGAAAAAACACACACAAAAAAAGAGACGAGACATAACACACATAAAGAAAAAACATCAGTTACCGCCTTGGAACGGTCAATCGGCAAAAGGGCCAACTGGGGAGCTTAAACCTGGTTTGTCGAGCGCTTCAACCTCGCACTTCCTGAAGGTTTTTCTAGCAAACAAACAGTGTAAATAACAAAATCCCATCAAAGTGAAACAACTAACAGTAAACACCTGAATCGGGAGTTGAAGCAGATACAATGAACTTAATGAATATACATACATAACAACTAGCAACAAAATAAACTATAAACATATGTACATTATGTACAGTAGATAAAAGCCTCGGCAACGTAAAATCAAAAATCCCAAACGAGAGAACAGCCCATGCGTTGATAGATCATAAGATAGTATAGGAACAAATAAAACAGCCCAAGCGCTGATATATAACAAGATCAATTTAAATATGGCATATAATGCCATGACATCATGTTCCAAATTTGTCAAAAGTGAAATGTAAAAAATACGAAAGAAAACAACGAAATTTAGAAAACAACCTACCAACAAAATAAAACGTAGTATTGTTTAGAGCTAATAAGTTAATACACAGTTCATGAAAAGCCGAGGATTTATCCGCAGTTGGCATATTATATGCAATAAAGGTACTAAAATCCCGATGTTATACCTACTGTGCAATCTCACGTAAAGGGTGTGGAGACTGCTCAAGTTGTCTCACCTATATAGGGCACGGCTGGAGAGATGAAGAGACAAGAATTCCAACAATAACTGTCCAATTATGCCTTAAAGTCACTGTTTTCATATAGTCTCAACGACCTGTCCGGTCATCGTGTAATTTAAAAGCAATGCAAGTTCTTGACTGTAAAAAGGTCAGTTGCAAGCAATGCAGTACAACGAAGGATTCCCAGGTTGTAACCGTCTGCAATATATGTTCTGATAAGTTTTGTAAAGTGATCAGATGAGTTATTGAGACCCTTAATTTTCTTTAATTTGTTTAAAACATTTCCATAAAATGCAGGATGGCTTATGCCTTTCTACATCAGTGTTTTCATACTGCCATTATACTAAGAAGCAATAAAACCAGTTCGGTGAATGAATTTTGAAAATTAAAATTTAATTTAATTTTAAATTTATGAAATCGAAAGCCTTGCTGTAATAGTTTAGAAAAACTAATCAGGTTTCTAGCATTGAAATCTTCTACTTTAGTACAAACTTGTTCAAACATTGTAAGTTGTGATATGTAAATACCATAAGAGGTAGCACGAGGTGAATCACCGTCAAGGTATGGATAATTCTCAATACTAAAGTTGAAATCATCTCTCTTGTCATCGATTTTAGTAGAGACGTTGTCATTGTAAATAGCGATTTCATGTCTAGAAATGCTACATTTAAATGTCAGTTATTTGCTTCATTAAGGGTAAGTCCTGGAGGGTAAATCAGGTGGATCATTTGAGAAAAGAAAGGATTATCTATAGTAAGAATATCGTCAAGATAGCGTGACGTTAAGTTGAAAGCCTCTATAATGTGGCTATGGTTAGAAGGGGATAAAGTTAACATGAAATCACGTTCAAAGCAGTATAAAAACAAATCTGCAATCAATGGTGCACCAATTACTTGTCTAAATAAAGTGTCACCGCATTTTATGTAAATATTGTCTAATAGGAAACGTAAAGCTTCACAAACATCCGAGCAAGTGCACATAGTAAACTTTTCTAAGAAAGTGTTGGTACAAATGCATTACTTTCATGACATGCAATATATAGACGTTGCTCTCGAGCAAATGTTTTCTCAATAAGAGCAATCAATGTTGTCTTAATTAAATCATGAGGTAAATAAGTGTACAGCGTAGAGAAATCGTAAGTATTAACTGCAGAGTAATGGAAGTTTAAAGTACGAAACTTGTCCAAGACTTCTGAAGAAAAAATGGTAATTCCTGAATGTTTATAAACTTTTTTCACAATATTTAACTACGTGATTTCGAACGGCTGTAAGGCAACACGTAAGTCGTTTAGATATGTGAGTGGTGGTGCTAGAGCTGACATTAGCTATGAATCGTGACTTGTATGGTGTTTTGTAAAGCTTAGGAATCCAGTACAGTAAAGGAAGTTTTTTTCTTGTTTAGATTCTATTTTGATATTAAAATTATGCAATATCTGTTTGAGTTTGTCAATGACTGTCTACAAGTCAATAACGCGACCTCGCATGTTATTTACAAGTTGAGAAGGCCGTGTCAACAAGATCACAAAACTGTTACAACAAGTACAAACTGAAACACTTTAATCAGCGTTAATTGATTAACGAAATTGTTGTTCATTTAATCAGCTAATTAAATAATAATCGATTAACCTCTTCTCTAAATTACGTGACATCCTGATTGCCGATAATTGGCGATAACACTCGCGCCGAAATCTTCGCGAGTTTCACGGTAGGTGTGAAAATCACTATTGTTGCCGTTTTGCATCTTAAAGCAATTTGAAGTTTTAGATAGACCAACTGAATTAAACAGTTTTATTCGTGTGGGGACAAAGAATTTAGTCTGATATATCCGATAATTTGACACATCCGAATTTGAATTAAGCGGAGCCGAACTATATAGAAACTATTGGGAGAAAAACGGGACCGTAGAAAACAGTTTGACACAACAGGAAATTTGAGATAACCGATTTTGAGATAACGAGAGTTGACTGTTTTTAAATTATGTGTATTGTTTTATGAATGACACATAAGTAATTAAAACGATATAACAAGAAGCACAGTTATGAGAGAAGCCGTAACTGCTTGTTGAGCCAAAAGCAGCTCAAAGAGGCTAATAAGCACTTCAACACTTTTGATCCTCACAAACGAACAACGCCATACTATTTGCAAGTGCATCTAGTTTATAAATATTAAATAGTGGTCAGAGGTTATACGTTAATCCACTATATATTGTGGTTGATCAAAGCCTTGATTTTTAACCAAAATCACCCTGTTGTCGCTGTAGATATTAAGTTCTAGTTGAGAAGAAATATCAGCATTGATCAAACAGACCGGAATAATTGTGTTAGGTTATTGTTTAAGCAGCATAATTCATATTTGGAGATGTTGTCTACTTAAAGAAGATATAGTGCTCTGCCTTAACCGTGTAAAGCATGTCGTGAACACCTGGCATGGCATCACACCCAACCCAGTCACATTAAATTGATTTTTCGTCAAACAGAGTTACCCGTATATGTGCTTTGGTTTTAGCAATAGTGTTATACCATTACGACTTTCGTATATCAAGGCATGGGATCTAACCCGGGACCTCCCGCATCTACAGCCAACATGCTGCTGTTTGTCATACAAGGTCTGGACTCACCATTGTAAATATAGCATGCCATGAAGATCTGTATGAGACCAGACCAAGTCCCATTATCTGACACCGGGCAGACCGATTGTGAAACTACCCATATATATTTGGTTCAGCGTTATCAAGTGAGCTATACTGCTATCATTTCTCATGAATTTAGTATGTCGCGGACCATGATCAAACCAGGGATCTCCTTTACATGGTGCCTACGCTCTACATATTGAGCTACGAGTTCCGGTCTAGAATAATCGTACTACATGTAAATGCACACTAGCAACATTTGGACAATCAGTATCAATTTATTTTATTACATAATACATACACATATACATGACACATATAAAGTCATATATGGGCAATGACCTGCCTCCTGGCTGCCATGTTGTTGTTTGTTTTTTGACACATCACACTTCTTTTAAAAACGTTTTATTCACAAACCTGCTGCAGCTTCTGAGGAAGTTTCATAATAAATGTAATTTAATAATGTGTATTGGTGTGGTGTCGGTATTGTGCAGTTACAATAATTCACATTGAGTGTATGCTCAGTTGAACTAAAAATTCTAGTTTTACCAATTGTGACAAAGTTGCTTAAAATATATAAAATAGTAAATAAAAATATATAAAATCCTTACTAAAATGCCTTGGCGGTGGTATGTGTTTCAATGATATCGCCTTCTGTTAAAGGATGTGCACATAACTGCAATTTAAGTAAATATGCGATTATATGGCGCTTGTTTTAGTTCTTATTATAAAAAAAAAAAAAAAACTTGCAGTATGGATTATTTGAGGGGGAACCCAATACATTTTTGGAAATATAATACCATAATTAATACAACACGTCCACAAATTAAAAGGTCAAAATTGAACTCAAGTTGAGATACTCGTGATTTCAGCTGAAGTCCCTTCTATGTAGGGCTGCAACAACGATTTGCAATTTGATCTGATTGTATATATTCCCGTTCAATACATCATTATTCTTCGCTGGCAATCTTATATGATTTGTCATAACGTAAACGTATAAAACTATTCACATGAGTAAGAATTAATTTTCTGGTGTAAACTTTATTTCTGATCCATGATTCATACATGTACATGTATATCATAGACTTAACAACAATTTAGCATATCATTGTGCTTTCGATGAATGGCACATTAACTTGGCACAGTTGCACGTTCAAACATTGATAAGATCGTTAAGCTTCTATTAATGAAAACAGCTTGAAAACTACTTCAACGTATTGATTCTTCCAACCTAAGGACATCATGAAAGACACCACAGTCACATATCAATACGTTTACAGTGGTGGTGATATTCTAACCCATTATTGTGTTTTAACGCCTTTTATTTGTACTGTTGTTTGTTTAGATATAACACATCAACACTACTATGGTTACTATAGTGATGTTAGTTTGGTAAAGGAGGGGCCCTGATAGGGTCAGCTGACAGAACCTTCCATTGAAATTGTTCAATACAACCAGGACTTAAACTTACGCCTTAAGCCAGAAAGGGAGTTCTAGCTGTTGACAAACTCACTTACCCATGTTCAAAAACTTTTAACGTTTATAAGTTGTAAGGACTATTAACTATCAACTTCAAAACTGATTGCACTAGGATTACATCCATTCAAAGTCAGCATATGGACACAGATTATATTAACACTAATTAATAGAATACAAGTCATTATGAAGCAATGTTTTAGTGTGGTGAAGTGAGGTTTCAAGTAAAAAAACGGAGAATAAGGTAAGTGTATAGTAATAACTGGTTAGTCCTATTGTAAGACTATGGATCTTACTAATAAGAACCTTGTAGTGAACATACATTTAAAGTTAAAGTAAATCATATTGTACATGTAGTTCAAAGCTTACTCAAAATTAATCAGTCCAGCATTGGGATGGTCTAAAACGGTCAATGAGTCACTGCTAGTCCGTGAATAAATTGTACCCTAATATTAAGTAAATACTATGTTTCATTTATATGTTAATTGTCAAAGAAATAGAAATGTTTGCATGGTTTATCGAATGACATACCAGAATGAACAGTTATTAAACAACAAAGCATTTTTATTTGATTAAGAAAATACATGTATACTAACTACAAACGCTCGTTTATGTTAAACCTTAGTTCGGACTGTTAGCTATGACATTAAACTGGATCTGGAAAAGTAAAATGTACACTTGTCGAAAGAACAAATGAATCAGTCGCGATAAAATTAACTTTAATTCCTCCGATTCACTGGTGTCGTAGGTGAGTAAAAAGTGAAAGCTGAACGAAACAACAATACTATCAACTAATGTCTAGGAAACAGGTCGATTCAGTGCTAAGCATTAAATATTTTCCCAAATCATGGAGCTCAATATCGAATTAATCAATAACATACAACAAATATACATATTCACCACAACATGTTCATAAATGGAATAGCAATACTCACCGTTGAAGGCGTTTTTGTTTTTCACTAAGCAGGCGTGGCTTCATAAGCAAAGTAGTAAGTTCTAGGCCTAGCATCGACAGATTCCGTTAACTATCGCACTTTCCCGTTGAAATTCGCTTGTTTATACTTGTTGTTTATATTGTCGATTTCTGTAAAAGAATATTACTCTGTTGGAGTATGTTCTGTTTGTCTTGTTGGTAACATTATCGATTAGGCTGAGTCTTTTATATACATGTAATGGTATAAAACGTTAAGTCTGAGTTTTCAACTTATTTATTGCGACCAAACCCATGTGTATTAAAAGCTGTTTATTGACAGTCTGCATGTGCGTAGAAGTAGAAAGTACAACCATCACACTATTTTCTTTAAAAGCCACACTGCACAATTGTTTTAAAACTTAAAAAAGCAAAAAACAAAAACAAAAAACATGTCATATCTGAAATAGTTTTATATAGTCATCCCAGCAATCTGCTCTGTCAACGATTTTTAGCAGAACACCTCACCATGCTTATTTATACTTTTAGGAAGAATGACAGTTCAGACACCGATACATTTTACCAGGTGTATTGTCTAACAATTTAAGGTAGTGTTCAAAATCATCTGTACATAGACTTAGGTACGAATTCTTGCAAATAGTATGCCTAAATTTGCCCAAACAATCGGAAAATAGTGTAGCATGATAAAGGTAAACTGTAGGATGTTACTATCATATATAAATAAGGTTAATTCATTTTTGTTAGAATTTCTTGATGCTTCCTTGGTAAAAAGATATAAAACAAACTATAACACAATGAATTACCACCAAACGTAAATGAAGATTAGCTGGTGAGAATTTTAGCAATACTATACACGCTGACACAAAACTTCATGGGCATTGTAAAAAATGTCATACATGCATGAAAGCAATTTGATCCAACGTATAAGGCAGATGATGTATAGTAAACACCACACGAAAGAGGATGAAGTATGACAAATTGATTTCAAACGTTATTTCCTTTAATACATTTCATTGACCGAAATGATTTCCGTACTAGTCGCATACGCAGGCATATTAAAAACAGACATGTGGACCCAGGGAGAGGGTTATTTACCTGGCACAATGACACCATGGCTGGACACCTTCCAGTCCAGAGCTGTGTGGAGACAATCAGCACATCCAACACTACTGATAGATACTTGCCATCCATTTCCATTAGTAACCATTTTCCCTACTTCTCTGTAAGTTGGTTGAAATGTTGCTGAGGATAGTACACACACAAAGCGAAAGTTGTAAATTATCTGACCCTTTAGAATTATTACATAGATTTGAGTGATAGCCATGTCAAAAACCAACATGGCATGAGTACAACTTTTTAACAATAAAGTGTTAGGTTTTGTACAAAGTTAAGAAAGATGGAATGATCCAAATATCTGGGGTTTTTCGATATTTGTTTATAAAAAAAGATGTGTGTTTTTGTTGTTGTTTTTTTGTTTTGAAATACATCGCAGCGACGAATTGTGATCATTATAGCAACGTCCAGCTATTCTTGTGGAGCAAGACCCCAGACACATGTCTGTGTAGATCCACCGGCGCACTGCGAGTCAGCTGGAAGACTTTCCTAAATAAAGTCGCCAGAATGGGTCTCGAACCTACGCGGTGAGAGGCTAAGCAGTCAGTGGAGTTACAAGGCGACTCTACCACTATGTCACGGCCGCCCCTATCAAAATAGACGCAAATCATTAATTAAATTTGCCTAAGGATAAAGCCGAGGGTATGAACATCTTATAAGTGCACTTTTTGTGTAATCACTCACACGCTCAGCATGTACTCGTAAGCCATTTTAATCATTGGCAGTGTTAACAAAACGTTCACTTGCTGTAACACGAATCCATTTAAACAGGATTAATTTAGTCTCAATTTTGCAACGTTCTTACCTGATGACTTTTAACTCCCTGGCATAGTCTTTTCATGTAGCAAAACAAAACTTTGAAACAGTATTCATCGCGACTTAAGTTTGAATAGTCATGTCACTTTCTTCTTGAACTATTGAAAAGTCTTTACCCTGTTAACATTCCATTCAACAACTGGATCCAGTGTCTGCCTCCACATCTGCATGTTGATGGCCATGCTACCCACAATGTCGCTTAAAGTGTCCACTGGTTCCTTTGACAAGAATAACACAACTAATGAAACATTAAATGGTAATTTTTATTTGCATATGTGGTGTTTTGAAATATATAATACTTATATAAAAGAAACATTTCATAAATTGCTAAAGTAGTACACAAAAATAACATTTGTTCTGACGCAACCATGCTACTATGGCTCTCTGTACATTGTTACAATAGTATGTTTATCTCATGCAATTCATCAAGAATTGATAGTCATGTTATGATGTTATTAAGTACAATGTGATTTTAATGGAATTGTGTAGTCAGGATTGTTTTAACATCTCAGCTAACACTTTCGTCAATTGTCTAAATGGTTATTAAAAAAAAAAAAAAAACAGCATACACTAGTCACCATTTTAAAGAGAAATATCAAGTGACTTAAGTTTTCTGTTGATGATCGTTTTATTGTACATGCGTTCCACTCACTTACATTGAACAAAGACTGGACACGTTGGCCAAATACATAGGAATCTCTCTCTCTCTCTCTCTCTCTCTCTCTCTCTCTCTCTCTCTCTCTCCCTCTCTCTCTCTAAATAAATTTTGAAGACTTACCATTTCCCCGTTGAAGTTGACTTATGCCTGTTGGACTCGTAGCGCGCTATTCGTAAAATGGGATTTTGTATTTTCGTGCATATCCGACGTGTTTTGTAAATATAAGTATTTCGGAATAGTATATAATCGTTTTTACCAATATATAACAAGGATTTGTAAATTCTATAGAAGATAACACCAATACCAGAAAGCATTGCTTTAAAGAGGCTGCCTTGTATCAGCCTGTGTTTATTATATGTTTACCATTATTTATGATAAGGATAATGATTCACTAGGCTTCTAGCTGTATTGTTTATGGGCTGTTTACTGGCATCAAAACAATAAGGCGTGCAGTGCTGAGTATCCTCTCTCACAAATATAATGTAGCCTTTTACCTGATAAAGAATAGTATTACTTGCCATTTTCGGTTCATTTTGTGCGCTTTAACTCACTTTTTAGGAGTAATATGATAATACCCTTCCTCATAATTGCATATGAATGTCTTAATTAGCATAACTTACTAAAACGTTGGCTTTCCTGTAAAGTATGTATATTTCCGTATCATTCTTTTTTATAATTGTAATGCATATTTAAATATGTAAGTGGTGGGGTTGCCTCATCGTGTATGTCCATGTCGATACCTTTAATTATCAATCTTCAAAATAGATTAACGTATAGCCAGTACCGCCACAGCCAATCGTGATCGGATGTGTTGATTTTTTACAGTCCGCAATCTTCAGAATTAATTTATGTATTAGTGGAAAAAAATGGTTTTATAAAAACGGACAACAAGTGTTGTCAAGCAAAATTTAAAATTGGTTGTAATTAGAATTAAATCAAGTTATCATACAATATTGCCAAGGTTTGTAGGTAATCAGTGTTTCCGCGACGCAGGCAGAAAAACAATATTGAATGTTTTGTATGAGGGATATAAAATTGCTTAGTTAAATGTGCCTTTCTGCTATTGGGGTCAACATTCTTAGACTTCAAACCATGACACTAGACAAACTTTAAAGATTATGGATAAGGTTGTTTATTTTTAAACGTTTGGAGCACTTCGGCCATTGTTTACAAGTACAAAGTGTAAATAGCGACGTCCATTACGACGTTGACTTCAAAATTATGTAAAAGGGACGATTTCACCGGAACCCATATAAGGGTGTTTGATCCGCAGTTTAAATTTCGCATTGAATGGGGTCATGGTATAGCAATCTCTCGTCAAATTTATTAGAAGATTATGCCGAGATGAAAATAAGTGAATGGTGGTTGTTGTTAGGTAAAGTAGGCTATTTTAATTTAGTGATCGATTTCATAATGACAGAAGATTTTTAACAAAAACAGAGAACAATGTACACACATGTTTATCATTTATGGTTATATGATGAACGCCAATAAAGTTTGTTTCTGTTGTGAATTCAAACCAATGCAGTAAATTCGTAAGTAGCATCTTGCCAGCACATAATGTGTTGTTTGGTGTAGAAAGTTTAACAACATTCATTTTTCAATTCATGGATGTTATTTGGCTATTCGACCTATCCGTCTATGTGACTTTTCCATTGTATGTTTAACATAATAGAAAATGTTATGAATAACTATGACGTGAAAACACATCTCATACCGGTGTATACGACACACAACTTAAACAAATGAGATGGCATCAGACTGCCGACAGCTTTTCTTCTCAAGTCTATTTTTCTAATTCCACAAGCTTGCAATAAAAAGTAGATCTAGTTTTGATATTTTTACTAACAAAAACAATAGACATTTTGACATCTTTCTAAAATAGCAAACATATTATAAATACCATATATATTTGATAGTGTGACCCTTTGATTTTCTGGATGAATCCCATACATTTTGGAATAGGCAGTAATACTATAGGTACTGTATTAAATGAACAAATCTCTTACCGTGATTTGTTTGATGCTCAGTTATTCAACTAATATGCTTGAAAGTCAAGTGTCATATTTTAGATCGCTTAGTTAAACATGTTTGTGTCAAAGGACATATGGACAATCCGATCTTTCTGAGACTTTGATTCTACGTGTATATTTTTTTTTATTTCTACGTCAACATTAATGAACATAATTTATACTAGACAAGAATTGTCCGGTCTGTTAAGACATTAATGATTAGGTTTTCAGACCAAGAATTTGGTAGTTTACCTCGAATATAAGAAGGATCAATGCTTAATGGTAACCTGCTCTTACGTCATTTAATACGCATACATTTGCATCATGAGAATAATAAGAATGTGAGCAAGTCGTCATACCCGCATTCATATCTTAAACAATTGTTTGAACGCCAGCCGGGGCGTAGAAGATTAAAATTAACTATTTTAATCGCGGTGCATTTAAATGTATTTTATAACGTATTCATATTTGTGTTCATGTTTGTTTTGATAATTTCAATGAGGTTGGCAATGTCTTTTGTATTTAATCTAAATTCATGGGAAGTTCAAATTTATTTAACTGAATTCATTAATATTCAGCTATTTACTTTAATTCTGCATCAGAAATTGCTTCGTTCATAAACTTATTTGAAATCAGTAGCTACAATTCTGCATGTCTTTTAACTAGTTACGGTTAGGCAATTTTACAAGAGTTTGAGCTTAGGTATTCACCATACGTTATCCATGTTTTGTGCATGTACCTAAAAGTAAATACATATTTGTGCATAATATTAGTGAATTTAGATTCCCAGTTTGATTGGCCTAGGTACCAGCTAGGTTTCTGACAAGGTTCACGTCTACCCAATGGTAGCAGAAGTGGCCATTAACGTAGACATAACATTGATATATCGAACTAGTGTTAAAATGGGACAATGACTCTTGCAATGATCATCTAATAATTTCATACATATCAAACATAAATAATAACAAAGACAACAAAGTAAAAATCATTTACAAAGAAAATAAAAATCAAAATAACCTAACTAAGTAGTAAAATCTTATTAAAATATTATATGATAATAAACTATATTCAATTGCAAACGACGACACGCAAATGCGTAACAAAGGTTAAGTACAGAAACTTCATACAGGACAATGTTTATATGGTAAATTGTACATAAATGTATACTTAGAAAATTGTACATGTATAAATATGTAAAGACTTAAGTATTAAACTGCACATGCACATTAAGCACTCGATATTTATTTTCTTTATGCAACCACTCAAATCAATGAAATTATGTTTGAAAATGCATAGTATAAAAACGACAAAATAATGGGTTTTGTAATTTTTGTCCTTTAAATTCGTATCCGCTGAACCGATAGTTCATGTCTTTGCAAGACATTAAATTGAGTGATAAATGCAGGTAAAATGTTGTTCTTGTTGTTTTCAAAATATAGACACCGACTTTATTCAACTAGTATTATAAATCATTTGGTGCAGTGTATTTCATGTAAGTATCATTATTTTCCAAATTAGTTTAAAACATAATCGAAGTTTTTAACTAGGGCAATCCGTATTCAAACAGAAGTCAAATTCAAATATTTAGTTTATTCTGAATTTCGGGGGCTTAACTATGTTTTAATTCGATTAAATATTTGGACACAAGACGTGGGGGCGGGAGGGATCCTCTTAGGTAATGTCTTACCTATATAGATGGCGAACCGTCCACTCCTTGTAGCAGATCGACTATGAATAACTGGAATAAAAAGGAAACCATAGAAAAGAATAGCTAAGGTGGTTTCTTTTATTTTACTCACTTTGTTTCGTCAGTATGAACAAGCGTTAATGGGAAGTATGATATCTGCTTGATACTTGAACATACTACACCAACACATGGTTTGTACTCCCATTGTATGTAGCACAGTGTTGTTGTGTTTTAGACATTGCATACGTGATGCACTAACTTACTTTTAGTGTGTGTTGCTACTTTGTATAATACTCTTCTGAGGACGTAAGACAATATACCAATAACTGGGATGAATACCTTTACCCAATGACATGTCAGCGGGAGATATTCTTTTGGTTTTAACGCTGACTGAAACTTTTGGACATAGGTTTTGCTTTTCAACATCTGTTTACTATAGGGATTATCAATTTTCAAGGTTAGTATTGACCCAAAACTATTAAATGTATTAACTACGTTTCCACGATAGTAACATGTAGAAATAGAAAAAGGGCCGAAATGCCGAGATGGCTAATGAGACATGAATAACTGAGCAATTGTTGTAATTGTCACTCAATAAAACTAAAGCATACTACACAAGTGGTAATAAGAGCAATTTTTGACACATTGAATACAACTGCACTAACATTAAAATGTTGTGTGTATTGCACCCCCCCCCCCTTTTTTTTCTTTCAGGAGTCTACAGACCAATAGCCGAGGGGAACAATAATATCACACCATGCATACATGTTCTTAATGGAACGTTTCAACTTGGCTGAACATTGGATAACATTATTCTTTCAAGATTTGTTTACCAAATACAAAGCACATTACTTCACTTCAGTATTGACCCCCAAAAGATACCGTAAATGAAGTATCTACTTTTATATGAAGTCCCAACAAAAGAATGCATGCACTTACGCAATTCCCTATCGTCCAGTCGTACTGCATCACATTCTATGGTCTCTGGTTGCCCTCTCCATATGGCCACTCTCGTGTTTATCTCAAATGCGATACGTATTTCCTCTTCAGAGTTGATACCAACATCTAAAACAAAGGGACGTAATCTTCCCTGACAAGATTTACCATCAACCATTATTAGAAGATGGTATCAGTAACAATAATTATTAGAACTTACTATTACAAATCACTAGACATGTTACAAGTACGTATTACTTCTTATCCATGCTTTGCAATGCGCAGCATAACTGAAACAGATACCATAACTCAACAGTTGCATATCGCTAAAAAGCTTAATCATGTCCTTTATTTTAATAAGAGTTAAAAGAACCAAGTATTGCCTAATGTAACACTTATAATGCATAATCAATATTTACATGTACTAAAGATAATCAGAAGACGCCGTTGACATTGATATCAGAAGTGTTTCATATTACAACCAAGTTAACTTGTGCCACTACCAATGTATGGATAGAAAATACAAATACCCATTAGTACATGAACTCGTTATTATCAAAAGTACAAAAAAGTACTAACCCCTATAAACAGTGGTATGTTTTGCCCAAAAGACTAAAACTTCCAGTGCATCAATCAATATGAGATGTTACTATTACCAAGAATTACCAATCGTGCGCATGCTTATCATTACCGGAAGTTAGTGTTACCTAGCATTGCCCAAACGTATACATAGCCATTATTAACGGTAGATAGTATTACCTTGCAGTGCCGAAATATAAACATAGACATTATTACCAGAAAGAAGTATTACCAAGCATTGCCGAAACATACACATAGACATTATTACCGGAAGTTAGTATTACCAGGCATTGCCCAAACATTTCCATTGCCATAACTAACGGTTTAAGTTTTTATTACCAAGCATAACCGAAACCTACAAATAGCTACAACAACCAGAAGTTAGAATTACCAAACATTGTCTAAACTTACACAGTCGTAATGCAATAATTAATGAAAAGTCTCCCCTGAATAATTCCTAAATAAAAGTAGGTCCTACCATTTGTATTACTCTTGTTTATGAGTGTGCTCATTTGAGTGTATGTTGGCTTATCTGCTTTGTTTGTGATACGCAGGTTACGAAACTTACACATAGCGATAATTAGAAGAAGTTGCTATTACCAAGCATTGCCTTAACGTATACATAGCAATTTTTGACGAAACTTGCTTCCACAATGAATTGTCCAAGCTTACACGTAGCCATAAATACCAGAATATACTATTACCAAGCTTTGTCCAAAGTTACACAAAGCTATAATTACCGGACGTTAGTATTACCAAGGATTGTCCAGCTTTAGGCATAGTCTTAGCTAACAGAAGCTTGTATTACCCAGCAGTGTCCTAACTTAAATATAGCAAAACATTACCGGAAGTTAGTATTATCAAGCATTACCGAAATGTTACATCCAGCCGTAATTTCCGAGCATTGCCCAAACTTTCAAATAGCCAAACTTATCGAAAGTTGGTATTACCAAGCATTGTCCCAAATAAGACATAGCAATGATTTCCTGCAGGTGGTATTACCATGAATTACCGAAATTACGCATGCCCATAATTATATGACGTTAGCATTAGTAGCCATTGCCCAAACTCACACATAGCCATAACTACCGGACGTTAGCACTACCAAGCACTGCCCAGACTTACACACAGCCATTTACCATAAGTTACTTTAACCAAGCATTACCTAAACTTACACATATTCATAATTATCGGACTTTGGTACTACTAAGCATTGCCTTAACTTACACATGTTCATAATTACCAGAAGTTCCTATTTCCACACAGTGCCGACCCTTTATCGTACTCATAGTTACCAGATACGAGGGTTACTTGATAAGTTGTGAGACTAATAAGGGTTTGACTTTTGCGGACATATAACATTATTTGTCAACATAATCCGCTCCAGTTCATATACACGTTTGCCAGCTATGTTTAAGGGTCTCAATGAAACTTTCATGACGTCCTTTTCTTGGCCGTTCAGAAAGTCCTACACCGCATGCATGACATCAACATGTGACCGAAAGTGGGAGCCGAAAATAATCTGTTTTTTTCAATTTTGAAAATATAAGAATGTCAGCTGGATCGAGATGAGGGGATTAGGTGGCTGCTCAATCAATTCAAAACCACACTCGTTAATGATATCCATGGCAAAAACAAACTTGTGAACAGGGCATTCTCCAAGTTGGACAACTCACCCTTACTTCCGCGGCGCTAAAGTGTAAAATTTGTGTTACTACCTAAGAAGTTATGCATAATATGTGCCATTGATTGTGTATCCCTTTAACAGATAATATACCATTAGAACACCATCGGCATTGCATTCCAGAATATTGAGGCTATAACCTGATGGAACAGCCCTTGCCGTCTTTAGCGGGACTGATGCAGGTTGCTTTCATCGTGGGTTAAGTGATACATTCACGTTTCATCTATAATTACAAACGTTTTCTAGTAGTAAGAAGGATCTGCCACTAAGGAATTCAGATCAACACCCGACAATATTCGCTTGGTGCGCTTCTGACCAACTGTTAAAAGTCTTAGTACCAAAAGGGCCGAGAGTTTGGTCATGACGAAATCTTCCGTAAGAATGGCACGTAGTCTTTTCTGTTAAATGTCAACTATATAGCCCTCTTTAACCCTCCTGTCAGGATTAAGAATGTCATTGGGGTTATTGACTATTTCTAGATATGCAACACTGACAAACCTTAAATACTTGACGTCATCCGAAAGTCTTAAATGTTGCCATTCACTTTTTAACTGTAGCATATGAAGATGCATCTTTCTTAAATGTAGTTCTCATATTAGTATGGATTTTCGTAGCTGCTAGACCTTTCTTGTGCAAAAATTGAATCACTGCTGTTTAGCGATGTTGTCTATTTTGTAAAACGCACTTGTCTTGTTTAAATCAGAGGATACCTATTCGACAGAAATTGACCAAATGACACAAGTCTTTCAAACACAGCCTTAAATAATCAGGAAATAGTAGGGCTGAAACATTGTATCACTGTTGCACTTATATATTACAAGTTAACTTATCAATCACACATCGTATGTTAATTGCATTTATCAACCATCACCAGAAGAGAAAACGGAACCATCGTAACCATACGTTACAATTACCCAGCAATACAAAAAGTTCCTATTGTCTAGTATAACTAAAAGATACACACTGACAATAGACGCTACACTAACATCGCTACAAGATGTTAACATTACTCACCTTTACAAGCAGTTACATTTAGTCACCATTTCCATATGTTACAGTTGCTTTCCAAATTTTACAATTACCAATCATTGCCTAAAGTAACCATTGCAAAAACAATCCATTTGGTTATACTATTGATTGCATTCGTGCACTGCTAAGATAGCAGAAAGGGCAATAGCTTCAAAGAGATTATAATTTTAAAATAGAAATTGAATTATTTACAATGAATGTCTATATTCTGAAGACGTGTTTTCTTTGAAAGCAACACATTTTCAACAATGAATTTTGCTACAATAGAGTAATAAATTTAGGTCATCTAGCCGTAGAGGATTTAGTAAATTTGAATTGGTATCATGTCTTGCAAACAATACAACCACTGTTAAAAAACGCGGCAAAACGCTTGAAATAGGTAAGATGAGTCACGTTATGCAGGTGTTGTTTTTATTACATAAGTAAGTTACACAAGCAAACTGACGTTATCAATACATCAATATTACACTATCTCGACCTAGAAATTGTCATCTTTAATTGTTATCATTAAAACAAAATAAACGATTGTAGTCACGTAATGGGGGTTTGTGTAGAGATTTAAACGTGTGGAATATGGTTGAATACGTTCGTGTCAAGTGAGGCTGGGTTTCTACAACCAAAATCTATTCAACTTCCAATTTCAAAGCAACAGCATTTCTTTATCTGAACTTGAAATGCAGAGAAAACGTGATTTATGGAAACGGGTAGGTAGATTGACACACAGATGGAACACGAACAGCAAAAATAGTTGCAGCATGTAGTTTAGATTTATGGTTCTTCTTTCTTTTAAAAACAAGTGGCGATGTTGATATAAATCGTATGATATAGTTTTCTATGCTGTCACAGTAAACAAGATAAATAAGAAATCATCGAGTATTGAAAAATCCATCTATCAACAATATCTGCCGTATTATTGTAACACGCATTATGCGATTTTTGAATTGCGCAATGCAATATATTGCTACTTTTTAGACAGACAAATAACATGACAACGCTGAACTAATTTTGGAGTGTCATACAACTGGGGTGATGTAAATAAGCCTTCTCTGACCAAAAGTAAATTAGATAAAAAGTCAGATATATATCACTACGGATAAAATGTAACAATATATTACTTATTAAAGCTGCATTACATATATATTTTGTTTGATTCTGTACAAAGATTGAGTCCTAATTTTATCATTTCCGATGCATATATTTTAATGTTTGTGTTAAAAGTTCAAACTGTTCCACGAGATATTGTTTACTTACGTCTTTAGAGTTCATACTTACAAACTTTAAGGTCGAATCAACAGCATTATGAACTTTGATCCCCGGACTAAGCGGCCTTAGTGTCTGTCACATATTAATATCAACGCTCGTAGAACTGCTGTTTTCTTTTATGCTGTTCACATCACAAACATCAAAAATAGGTGCACACAGAGAGGTTTGTGAAGCATACCTGTTATCCGTTTGTTTGGCGGACATGTTTGTTGCCAATCTAAAACTTCCTCCGGCGGTACATATTCTTTATTCTTATACAGTTGTCTCCGATCTGTACGTGGTAGTTTGATAATTCTTCCTACAATACGATATGTGTAACATAATATTCATATAAAACAATTCTCAAAACCCCATTCACCGTTAGCATTCATTTACATTTTCTCATTAAACGTAAACCCTTTAAGATATGCAAACACGGCTTTGACATCCCAAAATCATATTACACTTGTAATGATGTGTATATCTTATTAGAAAGCTTAATTTAAAATTAAGCATTTTAAGCTGTTGTTGTTTTAATATCATGTCGTATACATCTACTTATTATATTGCCCTTATTTCTAAAACATCAGCAACATTTAAATGCCAGTTTTTTTAGTTGTCAAATAAAGAAGACACTACCATTTACCAGCAAGTATTGTATGAATAGGCTTTAGATATTAAGATCAAGAAGTGTTAATCCAGAGTTATGCATTTTATAAAAGAACTGTCACAGTATATTTTGTCTTACATATATTTAATCAGTTTAGAATACATTTTTCTAACAGGACTATCCCATGTTCCCCGCGACATTATTGGCTAGTTCAATTTAATAAGAGTATGAGTGAGCAAACAGTGTATAAAGGTGCTTTACAAAAATATTCATATTTCAAAATATATTTAAGTTACTTATTGTCTGTCGTATCTGATAATGATAAAAATCGTAAGCTTTTTGTTCGTTTGTTTCACAGATGACATCGTCTTTCTACCAAAATCTTTTATTTCGGTCTGAAAGTATAATGACTTCAGTAGTTTCATACATATTTTCTGTGCATCGTAACTTACCGTGCAGATCTGATATTTCTTCGTCCGAAAATCCATTCGCAGAATTTTCAATTTTTGTCAGATCTCTGATGATGTTTGACAGTTCGTTGTCTTGTGACATTGTGCTGTGTTTTTACGAGCTGTTAATGTGAGGTACTATTCAGAGCACTGTAATTAAAAAATAAATGATTCCGATTATTCTGAGATCTAAACTAAACTTAAATTGCAACATATGCAATAAGTTACGGAAAACATGAAAAGTATATTAAGTGATTAGTGATATAATAAATTTATTACAATAAATAAGAATATCGTTTATCATTAAATTTCTACACATACTGCTGCCTTTTTTTTATTTCTGTGACAAAATGAAGATACGATCGAAAACACAACTGTGCTTGATTTTGAGTGTAACTTGATAGTCTTTGAAACGGGAAAATGTTACGTAAAGACGTCTTTCATTTGGTATCTGAACTAGTGCAGCTTTATGGAACCTAAGGCACAAATCAATCCTATTTCACATATTGTGAAATTTCCTGTTTTGACGACTGGTTATTAACTGGTATTAGTTTTGGGATTAGCTAACTAATAGTGGAACCCTAAGGTCTAATGTCTGTATACTCAACAACAGCGATAATCATGCCATACTTCAGAGTAAAATCGGTGTAAACTTTATATCTCACTGATAACTTCCTGTTGATTTAGCGCGTTTAACTTCACTGGTTGGGCCTGTCGACTGTCAGTTCTGTTTATTCTGGACCATGCGTAGATCCAAATCACGCCTTGAATGTTCCTAGAAAACACACTTAGTTACATGACCTTTCATGGTCTTCGCAAAAGGTCACTTACACCAGCGTTGTTGTTTTTGTGAATAGGTCCGGGTCCGGTCAAATTTTATATATATATATATATATATATATATATATATATATATATATATATATATATATATATATATAAGATATATATATAAAATCTTAAATCATCAAAATTGTAATAAAAAGCAGATGGCGTGACAACATTTTATGAATTTTAATCAACGACATCTAAATGAAGTGCGATGTCTCTTATGAATTGCATTTTGATATCCCAGTCATCTTTGAACGGCCAAAATATTTACAATCAATCCTCATTTTTAAACAGAGATCGCATTTTCTTTATTGAGTCCACCCTTATGAATATATATCAAGGTGGGATTTTAATTTCGAAATTAACCGTAATTTCAGTTTTAAAAAAGCACATATGTACACGTTTCTGCAGGGCATTCCTTTCCAGAATGGATTTTACAATAGGTTACCAGTACGTTGGGATGTTTTCTTGTGGTAATCACTTTTGTAAATGTGTATCAACCTTAGCTGCATCAGCCAAGTCTATGCGACAACCCGGATCTCGCACATTGATTTTTAGTTTCGATTTTGCTGAAACGTCATAATTCCATAGATTTTAAGTGGGGTGATGCATTAGAACTAGAAAAGATGACACATCCTTATGTCATTGGAGTGATACTGTAGCATTGTACTAATCAACTGTATCACGCTTTCTAATTGGATCGTTGCCATAAGCATCATGGCTCGTAATATGATTGATTTTGAAATTGTTTTTAGAGAATGTTGGATGCAATTATGCTTGGGACAAACGGTAACTAACTTGGGTAATATGTGTAATTGTGAAGAGTCCGGTCAAGATAGTGTACAGAATAAGTCAGTTAAGCATTATTTAAAAATACACTAGTCCAAAATCTTAATTATTCACTTAAATAATCAAAAGATTTCAACAACTGTGTAAACACATGGTCCAGGTTTCACGAAAAAAAAAAAACGTTCTCATGTTCAAGTCTGAGCAACGTGCTTAAATCCTTGCTCCACTTGAGTAATACATTTGAGTTTCGTTTCACAAATGTTCCCAATGACGTTCTCAAGTATCGGTGTTGAGCACGCAGTTTTTAGACTGATATGATGCATTCTCAATGTATCTAGAAATAATCAATTATGGCTGATTTCGAACGCCGCAGTCACTCGATTGTTTTAGTACCACGGGTCATACCGAATAGTATCAATCCTCACGTTGTGTGTGCGTCAGAAGTAATAAAAAGATATCGATTTTTTTTCCTGAGTTTAATTTTGTTTGTAAGTAGTCTGCTCAATTTGACAATTGTAAGTGAGACACTTCCCTAATCACCCCTCCCACAACTGTTGCAATTGTATGCAAGTTAATGTCATTATATCATCATTGCCGACAGGCTTTGGTGTTTCTTAGTCGTCTGTAAGTCGCACGATAAGAAGGGAACACTCGCTCTCTGCGAACATGTCCGCCAGATGTTGAAATGGCAATAAAGTGCCGATACCAACAGCCTTAAAGTACAGTTCTTCAACATTGCCGTTAAGAACTATTTTGTAAACGCGTACATACATTATGTGAAGTATGTATAGAATAAGGGAAGTAAACAGTATTTATTGTCATATTTCTCTTCATATTCGTATTGTATTTCATGTTGTAGGTCAACTGATATAAAAAAGATAAAACACTTCAACGGCCTTTTCTGAAGACTAACAATATTGCGGCTCATGGTTTATGACGGCTAAATAGTTGTAACATTAATGATCTAAAGCTGTTAATCCTTGTTTTATATAAACGACTGTGGAAATGATAATTTAAAGTTACATAAGGTTCCAAAAGCAATATCATTTACTTCACAATAAAATAAACTAAAATTTAAAGGCAATGAAACAAGGACATTAAACACACGGAAGTTGGATTGCCGAAACCCATAAAACAAGAAATTATAACCCTGAAGTCTGAAGTAAAATAATGATATTAATCTAGTTACACACCCTCCTGATAGTAATCAATCATAGGCACATAGTTTCTTGTATATTTACGGCGATGCACTCCTTGTCACTATACATACATACCACAGGCATAATAATGCTATGTTATTTCGTTATTTATTGTTATTTGTTTGTTGTTGTGTTTTTAGTCTGATGACTCGGGTTTGTCTAAATGTGTCATCAGTCATTTTACTTTATTTCCTGCTGAATTTATAGCTGTCACAAAATAACATAGTCGTGGCCTTATTTTAAATAGTGATTTCGTGTAAGAGGCTAATGTCACGTAGGCCAGAGCGATACTGTAGAGTTCGGTTTTAGTAAAATAGGGTTAATCGTAGGGTTATTTTGTTGCCTTTTGTTGTATAAAGGGTTTTAAGAGGTTCTAATTATGTTTGTTTTTTCAGTATACTTGCATGAAAAGAATGTGTTGTTTTTTTTTTCATTTTGAAAGGGTCTTGAAATGTTAACCCATAGTGTATTTACGTTAGGCCTTTTTATCTTTAAATGGTGAGGTGTACTAAGGTGTGTGCAGTTGGTTTTTCACGAAAAGTATGAGGAATCATGGGTTGCAAATTCTCGGGTTTCTTGATTTAAGTCAGGCTATCAGGCTGTATATTATTATAAATACCTGTACGCTCCAAGTGTTGGTGTCAGTTATCGAGATGCGTAGATAGCGGACGTTGATGATGCTGTACCATAACACTACGGAATATGTGTAAGTATTTTTTTTATTTTTTTGCATTTTGTTTTAGGCAGTTTTGAGTTTTACAGAATTAATTGTTGTTAAATTAATTATTTAGTAAGATTGCTGTATTGTTTTCTTGAAGAAAACAAGTGTACAATCATTTAATATAGGCAATTGTTACATCTAATTGTCGCCAGCGTAATGTTATTTAGTAGATCGTTGTTTTGAAAAGGAAACAAGTGTACGATCATTAGTAATATCTGCAATTTTTGAAAGTATTTTAACGTTTCGTAGGCTGAGGGTTCTTAGTCTAAGTTTATATGATAATGCTAGGACTATGTTTGTATTAAAATTTGGAAGCCATATGTATTTTTCGGTTAAATCTAAATAAGATTAATATTTCGATACTTCACTAGAATGATAAACGTAAAGTTGAAGGTTTGACAGTAGGTCTGGTTTTATAGTTGATTGAGACTTATGCACTGTTTAAATGCACTGTTTAAAGGCACTTATGTAAAACCATAGAGCAGACATATGGTTCAAGTACGATGGTATTATACCATTGGTTTGATATGTGTAAGTGATATGAAGAAACACATGGGATATTGTATAAGTGTTATGTAGGAACACGTGCTATATGGTAAAGGTGTTGTATGTTATGTAGAAATACACTAGATACTTGATTTGAGAAGTAAATTGACGTTATTCGTCATTTGTAGCCGTATTTAGGCCAGTGAAGAGCCTTACTTAGACGTAGACAAGCAGATGCCCATAGGTGGACAGCGATACAAGGTCGACTTGTACCACGCATTCGTTACATGAACGACGGGGTAAACTCTGTGTGGGGAACGGCAAGGGGAATACCATATTGGACAGCTTCGTCGCAGGAGTGAGCTGAACGAGCAAATACCATATCGGACAGCTATGTCGCAGCACATATACTAAGGATTGTGTTATCAGAGAAGTGTCGTCTGTTGTGTAGGACGTATAGATACAGTGCACAGTTAAGACCAGCGGACAGTTACCAGACTAAATATAAGCCGGCGGTTTTTTTTCTTCTTTTCTTTTGTTTTAAAAGCGTTTTCATTTATCTTGTATGTATATTGATTGTGTATATAAAGTATAATATAATTTTAAATTGTCTTTTAGGTTTTATATTCTACCTTAGTGAGTCACCTCTTGGCCATTTTGTCACAATAGCTCATATGAAAATCAACACACCTATGGCAGCTGTCAGTAAACCATGTTCTACTTTCGGTTCCGATTTTGATAAATAATACGTTTCCATGTTAAACTTCTGGATTCGATTATTCTAGACAACAAACCGTGTCTGAAACTTAAAAATGCAATAATTATTTTACATATATATGATATCTTTTTTTATGGATGAAACCATATTATTTTGCTTTGATTTGTTTCATTTAGCAGCTTGTAGTAGGCAGAAGGGGGTGGGCTTTAATCAAGTTATTTCAGTTCTAGTGACTAGTTGTTTATAGAATCAAATCCACCAATGTTGTTACTCTTGTTATAAATAAATTATTTGAAACAAATATAGTGCTGTCTGTTCTGTGAATTCGTGCCATAAACACCTGCCATATTAATTAAATCCAGTCATATTTTTCTTAGGTCATTATTGTATAACTTTCAGTTTGAGTGTTACCAAGTTATTGAACCATCAAACATATGTACCGCTGCTTAACGTCACATCCTAGGATGAAGTTGTTATATTTAAGTGCTCTCTTTCTGGAGTGGATGAGCTAGGCACACAAAAACAACAACTTTTCTTGAGCCACTCTCCAAAACATTTAAGGTCATAGCAGTATCTGTACCTCATTTATATGATTTTTTACATATTTTTTTACATTGCCATTTTATTTACAGTACCTACAAAATAAAATCATTCCATACTTGAACACATGGTTAGAAGGTGCCAAGTAACCCAGTGCGTTTAGAACAACTGAAACAGGCTAGGCGAGATATTCTTGTCCACTCAAATCAATGAAGGAATTTGAAGAAAGGTAATTCTTACATATCTACATCTTATTCAATGTACGTGCTGTATTTTTTTTTTTTTTTTTTTTTGAAACAGAGTATCTGTATTTAATGGAACCGTGTGCATATGTTTTGTTTTTATGGTGTGTTCATTGTTGTTGTTTGCTACATCACACCGACACAATATGGTAATAAAGGAGACGTCCAGCTTATTCATGGCGGAGGAATGCTCTAGAGTATGTGTGAGCAGAATTAGAGGCACACGCAGGTGAGCTGTGTCACCTTTTCACCTGATAGTTGTTGTCCAGACCGAGACTCCAGCCCATGCATCGATGAGGTAAGTAGTTATAAGTCAGTTTTATACTTTATTTAAAACACTGCACAGTGGACATGTATTTGGATGGCATGTGCTGTATTGTTTTGTCATATCTGACACTAGATATACGCATTTTTTTTTAAAATCTTTGCAAAATAAAAAAAAAAAAATGGAAGGAAACAATGTGTAAAATTATGTTTTAATGAACATCTGTTGTTTGTTGTTGTTTTTTTTTTTGTTATAGACCTTACAGTCTTGTGTCTCACTTATCTATATTCTGCGCTGATTTTTTTTTTATTTGTGTTGTGTTTGTATATGTGTTTTATTATTATCGGTGAATAAAGAGGCCCGATAATGAATGCATTTGCTGAAACTAGAGGTTAGGCAGGTTTGTGACACATTCCATGTAAGCTGAAACCTCTAAAGTTTATTTGTCTTTTTTTCAGTTACTATGATAGGAACTTTTTCTTCAGAGACCCTTAACCTTTATATTCAACGCCATGAGAAAAGACCAATAGAAGCACAACTGTAAGGAAGACAGAAACAAATACCTGATCGTTGCAGTCCTTTGAGAACGATTATATAAAAACGGTTCAAAGTTTCAGTTTTATGCCTAAATATCAGATTATAGATTTAAAAAAAAAATACAAAGTCAAGAAAAATGCCCCCGGTTGGTAAACTTGACTCATAAATTCACTCTAATTTAGTACAGCGAAAACATCATCTTATTTAGCATCAACGTTCAATAGAATAATATATATTATGTAATAAAAATATATGCATCCACAAAATATATTTAACGTATTGATTTTGTTCCTGTTGCGACCTAATGGTATGCGAATTATGCTTAAAGTGACATGTGTGTTGTGTATTACCAGAACAGTTAGGCCGTCATTGACTTCCTTTAAGTCAGACAGTAGGTGTAATCTGCACCTGCTTTATCGATTTCACAGGTGTCAATATCGCATATAATCTCATTTTAATGACAATAAGGTAATACTGCACATGTTTCGTTATCTGTATATGTTTTCGTTGCGACTTACTAGACAACAAAATATGCTCAAATTGACAAGTGCGTTGTGTATTACGAGCACAGGTAGGCTTATATTGACTTTCTCGCAGCCAGCCAGTAAGTCTAAACTGCACTTGCTGTATTAATTTCACAGGTGCCAAAATGGCAGCAGGACACATTTCAATAGATTGGATGAGCTTTTTGTCTACAGAACAATTAATGGAATTCTTATTACTGAAACGGACATATTACCCGAAATAACCTTCGGAGGAAAAAAAACAACAATTTTATTACGTAATTAATACGAAAACAACCGAGGAAATAATGTTTTTTATGACTGTAGATGTTGGGGTACCGAATCCACTTCCATTAAACCTTTTTACTATTTTAGAAATATTAATGGCACTTTCGTTTCTTGTCAGAAAAAAAAGATAATCTTTACTGTAAAGAGATAAGAAAAAAGCTAGGATCATTAGTCCCCCAACAAGAACAGGTATTCACTTTAAAGAGATATTATTCCACATTTAATCATAACGACCAGTACTAAAGAATTATTATCTGGTTTGAAGAAATGCCGGGCTTTAACTCTGACTGTATTGAGAGCGGTCGGGAATAATTGGGTGAATAATCACTCACAGGGTCAATGCATGGAAATGCCACAAAAAAAACACTCAACAACAATATGCCCGCACTTCACCTAAATGTAAACAACATATTGAAACCGAACTTGCTTAAAAACAGTTAAGGAAATCTTAAAGCAATCTTTGCCTCTGAACATGCACCACGGAATATTAAACAAATACACAATGCTAAACGAAATTTGACTAAGGCCGAACACCCCTTGCAATCGGAAAAATAGCGCTGATGACCTGCAATATTTTATATCTGTTCTGACAACCGAACATCCTTTTATTCAGGAAATGATTCAGTCTAATGGTAAGCCTTCAAATCTAACTTGCTACTTTAAAAATTAAATTTGGCACTTAAATAGCTGCTGCAAATCCAACGCCAAGGTCAACTGGAAGAGCTTTCCACACATTAAGTCCTTCGCTCCAAACTGGACACGAACCTATAAGGTGTGAGGCTAAGCAGTGAGAGAAGTTATAAGTATACTACTACTATGTACGGGTTTCAGTGATATAGATAATATTTAAATGATATGCAATATATAGGAATGCTAACGGTTACTAAACCTTTCAGAGTAACCAGTTAATATTTCGGTTAACCGAGTAAATGTTTTGTCGACAGTTTAACATTTATTTGTATTGTTAATGTACTATAATAAATGTGTGTAGATCATATTGTGTTTTATCAAGTACAGAGTTCATTAAATTAATAGTCAACAACGTGTAAAAATCAACCACAACACTATCAACTAAGACAGAGGTAATGTTATCATTGTCTCGCATGTTGTCACTTGAAGCGAAACATCATAAGGATAGATGTCAGACAGCTAGGGGTAGGCAATAGGTGTGCGTCGGCCATGAATTAGGCCAACCGAAACTAAGCTACTTGGGCGAGGCAGTTTAGTCGAAGGAGATATAACATGTGCATTGCCAGGTTAACCTAACCTGAAGTTCGTTACCGGTTAAAAGGTTCAAATACACGTTAAAAGATTGATATTATTAATATATTTATGGTTAAAATCCCCAGTTACTTCGAAAATAAAGAAAACCCAATGATTTGTTATAAGTACAAAAAACCCATTAGAGGTCTTATTTTTAATTACAACCAAACAGTAGCAGACCTTAACCTAAATGACCCTTCTCAAGATTCTTGTAACTGTTCAGCTTCACCATTCTATTATTTACCTTCTGGCCATATCATTACTGGTGATTTAAACATCATCGAGGACTTTAAACTGAGAAAATGACTCTTTAAGGGTCCGAAATATTGCCTGCCAGATGAAATAGATTTTGACCTTTGTTGCAAAGAAATGGCTGATGCAATTAATATGTTTGCCGATCGCTGGTGTAAGAGAGAAAACACGGATACAATAGCACTTAATACTTGGAAGAAAGCCATTTTTAAGATAATAAAAAATCGCGTTAAATTCTACCGCTCCCATCCTTCTAGTTTACCTAAGAAACCTTTTTATCACTTAAAACATCTAAAACAGTCCTTTCAGAATATTCACGATAAATTTGTACTTGTACCTGCAGACAAAGCTTCAAACAACATATTTTTTGTATGACGACTATATTACAAAAAATGTACTAAGTACTGAGTTATCCACCACCAGTTCTTACTCTTCCACCAACCTTAACTTTCAGACAGTCATTGGCAAACATAAACAGATATTGCATAATTTCAATATCAAAATAGAATCAAAGCAAGAAAAACTTCCTTCCTTGTACTGGATTCCTAAGCTTCACAAAACACCATACAAGTCACAATTCATAGCTAATGCCAGCTCTAGCACCACCACTCACATATCTAAACTACTTACGTCTTGCCTTACAGCCGTTCGCAATCACGTTGTTAAATATTGTGAAAAAGTGTATGAAAATTCAGGAATTAACGTTTTTGGTCTATTAAAAATTCTTCAGAAGTCTTAGACAAGTTTCGTACTTTAAACTTCAATTGCTCTGCAGTTAATACTTACGATTTCTCTACGCTGTACATTTCTTTACCTCACGATTTAATTAAGACCAAATTGATTGCTCTTATTGAGAAAACATTTGCTCGAGAGCAACGTCTATATATGGCATGTCATGATAGTAATGCATTTTTAACCAACACTTTCTTAGAAAAAAATACTATGTGGACTTGCAGGGATGTTTGTGAAGCTTTACGTTTTCTATTAGACAATATTTACATAAAATGCGGTGACACTTTATTTAGACAAGTAATTGGTATCCCTATGGGAACGAACTGTGCACCATTAATTGCAGATTTGTTTTTATACTGCTTTGATCGTGATTTCATGTTAACTTTATCCCCTTCAAACCAAAGCCACATTATAGAGGCTTTCAATTTAACGTCAGGCTATCTTGACGATATTCTAACTATAGATAATCCTTTCTTTTCTCAAATGATCCATCTGATTTACCCTCCAGAACTTACCCTTAATAAAGCAAATAACTGACATTTAAATGCAGCATTTCTAGACATTGAGACCAATATTTCCAATGACAACGTCTCTACTAAAGTCTATGACAAGAGAGATGAATTCAACTTTAGTATTGTGAATTATCCATACCTTGATGGTGATTCACCTATTGCTGCCTCCTATGGTATTTACATATCACAACTTACAAGGTTTGCACGAGTTTGTACTAAAGTAGAAGATTTCAATGCTAGAAACCTGTGTATTTCTTCTAAACTGTTACAGCAAGGCTTTCGATTTCATAAATTAAGAAAGGCGTTTTCAAAATTATTTCACCGCAATGGTTTTATTGCTTCTAAGTATAATAACAGTATGAAAACACTTATGCAGAAAGGCATAAGCCATCCTGCATTTTATGGAAATGTTTTATACAAGTTAAAAGAAGTTCAAGGGTCTCAATAACTTTTCTGACCACTTTACAAAACTTATCAGAAAATGTATTGCAGACGGTTACAACCCGGGAATCCTTCGATGTACTGCATTGCTTGCAATTGACCCTTTTACAGTCAAGAACTTGCATTGCTTTTAAATTACACGATGACCGGACCGGTCGTTGAGACTATATGAAAACAGTGACTTAAAGCCATAATTGGACAGTCACTGTTGGATTTCTTGTCTCTTCATCTCTCCAGTCGTGCCCTATATAGGTGGGACAACTTGAGCAGTCTCCATACCCTTTACGTGAGATTGCACAGTAGGTATAACATCGGGAATTTTTGTACCTTTATCATATATAATTTGTCAACTGCGGATAAATCCTCGGCGTTTATGATATGTTTTTTAAACTTATTAACTCTAAACAATACTACGTTTTATTTTGTTGATTTTCTTAAATTCTATTATTTCTTCCGTATTTTTTACATTTCACTTTTGACACTTTTTGCATATGACGTCATGGCATTTATGACGTCATTATATGGTTCTTAAATTATATCAGCGCTTGTACTGCTTTATTTTATTTGAAACTACTTTCTCATTTGTAATTTTTTGGTTGCCGAGGCTTTTATCTACTGTACATACTGTACATATGGTGTTTTATTGCTAATTATTATGTATGTACATAAGTTCATTTTATCTGTTTTAACTCCCGATGCAGGTGCTTACTGTTAGTTGTTTCACTTTGACGGGATATTTTTATTAACACTGTTTGTTTGATAGAAAAACCTTCAGGAAGTGCGAGGTTGGAGCGCTCCACAAACCAGGTTTAAGCACCCCAGTTGGCCCTTTTGCCGACTGACCGTTCCAAGGCGGTAACTGATGGTTTTTCATTGTGTGTGTTATGTCTCGTCTCTGTGTTTTTTGTCATATTTACATTTACCTTGTTTGCCTTTGTCTACAGGTAGATAAACCTTTCAATATCTGTGGAAATTTTGATAGGACCATTTCTTATTTACCTATTTAGATACTTTTCATTGATGAAGATAAAACAAACAAAAAAGTTATCATATTATTGACAATGTTGGAGTGTAGAAATGCATAAACAAAACCTTTGTAATTATGCTTTGTTCATTGTGTGCTCAAAGCCATACAATATGTATAGTTGTACTTGATTTACTCTAGGATGGTCTTCTCCCTCAAAGTGTTTTCTTGTACAAACAACTAAAACTGGGAGCAATTACCACGTTTTGGTAATAAGGATCAGAGTTTTCCAGCATGTCTGTTCCAACAATGGGTTGGTTCTTAAGCTGTAGTTTGTAATATATCTATTCATAAATTTAGAAATTACAAAACATCTGAAAACACGTTCTGTTTATTTTGCAGTGATAATGGGTTTCTGAAATGCAATGCCATAATGAAAATTTATTTATTAATATAATTTATAAAATATTATTTAAAAGTTGGTATCCGACAGTTTGGGCTATTTTATTTTTCTCAAACAACAGAATGAAGTAGTGCTGACCCCACAAAAAGATCCCGAGAAATGTATCAGATTGATATCCTGCATCTATGTGAAGCAATAGACCACACTCGTGATAACAAAAACGTACTCCTTATCTGAGCCATGCGCACAATATGTAATTTTTACTAAGAAAACCACTTGACCATCTTTTGAACCACGTTATTACCATCCAGGTAAACCGCTGTGACGGTGTTGCCTTTTTTTACAGGAGTCCGCACCATGATTATGAACATATCTAATAAGAATGAACATTTAAAGATATGTATTACACGATTTTTATTGACTTACACTTGATATTGTGATCGCAACGTCCGTTCTTAGATAAACATTTTGATTTATTTGAAATATTTTCTCCCATTTGCCCAAAGTAAAGGTACGGCATTGTAACATGCATATGATATAGGAATAATGTCAGGCAAACACGTTATAAGCTACATAAGGTAATTGAGATCAATTTCTAACTACGTTCGAGCTTGTGCTGTCTATTTGAATTCGCCTGTCATACACATTAAATGAGAAGCTAAATCGACATTAGCCTTGATAAACACAGGCATATATGTACACACACAATACACCATACCAATGTCAACATAAATAGCACTAACGTGAACAAGAATGCTGTCCGATAAACCGCTGGGTTAACTGTCAATAATGTTCTCAGCTGGGTTTATCGGACATTTTAATAGATTTGTAAAATCATTACTATACTCCCGTTTTTTTTATAAATAAAATATTGATGCGGTAATATAAACTTGAATGAACGTTTCGGTAAAATACACGACTGTATAAAAGTTAAACTGTACATAAAATTTCGGTTTTGTTTTAGGTTTGCTAACACTTGTGGAAGCCTCAGCAGGTTCAGGGTTGTTTTCACATGACACGTTTACTCCCATTGACAATTGCCAATACAAACGAGCGCCAATCGTTTTTATGTTTACATCTTAAAATGAAGGACGGTACGGAACACATAAACAGCTGCACCTGTACACTATATAGCATACGCAAAAAGAAACTTGACTGATTATTGAAGTGTGCTATTAATGCCCGGTGTCCAACAATGCCCCAGTTGTATCTATATACATTGTAAGTACTAGGACTAGAGTTGTGTTAATCTAGCCGTTTCATCTCTGAATGCCTCGTTTGCTGGTGGTATTGTAGGTTGCATGGGTAGAAGGGGGTAAAATATACATTTGTATAGAACATGAATACATGCAACATTTCTGTTGTCGCGCTACGTGGAAGCTTGTTTTTTTATCATAATTACCAATAAATATATTGTGTTGCTGGGTAATCCGGAATCGGTCTTAGCAGTTTTTGTTAGGTGTTTACGAGAAGTCATTTGTAAAGGTAAAAAGGAGGAACTTTGCAGTTTTGATTGCATCAAGGTCTAGTCTGTGTACATGGTGTCTTGGTGTGTTGTCTCTTCCTTTTTATGTTCAAAACCTTGCAATTAACTTAGTTTACACACATCTTCAAAAGATGATCAATTTTGACAGCTGTATGTCAGCGGCAAACTGCGTTGTATGGTCCTGTGGTTTTAAAGTGTCAGTACAAGTTGTTTTTTGCATGTTTGTCTTTCAGCTTTGCTGGGAATTTGCTTATGTATATGACTCAAGCTGAGAATAATTTATCTACACAGGATTTTACTCATTTATTGGAAAAATGTCCAAAACTTCCATATCCAGATAATATAAATTTAGACCATACACATTTTGTATGTACATTCAAGAATTAATAAATCTTTCATGTAAGGGAGTGTAGCCTATCCCAACAATGTGGCCAGGTTTATATAAGACAAAAAAGCAACAACAACAAATAAGTAAATATAATAAAAAAATACAACTGAAAAAGTATGTAAAATGATCCGGAACGGAAACACATATTTTTGCAAGATCGGGAAACAGGTATACATTTCAGTAAGAGTGCCATGACATACCATTTAGTACAGTCAAACCTCGTTATAGACTCATCAGTCACGAATATATTGGAAGGGGAAACGGAATTACACAACAGACAAACGAATCCAGCCAATCTAGAATACATTTATAAATCGACTATGAAACGAAATGAAGAGGCGTAAAAGCTGTAACACATCCGGGATGCACTTTTCACCAGCACACACGGTGAAAGTCGATGATTCTACAATACAGTAATGGCAACAGAAGTCGCAGAAACAGGTAGATGTAATATTTTTAAATAGAAAATATAACTTATAATAACTTAAAATCGAATATTATTCCTGATAAATACACAAATTGCGGCTCAATGTTTATCGAATCAAAAGCGAATTTTAGAGACAATTGGTAGATATTTATAATTAGAAGTGTTTCTTCATTGTTCCCGTTAAAATGAAGAATAAATTAAACAGAATTTACAAGTTCCTGCATCAATATCATAAGTATGATATAAAGTAACAATAACAAAGTTTGCTTGCAATTGATGTAGATGTTAATTTGGCGATTGACGATTAGTTTTGGATTTGCTGTGTTTGGCGAACTCTTTAAGATTTAATATACTATATTACCTTCTATCTCACACAATATTATTAAAATATCGACTTTATTACGCGATTACAAATGAATTAGACAAATACCCAACTTATGCAAAATATATACGCTCAATTGCAAGATGTGGTCATATCGACTAGCCGGTGTTATCTTAAAGCTCCTGAACTACTCCTTGATGATACCTATTGTTTGCCTAGCGTAAATAATTTCAATACAAGCGTCTACCTGACAAAGATATCTCTCACTTAGACGTTACCCATAACCTCTTATGACTGACACATATTTGGCTGCCGCCTACATAAAGCATTGAATCACGACTCATATAAAACATTGTATTCAAGTGGGCTCATATTACACTAGACGCATTGCTTAAAACTAGTGGTGTATACAGCTTTATTGATTTCAGCATACCATTCCTTAAGGCCAGTTAAGATTCAGATTAATACTGATGTTGACATGAAATCTTGTTCACACTTAAACCATATTTATAAATTGTGTTACGTACATGGATATTTATTAAAAATATTTTAACATTGCATTGCATAAACATCCGATTGGATTATGTTTTCCAGTGAATATATGTTATAATAAAAAAACCTTATACCTCAGGATTATAACTAGCTGTTGTTTATTCTAAAATAAACACACATACACATATAAGCGCCCACTAAAAATGTCTTTACCATCTCATCTGAAGAGCTTATGCAGACAAGCAACACAATAAACGCTTGTTTGTAAAACCCATCGTCATGAGTGTTTTACAAATATACATGTGCATCTAAGTGAAGTTTAAAGCCTCTAAAAGCGAACCATGTGTTAAATTTATGTTCACATTTAGAAAGGCAATACAACGTAATGACAAAATAGTGTTATGCTAATTTTAAGTTGCATTAATATGTATCCCGAGTTCTACATTGTAATTAAGTAACGTTGTTAACGGTATGTAATAACTGATTAGTCAAGATAAACATATACATTTTATAATCTTACTGACTTTGTATATATAGCAACTGACTAGATACATGTTCATTTCCCTTTCAATGTTTTTAAACTGCCGTTTATCGCTAACCAAAATTCTGACCCTTGTGTTGCTAACCTTGTAGTTTCCGAATGTTTTGATGTATATGATATTCTGCATATTTATAACCACAGTTTTCACAATAACCAACATATAATCTTAAGGGTATGCCAACATAGTAAAATAAACGTTGTATAGCCTATCCATTCATGGAACTATGGTATATCGGCAACACATCTTTATTGTGTGAGTAAATTCATCACAATAAAGTTATCAATATATTATTTGGACACACATATGTAACACTTAATAACTACTCGCAACACTTTGGCAAGTGCTACGAAAAAAAACTTATATGGATACCACCGAGGTGTTACAAATGGCATGATAACTACAACAACAACCCACTGCTTAATGTTTATCGCATTCAGAAAAGGGTTCAACGCTTCAGCTCGGATGTTCATAAGTAGAAGTAGGATCATATTTAGGGATTTGCTCACTTGTATTTAGTTTTAAGGTTATAGGCCTGTCTAGATACCCACAATCAACACATGGCTTATTAATGCTATACATTACTGCACATGTCAACAATCATAGTCGTTAAGAAAGTCTTAAGGAAGACCTTTTCACTGTTTATATGAAACTGATAACTTAATACAGTTGACCTAAAATGGCGAAACACCCATTTATTTACTCCAGAAGGAAAAAAACTAGACGTCATTAATGTCACTACAACAAATACATTTCTGAAAATGACTAAAATGATATCAAAAGTATGAGACAAACAAGACTAAGTAAGTAATATAACAATACATACTTGTGTGGCAGTAATCAATCCTTATTAGACGGTAGTACACTCCGTGAGTCCATAGTAGTTGTTAGGCAAAGTGACACCTATCGAGCACCTGCTAAATATATTATACAGACTACTTGAGGGTAGCAATCACGCCATATTAATTCATTCTTCCTTTGATCGCTGTCTACATCTATTATTAGCAACGCGCTGAAGAGCAACACCCATATTTGAAATGTTTACTGAACTTTGCACATTGGGGACGTTTTTTTATGACTTCGATAACCCTGATCAATACATGCCCTTATTTGGCAAACGGTGTTCTATTTGTATCTATTTGTGTGTATGTGTGTTTATTTGTGTGTGCTTTTATTTATTTGGTTGTCCGTCAGTCTGCCAGTATAACAGTATGTCTGTCTCTCTGTCTGTCTCTCTGTCTGTCTATCTGTCTTTTTGTCTGTATGTCTGTTTATATGTCTTCTGGTCTGTCTGTCTGACTGTCTGTATGCATGTCGGTGGCAAACGGCCAGAAAATGAGAAATTGTTTTTTTTTATTAAGCTGCATTAACCTTGAATGAAAATGTTAATATATACCCTGTGTACCATTGCATGTTCATGCTTATTTATAGTTAGGAATGCTTCTCCGTACTCCCTTCGATGTTCGGACTACATGTTAACAAATTGATATTATCTATTTGAAACAATACAGGCCATAGCCAGAAATAGATTATTTTGAACGACCCATAAACGACCGTAAACTCTTACTTTAGATGAAATGTTTTTACAACATTTTAAGATACTCACAATATATACAGGATTTCTGTAAGTTTCGCCTAGATTTAAAAAGATTTAGAAGGATCATTTCAAGCGCTATCAAAATATATTGGATTGCGTTATATTTCTAAAAGAAAAACAGCCACGCAGCGCTTTTTGTTGTTTTATTAAAGCAAAAATGTGAGAATAACATAACATGTATGGCAGGAAAATGTAAAAATAACGGTTCTTGATTGGTTATTCCTTCATCGACATCTATTGTCGCATAAAGCGAACAACAGCATCAATATGCTGCAAAATGAGTGTGCCAGTATGCATCAAGGATGTTTTTGTCGTTTTACCTCCATTTGAAAACCAAGCAAACATATTTTTTCGGTAATTATTCATTCATTCATGGCACCATTCACTAAAACAGAAAAATACCGGTTTTGTATACTGGCTTTCATAATAAAGTTGATAACAATGTTGGTGTGCAAGTGAAACATTGGAATATATTATTATGGTCCGTATTTTTGGTGATGTAGAGACGTCATTTGATGTGTCAATTGTTGACTATGGAGAAGAAAACAATCTTGCACAAGGTAGGGAAACAGTTTTATGTCAAAGACGACCCTGACCAGACAGTTATCACGATGACTAAACCAAAATCAACTGGATAAAAAAGAGTACTGTAGCCAGTGTAGATTTGGAAATAAGTATATTCTGTAAAGTATGTTCAACATGTTAAACAAACTTAGACCAAGCAACAAATATCAAATACAGCCTATTACAAGAACGTGGTATGTCCAGAAAATATACCTGCTTATCTAGCAGAATTAATACCTAGAGAAAAGACTAATAGCTAAATTATATGATTTGAGACTTTTGTAATGTTAAAGGTTAAAGGTATTGATTTCAATCTGCAAGCAAATACCATTGAAGTACTTTCCATGTTGTCTTTGACCTTTCAAGATGTTCATGTGTTACTGTAAGTTTAGCGGAAAACAGATTCTTTCACTGAAATGCCTTAAGCATATTGATGGAAGGTGTTTATCATTATGTGTTGATTATTCAGTACAAACTGTCCACCTCCTCTAGTTTTACAGGCAAACAGTTTACTGCCATACCGACTATTTGACATTTGGTTTACTTCCGGTCGTGATGTTGTTGCATTACTTTGCTTCAGGTTCAAAGCTAAAAAATAGGTTAAGTATAATAATTTTAGTTGGTTTATGTACACTGTATCGATATTAAATGAGGACAGGCACATTCTAAAAAAACTGAAGCACATAGAAAATGTGTATGTCCTTGAGTCAAGTAAGGAGAAATTATCGTTAAGTTATGTTATGATATTATTCAATAAGTATAGGCGAATATCCTTAATGATATCAATTCAGACTTCGTTTAGAATCAAGGATAAGCAGACTTCTAGCCAAATTAGGCATTCACACTGAATGAGCAACATTTGGGCGAAAATAAATAAATATAATCATAAAAAAATCATAAAATGAACCAAAGCATATGACCCTACATGTGTTACGCCTGCAGGGATACGTATATAATTTGAAAAACTGCTGAGTTTGTTTGAAAAATGCTTTTAATTGTGTAGAACTTGTATTTGCGTTTTTCTATTGCATTATTAACATAACTATCTTAATTTGTGTAGTGTGTTTCTGTTGACTTAAATGAATTACCAAATTGTGGCTTTCGCTGAACAGCATACGTCGCAATTTTCGGATGTTGCTATGTTGTTGTCGATTTTGCTGTCACTGCAATATCAGTTCGTGTGCCATGTCCTTATTTCTGTTCCTGTTTAAGTGTAATGCCACAATTGTCTAAAAGTGTTCCTTTGCTTTTGTTATTTTCATATTTTGTACGTTATATGTTAACCTACTGTGTATTAAAAACAATCGTTGGATGTGCGATTTAAACAAGTATTATTCTGTCAAAGCATTGAAAATGCAATGGATAGCTCGATCAGCTCCGCGGTAAACGTCGTTGAATGTTTAAAGATGTCAACTAACTTCCCGCACTTTTGACCGAATCCTTTTCGACTGGAATGTTCAGCACACAGCTTATCATCAGCCAACTGGCAGATTGTGTTTTATCAAGTACAAAGTCCATTTAACCAATAGTCAACAACGTGTAAAAGCAACCACAGCACTATCAATTAAGACAAAGGTAATATTAACTGGGACTGATTGTTTCGCACGTTGTCACTTAAAGCGAAACTTCATAGGGATAGATGTCAGACAGCTAGGAGTAGACAACACGTGTGCGTGGGCCAGTAATTAGGCCTCCCACTGAAAATAGGCTACGTATGAGACGCAATTTAGTCGAAGGACATATATTTTGTGCATTGCCACGGAATATCTTAACTGGTTAATCGTTTCGAAAACACGTTAAACGATTGATATAATTAATATATTATATAGGTTTAAGATACTTTTCATTGACAAAGATAATATAAACAGGAAAACTATCATATTATTGACATTTAAGAAATGCTCGAGTGTAGGAATGCATAAATAAAACCATTGATAGTTTTGATGTGCTCATTGTGTGTTCAAAGCCATAGCATATGATTAGCTGTACTTGATTTACTCTAGGATTCCTTCTCCCTCGAAGTGTTTTCTTGTACAAACAACTAAAACTTAGTGCAATTATCACGTTTTGGTAATAAAGATCGGGTTTTTCAAGCATGTCTGTTACAACGATGGGTTGGTACTTGCGCTGTGTTTTATAATTATTAATAAATTTAGCATTTGCAAAACATGTTGCTTTTTCCTGAACCACGGTTTATTTCACAGTGAGAATGTTTTTTTGTGAAGTGCAATGCCATTCTGAAAATATATTTTAAGATGGTATCCGACAGTTTGGAATCTTTTATTTTTTCCTAAACAAGAAAATAAGACTTTGCTGCCCCAAAACAGATCCCGAGAAATGATTTTGATTGATAACCTGCTTCTATGTGAAGCAATACACCAAACTCGTGATAAGAATAGCGTTCTTCTTATCTTAGCCATGCGCAGAGTATGTTATTTTTACTAAGAAAACCACTTGACCACGTTATTATCATCCATGTTATCCGCTGTGACAGTAATTCTCACATTGAGTATTAAAATATCTGATAAGAAGGAACATTAAAAGCGATTTATTTCACGATTTGTATTGACATACAATTCATATTGTGTTCAGATTTTCCATTCTTAGACTAACATTTTGACTAACATAACATTTCTAACATAACTTAATTGCAGATAGTTTTTTCTCAAATTTGCCTCAAATAAGGGTAAGGCATTGTAACATGCATATGATATATTGTCGGATACCAACTTTGTTTCTACTGTAAGATAATTAGGTTCAGCTCGATCTACTTTCAAGCTTGTAGGATAAAATTTAATCCCCCTGTCATTCACACTAAGTGGGAAGCTTAATCGACATTAGCGGCGTACACATGCAATGCATCATACACATGTCAACATATATAGCACTAAAGTGAAATGGTAAACTTTCCGATGAACCACTGGGTTAAAAATCAATACTGTTCTCAACTAGGTCTCAGAGAGTTCAGTAAAATGCAAAATGTTCCTGTATTTTACATAAAAATATTGATATGGTAATATACGCTTGAATAAACGTTTCAGAAATATGCACATACAATTTTGGCTTTGTTTAAATGTTACCATCACTTGTGGAAATCTAAGCAGGTTCGGGGTTGTTGTGTCATGACGCGTGAACTACCATTAGCAAATAACAATAGCCGATACAACCGCCAGCCAATCGTTTTAATTTTTACTTACGTCGATGCGGCGGCAAAGAACACATAAACAACTGCAGATGTGCAACGTGTAACATATGCAAAAAGGAACGCGATTGATAATTGAAGTGTGCTGTTTGTGATTGTGGTGTTTTCAGTTGCATGGATACTAGTGTCCAAAGTCTACTGCCACCATTGTAGAAACAGCTCAGACAATCACGTCTGTTCTGCAGTACGTAATATGGCACAATACTACTGCAGCATCTTGGTCGCAAAGTCTATGTTATCTTGTCGACGCGGAGTTGCACTGGAGGTTCTAATTCAAAGAGCTGTCCATAACGAGGTACACCATAAGCAACTTTGTTTGTTGTTGGCATACTTCTAAGAAGCGCATGACAAAGTTGAAAATCACCTGGCTAACCCTACTAGTTGTTCAGTAATTATCAGTTATACATTATGCCGTATGCTATTGGACTGATTCCAATTTATGAATGCAGCCTCGTGTATCATACATGTGGGGCAGTTTAAAAAAAAAAATGTGTCTTTAATTAGACTAAAGTATGAGTTTATGCAGACAGTATACCAAACTTAACGAAACAGTGGTAAATGTATATTTATTAGCCTTTATTGACCTTTAGCGTGAAATCATGCACGCATGTAATATTTGGGTGTCGCGCTTATTGTTACTATAAAAAATAACAGATCAATATATTGTGTTGCTGGGCAATCCGGAATTGGTCTGACGAGAGACACAACTTTGACTTACGTGGAACTGCCGAATAAATGTCCCTGTGAGGAGGCCAGAGTGTTATTTAGAGGTTTTGTCTTAGTGTCGATGAGAAGTCATAATTAAATATAATTGGAGGCTTTTTGCAGTTTTAACCTTAAGGTTTCGTCTGTGCGTATGGTATCTGTGTGTCTTTTCTCTTCCTTGTTATGTACAAAACATTCCAATTAAGCCACTTTACGATAAGTTTTTGAGTTGTTGTACATCTATTTGGCGAGCTCTTCGTTGTTTATTTAAGACAGGTTTGCTTTTGGGGTTCCGACAGTATAATCGTGTTCTATGTTCTACCCCATCATCCCTATTATTAAAAGGCTGACTTAATCACGTAAGAATAAGACTTGCCCAATATATTTAAAGTATAAACACACAAATGGATGATGAAGTAGAACCGGCAAGCAAAAGGATGCTGGTGTAATTATGTGGCGCCTGAACTGCTGAACTGTATCATATATATTATTTGCCAAGGGTAAATAAGTTCAACACAAGCGTCTTACGGACAACGACCAGAGTCTCGCCGGCGCTTGTCACACATAACCTCTTATGCTTCCTAAGTGCGTGACTGGCCCATACAAAGAATTGAATATCGAATAATAGAAACAATCATACCCAGGTGGGTTCATATCACATCAGAAACAATGTATTCGTTTAACGCTATTGTGCATACGGCGTTATTGACTTCATTAAAACACTCTTCAACAGTAAAGTTTGAGAATAATAAAAATATTGACATGGTACCTTGCTTACAATTAAACCGTCTCATGTTGCGACAACTTGTGTACCGACACATACGCGTCCTATTTACGTTGCTTATTTATCATTGTTTTACATATCTAAAGATTTAGACGCGATAAGTTAATGTTGCATATCAGATACATGCGATTTACTTAAGTTTTTGACTTAAAATGCACGCACACTGTATATATTATAAGTAAAACACGCACATACCCTAGCGTTGTAATAAGCCATTGATCATTCTAAAATAAACGTTCGCACTTACAACGCCTAATATTATCTTTTTAACGAACTCGCCTGAGGAGTTTATGCTCACAGGCAACATAATTCAAGCCCATTTATTAAACGTCGTTGGACTTTTTATACATTAACCCGAGGCTTCTTGAAGTTTAAAACCTTGCAAAGCAAAACATTGCATTTCTATTAAATGTGTGCTTACATTAGTAAAAAAACCTAATGGTATTTCTGTATAAAGTAGGAAAAGGAAGATCTACGATAAGATATTTTATCTTATTATGATTCATGTATTTTACTTTCTCTTAATTTAATAAAAATAAATTACTTGGGTTTAATCAGATATCTGTCATAATTACAATACAAACAATTATTGTAAAACTCTGCACAAAATATACGTATAATGGACGGTCCTACGATAGGCCCCTAACACCTTCCCCAAATCTTTTCTAATCACGTCTAGCATGACAAACCGTTTAGTAACCGTCCATTATCATTCAAGCCACAATAAAGAGGTGTTTAATAAATTATACGTTTTACAATGGTAAGTCACACGCTGTTAATTTCCTATCAACGAGATGCAAAAAACGCCAGTGTACTTGTTTCATTGTACTTGGCTTTTTACATCTTTGTGTGCATGTGGTATCTTTCCTTACGCTCACAGTTCATGAAACTTATATCGGGAAGTGATAATTTACTCATAACGGCACACATGCTCACAAAAGGACAAAGGAGAATGATTGATGAAATGTCAAGCGTATATACAGCTCATTGTTGTTGAACATACTTCTGCTATCAATTATCTCAAGCATGTGCAAAGAGGGGGATGGTAAACAGGGTACGTGTTCTTTGGTTGAAGTGGATCAATAAAAGTGGTTGTTTGGGAAGATTGTAGACTAGATCCCAAAAAGGTTTGTCCCATTGGCCTGTACTTTACACAGTCGACAGGCACAGATGGCCAAAGAGTGTGTGTAAGCATTCTTAAACCACACTCAGTCATGAAAATATTATGTCTGCATAATTATATTTAAAATTCAATGACAATACGAGCCACAGGTGGGTCCACCAACTGCCTCACACATAAATATCCTTTCATGCTTAAAGATCTACCCGAGTACTCGTATCGTATTTCCTGTGTTATATTGGTTTATTTGTTTCTTTTGTTACACTTAAACATGTTCTGTCATTTACATAAACGAAATTTTCTGGTTCCATATTTTCATAGAAAACAAGTCAACTCAACCAATGTAACCAAACCGAGTCATGAAGAAAAAGTAACTTGATCTATTACAAATGATCGAGAGCTTTAGTATGGCGTATGGCTAATGGGTACAGGCAGTTTTGAGATGGTATTGATTATCTTAATTACAGTTGGTGTTGATGCCGATTTATGATAATGATGTACAGAAAATATTGAACATGATCAGTAAGCGACTGTGCAAAACTTACAATAAAGAGAAAATGTAAACACGTTCAATGAGGTAATGCATATATGCCACAGCTAAGGTTATTGCATTAAATCGTACCAAGCAATAAACCTGCGGGGCTACGGCACATCGCATAGCTCTATATAAGAGACGGGGGCATTCATATTGTTATAAACGACATTTTGACAGCTGTACATAAAACAATTATTTAATATTGGAACTAATCTTTAAAATAAATTAGTTAAAACCCCTCGTATAATACTGCTAACAGTTGCAAATGCGACAGCTTAACCCACGTGCTTCGACGTTGCTTAAATAGGTAAGTTATATACGTGGTAAGAAAATGCAGTGGTACGATTTGTAACACCTAATAACCATTCGCAACACTTTGGCAATTCCTGCGAAATAGACTTGGGTATATACAACAAAGGAGCTACAAATGACATGACAATTACAACAAAATCCCTTTTGACAAATGTTTAACGCACTATTGCCTAAAGGGCAGACATTAATAAGTAGAAGTAGAATCACTTTTTATGAATTTGCTCACTTAAATTTAGTCATATGATGGAGTAAACCCCATTTTGCGAGCTACAATAATAGTGATTTGACATCCGGTGGATTTGGAGATTCCTTGAGTGTAGCTTTACACATTACATTATCATGTATGTGTAAACGATTAGCTGCGTCCATATCCACGTTTTATATTACTTTTCATAGTTGAAGGTTAGATCTGTATCTGTCGTTAAGTGTTATAGTTTATTGATTAAAACCTGACATACTGATCTTTATACTGGCAATATTGACTTACCTAGACATTTACTCATATTGCCACGAGCGTTAGCGTACATGTCAGAGATAGGTATGTCACATATCACATAGATTGCCTGTATTGAAAGTTATCAGAGCAAATGTATATCTTAAGCATGTATTGTAAGCATTAAGCTTTGCATTACACAATGCTGTAACCGGTCGTACAGCTTTCACATTGGCATATATAAGGGTCAATGTTTTAACATTGTCTTTGCACATATTATTCATATTGATATATATATATTATTATATAATGTTTTATATACATAATTAAAATACATTTTAATAGATAATGTATACAAATCATTTCTTTCACGCTAACACACAAATACACACAAATCATGTATGTTACAAATACCTTTATCAAATGTCATGTCCACCACTACTGTTTTGACATAAACGTCACAGGTTTACAATCGTCGGAACCCACGTTCAACATTTTACCGTACATTGTGACTCACCGGCATTGCACATCTTGCACTGATAATTTGTGTTTGTGTTTTGTTAAACCGACACTTTAATGGTCATAGTTTGCGATGTCCAGCTAACTATTGGTGGAGAAGGAACCCAGACTGATGACTGTATAGAAACACCGGCCCACTGCAGGTTAGCTGGAAAATCTCCCTACATGAAATGTCTCCCCAGGCAACAATGAATCGTATCCACACATTGACGGAGTCAATTGTATTTATATTTATTTTGTGATACATATGTGTAATGGTTATGTGCATTGCCAAATCATTATTGTCCGTGATGTCAGAGTTTCTCAGTGCGTAGCACATTGTGTTAACCAGATGAACAAGCCGTAATTGTTTAAACGTACAAGTTGTTACCTTGTATAAAATGAATTTAACATGGTTCCAGTCTAGGCTGTTCAACTATTGGTGTTTAAATGGATTTAAACAGGTTCCAGTCTGGGCTGTTCAACTAAGGGTCTTTATATTGATTTGACTAGTTCCAATCTCGTCGGTTCAACTACATTGCCTACATGCTGCATGCAAAAATCTGTGTAGTCATTTACTGCTTTCTGTGTTCAGTTCTGGCAGGTCCCTGTAGGTCAACTTGCAGAGAGTGTGAATCTGCCTACAGTTGCATGACCAGTCAAAGTTC
This sequence comes from Sinonovacula constricta, assembly GCA_007844125.1. NCBI lineage: Eukaryota > Metazoa > Mollusca > Bivalvia > Cardiida > Solecurtidae > Sinonovacula > Sinonovacula constricta. The sequence continues at coordinate 29,195,611 of CM017573.1, read as the reverse complement.
TTGCTGACGACTATGTTGGTGTCCTCGTATCGTTCATTCACATGTCTCCTCAGTGGCTTATTCAGAAGTTCGGCTCCTTCCGATATGACTCTTCAATGTTTTACATTCCATTTCTTTTATATAGTAATGATGCCTGATTACTGACAATAAACTTGACAAGAAAAATGCCTCATAATTGTTGAAAAGGGATGTAAGAAGTCACAGATTGAGCAAACTGTTTCGCTTGTTCTATTTTTACTTATGTTAAGAGACAGTTGGGACAAAACCAAAACTGAAAAAAAAAATGTTTTTCTCTTGCATTTACAAACAAGTGTTAATAACGACCAGTATGTTGAGAAAACACCTGTATTTATTATCTCTATGTTATTCATCATATTCCCTCAAATATGAAGAGTTACAGAATAAATTCTCACTTACATTATTACAAGACTAACTGGATTGTCTCACTTAAATCAGCTGTACTTGAACAACAAGAACTTTAAGGGCAGATATTTTTATTTATTTATTTATTTTTTTAGAAATAAAACTAATCTTTTCGAAATAGCATGTGAACATGTTTTAATAACGTCACTACTTTCTTTTACAGTCGTCGTAACTAATCTTTAATAAAACGTCATCGCTTTAGCAGCTATGTTTCAAACAGATCCGCTTTATTCTGTTCATTGCTTGCATTTGAGAACAATTTACACTTCTAGGATCATTTTATTTTCTTGATTAAAAGTTCATTTCGTTTACAATGTACAATTGTGTGTGCTTCTTCTAATAGAAATAATACTTCTCTATCTGTCTCTTATAAATACTAATTGGACATTACTTTTCAAGACGTCACTAATGTCGTTATATCTTATCAAAGGAAACTTCAGTGCTAAGACATTTGTTTAGCTCACCTGAGCACAACGTGCTCAAAGTGAGCTTTTCTGATACTACTTCTTCCGTCTTGATGCGCTCATTGTCCGTCTTTCGGGGTCAACAATTGATCTTTTAGAGGCCACAGTTTTTATCCATTCTGCATCAAACATGGTCAGAATGTTTGTCTGCATGAAACTTTATACAAGTTCACTATGGGTTCATTTGGGGTAAAAAACTAGGACAAAATGTCAAATTTTAGGGAAAGCAATCTGAACTAACTATTTGGGTTTGTTTACCCTCGCCGTAATGATGGTTTATTAGGCGAGCATTAAAGGAAGTATGATTAATAGAAAATATCACAGGAGGTAAACAATATAAATGGCGTGAGAGTTGCTCTTGCCATGAAGATTAAGATAATACAAAATAAAAAGGCCTACCTTATTTGGACCATAAAGTAGTGTTGGTGATCACAGCATTACACAGATTATCAAAGTTTAAAATCCCCCAAAAAATGTCAGTGTACTTTAAAATAAAAGTTAAACTACATATGTTACGTCTTTTGTGTTCGGATGCATCGGCACTTTTTAGGGCCTGTTTAGAACCATGTTGGCATAAAAAATCTAACAATTTACATAGATTATTTTATATACACTATACACATGTCCCAATACCACCAGAATTTCGGGCATGTCATGATTTGTATTTAATTGTTACAACCTTTAAGAGCGAATAGAAAATACTGGTGAACATGTGGACGATGAGACCGATAATTTATTTACGTGGTCTCTGGTATGTGATTATAATTATTTGATATATCTTTCTATCGTCCACACGCACTGTAGAAACCAAGCTATAAGAATTCAACGAAAACAACAGGAATATCAAGAAAATGTCGGGAAGGTAGACATATCTACCAAAAGTTGACAATTACAAAGGTCGTCTCCCATTCCAAAAAGAGTCAGATTATTTATTAAGTATTATATATAGCCTATATTAAATAGGAGAGACGTTGTATTTATAGCACGTATTTGAAATATTTATATATATATTTGACTTTATTAAATACATAGACAGGCCCATGTCCCTCGCCGGCCGCAAAAGCTCAATTGGTAGAACGTCGGCTTACGGATCGGGAGGTCACGGGCTTGAACCCTGGCTGGGTCAAACCGAAGACTTTAAAGTTGGTAGTGGCTTCCCTCCTAACGCTAGGGGCTAAGGGGCAGCATTACGCCCGACTCGTCGGTGTCAGTATAATGGACCGGCCGGGTTCAGTCCCTGGACACCTCATCAGTGCCCCTGTGCTATAATGATAGAAATGTCGCTGCACAGTATCGGCAAAAATGCCTGCAAATTCCATCCTATCCCATGTCCCTCTGAGGTCAGGCGATAGTATTATAATGCAGAAGAGTATATTTGACGAAATTCCCCACTAGATGCCTCAACCGTCTGACGACCCCATGCGGCGCCCCCCGCCTGATCAGAATATGCAGCTCAATCGTAATAACTGGGTCCCGATTGTATGCAGCTGACAAAACGGTAAAAGTAGCCTCTATACCATACACTGTATTGAGTTAGCGTAACACCCTAATATATTCTACTAATAATAAGGGCGTAACTATCATAAGAATGTAAATAATAATTAATATGCATAGGACAGATAATTTGTTAATAATTATGCTACATTAATTGCACTTACATTTTTCGAGAATAATCCACTTCCTTTCTCGATGTTTCGCCATTTTGTACAGACCACGTTTTGCCGATCTGGATTAAATTCGGTTTAATACACATGTATGCTGTTCTAACTGTGTTGGGGAGGGGCGGATATTTACACGGATTTTTCGTGCGTTTGTTATTTACAACGGGGTGCCTTTCTTGTGAATGGAAGTGTCTTATTTTCTACGGATTATGTGTGGTCATTTTAACGACCTTTAACTTTTTCACCACACATCTCTCCCACGCTGTTCGTGGTTGATGCAGGGAAGTATAAACTATTCTATTAAACTATTTAATTTGAATAATACATATTATTTGGAATATATTTAATTCGTAGGTACATTATAACAAGATAAAATTGTATAACTATCCCATATTGTCATAGCAATACTATATATTTTGGTTTATTTATCGTTTATAAGATGCAATCCATGCTCCTTGTTTATGTTGGAGTACTCACATTGGCACATGTTTCAATTAAATAAGAATAATTAAACAGCTGGTAATAACAATAGCATAGTTAATTATATAATCCTCTTATTTGAATTAAGTTTATCAATAATCAATACATATAGATAGAGGTGTTCTAATGACTTTTAAACGGGTTTTTCACTAAGTGCTTCCTGGGTAGAACCAGGTCATTTTTTAATACTGAGATGTTTCATTTGAAAGTGATTTGTGATTTATTTAGACCATGGCTCTTTAAAAAACTCCTATCAGGTCCTACCAACTAACCACAGCCCTGGATCTACATAGATATAGTATGGGTACATGCCTGAGGGCCAATCCGGGCAGTAATTTGTAGTGTTATAAATATATAGATACAGTCTGCCTATCAGGCCCCATAAACTCCCCCATCTGCGAGGTAAGGGGTTGATCCGGGCAAACCAGGCCACCATATGATGTATTAATAATTAAGTTAGTATATATTTTTCCTATTAGTCCCTACCAAATTTCATGGGACAAGTCCCAACATTCTGGTTGGAGCCAGGTACGTGGCTGCTCTGCGCAAGCTGGGATAACTACCTTTATCGTACAATAAAGGAAGTATCATTACCAATCAATAACACTCTTCAACAATAAGCTATTATTGTATTGATGGATAATGATACTTCCAGTATTGATGGATAATGATACTTCAATACTAGTATTGATAATCCACTATTGATGGATAATGATACTTCCAGTTTTGATGATAATCATTAGAATACCGGTACAATATCTAGGCATATGGTTCTATCCAGATATGGGGGGTAGAATAACGGTACAATATCTAGGTATATATCATAATCAAGGCTATCTGCTTGTCTGTATATTTTTCAATAGGAAAGCACGAGTGGCTCTACAACTTAACATGCAATTTGGTATAGATGGGGTTTACCAGTGTAGCCCTTATTGGATGAGCCAGCACTTTATATTTATGTCATTTATCAAAGAGGGCTGGTTCCTCAGTTCGATTCTGAGAGGGGCTGGTGAAATATCCCTTTTATAATAAAGTTATTTTAAATATATGTATATCAACTTATTGGGTCTTGTAATTGAAATATATTCATGTTTATAGATATTATATGATGAGGCATGTTCGAAAGTACTTGAACCTTATTGGGGATTTTTTGGAGTAGTTTTCTGTATTTTAGTAACATGGGTGTTATGAATAACTAAACCCAGAGCCTTAAAGATGGTTTTTTTCCAGCTTTTATGTTTTGGTGCGTAGAGGATATTTTCTTTATTAAATGACAAATTTCCCAAGATCAAAACGTCCAAGTTTATACTCTGGCCCCATTGATGAACTATGAATGCAAGGGTTAAACCCATGCAATAAGAGGCTATGCACTCAGAAGTGTAACAAACCAGCAACAATGAAACATGGCCCTATGTGACCCTTATTTGAAATATATATCAGCATGAAACTTGCTCTTTTAAAATGAACACAATAACATTCAATGTGTTTGTATTGTTTAAAACTTCTGACTAATTATTTTGCTGTTTAACTTTGCTTTTGTTTAAATTCACATTGTATATAGTTTTATTTATTTTATTCAATTTAACATTTTGCATTGAAGTGAACATGAGGGACACCCTTAATCAGAAGAAATGGTAGATCCTCACCTGTTACAAGATATGTTACTGGTTGGTTAGCTATATAATTCACGTATGAGCCATTGATCACCACAAACCATAAACATTAGCGATGCCATGCGAAGTCCAAGGAAATGGTAGATCATCAACTGTTATAAGAAGGGATGTTGCGGTGTTCTGTTTTTCGAACCTCCCGGTATTTTACAAATAGCCCAGTATGCAAAACATTGCATAGTGATAAAAACAAATTAGAGTAAAAATGCTGATATATATTGACTTATTAGTTTATTTAACGCATTCGTCATTGTTTATCCCATATTTTTCAAACTTTGTCAGATTGTTTATCTGCATGAAATCTTGGATAGGTTCTTTATTGGGTCACCTGGGGATCAAACACTTGGACAAAATGAAAGCTTTTAGGGAAGAAAGCTTTGAACTCACTAGAGACCACATTTATAGCCCAATCTTCACCAAACTTGATCAGAAAGTACATAAAAATACAAGAACAAATAAACAACAACAACAACAGCAAAATAAAAAAAAAAAACTCCTTTACTCATTTTTATTATCTTAGTTAGTGTCACTATTTAGATAACATTCTTATCTAGAACTCTTACTAGGGACAACGGTGTTGTAAGCATAAATGTCCATAGGAAATTAATCCTTTTGTTTCATTTTAAATGAGAAACTTCACTCGTAAATACAGTAATCCTTCTGGGGGCGCATGTGGCCTAGAAACTTCACTCGTAATAAAGTGTATGCTTAACAGTGCACAAAAGAGCTGCTATACCATGGTGTTTAAGGGCATGCGGCGCTTGTTGCTAAGTGGTAAGAGTCACGGACCTGAACTCCTCAGCCCCTCACAACTTGTGTTTGAGTCCTGGTCAGGGCAATGGTAATAATGGTGATGGGTAATAATACTGCCAGTATTGATGGGTAATGATAATTTGAGTAATGTTTGGTAATGATACTTCCTGTATTGATGGGTAATGAAACTTCTAGTATTGATGGTAATGTTATTTCCAGTATTGACGGAAACTGATACGTCTAGTATTACTATGTTATGATACTTCTAGTATTGATGGATAATGATAAGTCCAGTATCGATGGGTATAAATACTTCCAGTATTGATGGGTATTGATATTTCCAGTATTGATGTGCAATGATACTTCCAGTATTGATGTGTGATGATACTTCCACTATTGATGGATAATGATACTTCCAGTATTAATATATGAGGCTACTTTCAATATTGATGGTTAATGATACTTCCAGTATTGATGGGCAATGATACTTCCAGTATTGATGGGCAATGATACTTCCAGTATTGATAGGCAATGATACTTCCAGTATTGATGGGCAATGATACTTCCACTATTGATGGGTAATGATACTTCCAGCATTGATGTGTGATGATACTTCCACTATTGATGGATAATGATACTTCCAGTATTGATGTGTGATGATACTTCCACTATTGATGGATAATGATACTTCCAGTATTAATATATGAGGCTACTTTCAATATTGATGGGTAATGATACTTCCAGTATTGGTAGGCAATGATACTTCTAGTATTGATGGGTGATGATACATTCAACATTGTTGAGTAATCATACTTCCCCTATTGATGTTTAATGCTACTTTAAGTATTGATGGGTAAAGAAACGGCCAGTATTGATGGATGATGCCAGTATGGATGGATAATGATACACCAAGTATTGATGGGTAATAATACTTCCAGTATTGATTGGTAATAATACTTTCAGTATTGATGGGTGATGATACTTCAAGTATTGATTGGTAATGATACTTCCAGTATTGATGGGTGATGATACTTCCAGTATTGATGAGTGATGATACTTCCAGTATTGATTGGTGATGATACTTCCAGGTTTGATGGGCGATGATACTTCCAATATTGATGTATAAGGCTACTTTCAATATTGATTGGTAATGATACTTCAAGTATTGATCGGCAATGATACTTCAAGTATTGATGGGTAATAATACTTCCAGTATTGATGTGTAATGATACTTCCAGTATTGATGGTTGTTGATACTTCTAGGATTGATGGCCAATAATACTTCCAATATTAAAGAATAACGTTACTTCCATTATTTATGAAAAGTGATATTTCTAGTATTGACGGGTAATGGTACTGCCAGTATTGATAGATAATGCTACTTCCAATATTGATGGCTAATGACACTTTCTATATTGATGGGTAATGATACTTCAAGTATTGATGGATAATTATATTTTCATTATTATTCGGTAATGATACTTAAAGTATTGCTGGACAATGTTACTTCCATTATTGATGGGCAATGATACTTCCAGTATTGACGGGTAATGATACTTCCAGTATTGATGGATAATAATACTTCCAGTATTGATGGATAATGATACTTCCATTATTGATAGGTAATTATACTTCCAGTATTGTTGTGTAATGATATTTTCAATATTGATGGGTAAATATACTTTCAATATTGTTAGGCAATGGTATTTCCAGTATTGATGTATAGGGCTAGTGACAGTATTGACAGGTTTTGATACTCCCAGTACTGATTGGCAATAATACTTCCACAATTTATCTGTTCTGATACTTCCAGTATTGATGGAAAATACTACTTCCAGTATTAATGGTTGACGGTACTTCTAGTATTGGTGGGTAATGATACTTCCCGTATTTATGGATACTGGTACTTCCCGTATTGATGGATACTGGTACTTTCAGTACTGATGGTATTGGTACTTCTAGTATTGATAATTAAAGATACTTTAAGTATTGATGGGCAATGATACTTCCAGTATTGATTTATAATGCTACTTCCAGTATTAATGTTTTATGATACTTTCAGTATTGATGGATACTGATATTTCCAGTATTGATGAATAATTATACTTCACGTATTGATGGGTAATGGTACTTCTAGTATTGATAGTTAATTGTACTTCTAGTATAAATGGGTAATGATACTTCTAATATTGATGGGTAATTGTGCTTCCAATGTTCATGTGTTAGACTTAGAGTATTAATGGTTAGGGCTACTTCCAGTATTGATTGACAATGATACTTCAGGTGTTTATGGTAATGGTACTTCTAGTGTTGATGGATAATACTACTTGCAGTATTAATGATAATTATACTTCTAGTATTTAAGGGTAATGATACTTCTTGTATTGATGGATACTGATACTTGCACTATTAAAGGGCAATGATATTTCTAGTATTGATGGATAATGATACTTTTAATATTGATGGATAATGATACTTCCAGTATTGATGGACAATGATACTTCCAGTTTTAATGGGCAATGATACTTATAATATGAATGGATAATTATATTTTCAGTATTGATCGATGATCATACTTCCATTATTGATGGGGAATGATTCTTCCAGTATTGATGGGCAATGATACTTCCAGTATTGATGGGTAATGATACTTCCAGTATTGATGGATAATGATACTTCCGGTATTGATGAATTATGATACTTCTAGTATTGATGGGCAATGATACTTCCAGTATTGATGGATAATGATACTTCCGGTATTGATGTATAATGATACATTAAGTATTGATGGATAATGATACTTCCAGTTTTGATCGGCAATGATACTTCCAGTATTAATGGATAATGATACTTCCAGTCTTGATGGATTATGATACTTCTAGTATTGGTGGCTAATGATACTCCCAGTATTGATGGGCAATGATACTTCCAGTATTAATGAATAATGATACTTCCAGTATTGATGGATAATGATACTTCCGGTATTGATGTGTAATGATACCTCTAGTATTGATGGATAATGATACTTCCAGTATTGATGGACAATGATACTTCCAGTATTAATGGATAATGATACTTCCAGTATTGATGGATTATGATACTTCTAGTATTGTTGGAAAATGATACTTCCAGTATTGATGGACAATGATACTTCCAGTTACTGATACTTCCACGTTTGATGGATAATGATACTTCCAGTATTGATGGGCAATGATACTTTTATTATTGGCGGTTAATGATAGTTGTAGTATTGATGGATAATAATAATTCCAGTATTGATTTGGTAATGATAACTTCTCAAAGGTATTGGTAATTGTAACTTCTAGTGATTATGGATAATGTCTGTTCTAGTATTATTTGGTGATGGTGACTTTTTTAATGACATGATTTTTTTCATTTCTTTTAATAGCTGTCTTGTTTTAGATGTGTATAATGATCTGAGCACGATAGAAATTTTAGATAAACATGATGGTTGCCATATGGAACGGCAGTGTGGTTTAATCAGAGTGTCGTGCCATGGAAGAATCTACAACATATCAAGTCGAGATGTCTTCTGGGTCTAAGTAAAATATACCTACACTCAAAATCTCAGAAGTAGCTTTTGACGATTGGTGCCTCGGTTTTTATTCGTGCCAGATGTTGTCTAAAAATGTGACGTGTCTCTTCCCTGCTTTCCAAACAGAAATGCGATGGCATTCCCTAGATTGTGTTATTTTTATAGTAGAAAAACACTCGTACATGCCCAAGTCATTAAGTATAGTGTCAGAATAACGTGACTGGGGTTAGAAATCATGCCAGGTGTTCACAGCATGATATGCACAATGAAGGCAGAAATTATTCTGCTTCAAGTTGACACCGTTTCCAGATGATTGAACTACTAATGATGGGACAATACACCTAATATACAAACAAACCAGAATACAAATGGGCGAAATGCTGAGAACATAGATTGCACTAGACACAATTTAAAATGCAATTATGCTCCATTTTCATGGCATATTTAACAAAAGTATGTGATTATCTTTTTTCAAATGCAACAATATATGAAGTATGATTTATTAATAAAATGATGTTTATGAAGCCATTTAATGTTGTAGGCCTTAGTACACGTACAACTGTGTTCTACTGTCTCCCCACATACTGTCTTATAGATTTGTTGATACGAGTATTGCCCCCAGACATTTGTACACTACGTTATTAATAAACAAAGAAATGCAGGGGCTACAAAATGCCACTCTTTACAAACAGACCATGTATCTCCACACAGCGACACACTTAAAACGTGGAATCGACGTCAAGAAAAAAAAAAACTGACATATTTTCTTTAACGCCAGAGTGCTATAAACATCGTTTGTGTCTAGATATCCACTCACCCGATTGGTGTATTTTTACATCCTCATACCACTTAGTTGTGTTTGTTGCTGGTAGAAGCTGTCTTAATGATTTTAGTGGATGCCTTTCAGTGGAATTTGATTTTTAGGGAAAATATGGAGTCAGGACGGGCTAGTGGTCTTGATGTGACAGTTGCCGAAATCACAGACTGTAAATATCTAATTGTGTTATGACATCAGTTTACAGTGACGCATTGTCTCCAACAGTCCCAACAGTCAGTCAATGGTCCTCACCCAAAGCTACTTTAATTGATGTCACAGTAATAAATAAGATGGTTATGTACAGTTGAATCTATCTGTACGATATGGAGGTATATAGCATGATCAAGGCTATCTGGCTGTTTGTATTTCAGCAGACTGTGGCTTGGATCTATGTGTAGAATACCGGTACAATATCTAGGTATATATCATAATCAAGGCTATCTGCTTGTCTGTATTTCAGTAGGCTGTGACTTGAATCCATGTGTAGGATCACTGTACAATATCTAGGTATGTATCGTAATTGAGGCTCATTGTATATCAGATGTATATCAAACCAGCGCAATAACGGTTATAACGGTTATAATGTTTATATGCAGCTTCTTTTCGTGTAGGAATACCCCCATATCTGGATAGAACCAGTGGCATACTGCAGGTTCGCAGATCTTTAATCTGAGTATCTGATGTACCCTCAAATGGCATTCAAACCCTGTAGCAAGTGCCGTGGAGTTGCATATAGGGATAAAGATTTAATTGGAAACAATGACGAGGATTTTCATTATGTTTATTGTTATGTTAGTTAAATTTGACTTTTTACATACGGGGGTCGCCCGTGGCGTAGTGGTAGAGTCGGCGATTTGTAACTCCTCTGACTACTTAGTCTTTCACAGCGTAGGTTCAAGGCCCGTACGGGACGAAGGACTTAATGTGGGAAGGTCTTTCAGCTGATTTGCAGTGCACCGTTGGTTCTACCCAGACATGTGTCATGGGTGTTCCTCCACCAAAAAGCTGGACGTTGCTATAATGATCATAATTGGTCGATGCAATATATTTCAAAAACAGAAACAATTTAGAAGTTCACAATTACATGTTTGTACTATTAACCATAGAAAAGGGAAAAATAGCATGTGTGATTAGCATATTTGGCCCCTGTCATTTTTATTCTTATTCTTTTTATTGTTATTATTTTTGTCGTTCAATGAAGATCGAGTTCAGGAAATCATAGTCAGACACTTTTAAGTATTTCAGTTCATTCTTACATGTCATTACACTATTTTCATTGACATGGCAAGGGGTTATCATGTTTGCTTTTTGTCATGTTTATTCATTAAGAATTATGTGGTTTCATTGAATGCGGACAGATTTAGGACCAATGCCTTTCATAAAACAACCCTATTATTAGTTTTTATTATTTTGTTTCTATTCTAATCGAACGCACACAGCGACTGAGGCAATTGTATTTATATTTATGTGGTGATACATATGTTCAATGGTTATACGCACCGCGAAATCATTATTGACCGCGGTGTCATATTTTCTCGGTGCATAGCACATCGTATAAACCAGATGAACAAGCCGTAATTGTATCAAATTAAACGTTGTTTCCTTGTAAAGGTAATCTGCCCAAACAGTAGTGAGATGCAGCATGTACAACTGCTACTGTGCCACATCAGGTGATGTTTGTTGTATTAATGGGACGCTTCCACATAACAAAGTATATCCACATATTTATGGTGTGTTTAACTGGACCAGTATGTGCTTTTCAACGTGTGGTGTTTAAATGGACCAGGTTTCAGTCTAGGCTGTTCAACTAGGGGTGTTTAAATGGATCAGGTGCCGGTCTGGGCTGCTCAACTTGGGGTGTTAAAATGGACCATGTTCCATTCTGTGTTCCTCAATTTGATGTGTTAAATGGACCAGGTGACAGTCTGTGCTGTTAAACTTCTGATGTTTAAATTGATTTGACCAGGCTCCAGTCTCGGCTGTTCATCTTGGCGGTTTAAATGGATCAGGTTCCAGTCTGTGCTGTTCAACTTGGGGTGTGTAAATGGACCAGGTACCAGTCTGGGCTGCTCAACTTGGGGTGTTTAAATGGACCAGGTTCCAGTCTGTGCTCCTCAATTTGATGTGTTTAAATGGACCAGGTGATAGGCTGTGCTGTTCAACTTAGGGTGTTTAATTGGAACAGGTTCCAGTCTGGGCAGTTCAACTTTGGGTGTTTAAATGAATTCGACCATGTTCGACTCTGCACTGTTCAACTATGTGTGTTTAAATGGATTTGACCAGGTGACAGGCTATGCTGTTCAATATTGGGTGCTTAAATGAACCAGGATCCAGTCTGTGATGTTCAACTTGGTGTGTTTAGGTGGACCAGGTTTCAATCTATGCTGTTCATCTTGGGGTCTTTAATTGGATTTTACCAGGTCCCAGTCTATGCTTTTCAACTTGGGGTGATTATATGGATTTGACCAGGTTCCAGTCTGGGCTTTTCAACTATGTTTTTTTAAATTCATTTGACCAGGTTCCAATCTGGGCTGTTTAATTTGGGGTGTTTAAATGGATTTTACTAGGTTCCCGTCCTTTGCTGTTCAACTTCGGGTGTTTAAATGGATTTGACCAGGTCATAGTCTATGCAGTTCAACTTGGGGTGTTTATATGGATTTGAACAGGTTCCAGTCTCGGCTGTTCAACTTAGGGTGTTTAAGTGGATTTGACCAGGTTTCAGTCTCAGTTGTTTACTTTGGGGTGTTAAAATGAATTTGTCCAGGTTCCAGTCTGGGCTTTTCTGCTTGGGATGTTTGAATGGATTTGAACAGGTTCCAGTCTCGGCTGTTCAACTAAATTGGCTACTACTACATGCAAAATGTTTGTATTAATTTACTGCCTTCTGTGTTCATTTCTGGCCATCCTCTGTCCGACAATTTTCAGAGAGTGTATTGGCCAGTCAAAATGCTTGCTGACGATGTTGGTGTCCTCATCTCTTTAGGTCACATATCTCCTCAGTGACTTATTAAGAAGTCCCCCTAGTAGAATGTTAAGTTTTTACATTCCATTTCTTGTATATAGTAATGAAAGTTGTAATGATGCCGGATTACTGGCAAATAAATATGACAAGAAAAATGCCTCATAATTGTTGAAAAGGATGTGAGAAGTCACAGATTAAGCACATTTTTTCGGTTGTTCTATTTTTATTTAGGTTAAGAGACAGTTGTGACAAACCAAAACTGAGAAATTGGTATTTCCCTTGCATTTACAAACAAGTGTTAATAACCACCAACATGTTGAGAAAACACCTTTATTTATTAGCTTTATGTTATAAAAAAGAGTTACAACAAGAACTTCTCTCTTACATTAACACAAGACTAATTGGATTGTCTCCCTTATATCAGCTGTATTTTAACAACAAGAACTATTCGTCGTTGTTGTTGTTTTTTGTTGTTTTCTTATATTAAAATAAAACTATTCTTTCCCAAATACTATTTGAATATTGTTTACTATCGTAAGTACTTTAAGAATGCGTCATGGCTTTAGCAGTTATGTTTAAAATAGATCAGCTTCATTCTATTCATTGCTTGCATTTGAGAACAATTTACTCTTTTCGGATCTTTTTCTTTTCTTGATTAAAAGTTAATTTCATTTACAATGACAATTGTATGTACTTCTTCTAATAGAAATATTACTTCTACTCTGTTTCTTGTGAATACTATTTGTTTAGCTCACCTGATCACAACGTGCTCCATTTGAGCTTTTCTGATACCCTTTCTTCCGTCGTCAGGCGTCCGGCGTCCGTCTTGCGGCGTCAACAATTCAGCTTTTGAACACGCTAAAGGCCACAGTTTTTATCCAATTTTCATCAAACATGGTCAGAATGTTTGTCTGCATGAACTATTGTACGAGTTCATTATTGGTTAACTTGGGGTCAAAAAACTAGGACAAAATGTCATATTTTAGGGGAAAATCTAACCTAAATATTCGTGTTTGTTTACCCTTGTCTTAATCATGGTTTATTAGGCGAGCATTAATGTAAGGAAGATTAAAAGAAAATATCACAGGTGGTAATCTATATTACTGGCGTGAGGGTTGCTCTTGCCATGAAGATTAAGATTATAAAAATAAAAATGCTTACCTCACTGGGACCATAAAGCAGTGTTAGCGAACACCGCATAACAAAGATTATCACAGTTTAAAATACCAAAATGTCAGTGTACTTTAAAATAAAAGTTAAACTACATATATTACGTCGTTTGTGTTCTGATGCATCGGCACCTTTTAGGACCTTTTTAAAATAATGTTGGCATAAAAAATTCAACAATTTACATATATATATATTATTTTATATACAACATACACATGTCCCCAATATTACCAGAATTTCGGGCATGTCATGATTTTTATTTAATCGTTACAACCTATAAGAGCAAATAGAACATACTGCTGAACATGTGGACGACGAGACTGATAATTGTTTTACGTGGTCTCTGGTATGTGATTAATTATTTAAATATATATCTTTCTTTCGTCCACACGCACCGTAGAAACAGAACAATAAGAATTCAACGAAAACAACAAGAAAGATCAAGAATAAGTCGGGAAGGGAGACATATCTACCAAAAGTTGACAATTACAAAGGTTGTCTCCCAATCCCAAAAGTGTCAGATTATTTATTAATTATTATATATTTTTTAAACAGGAGAGACGGAGATATTTATAGCAAATATTTACAAAAAATGTACATATGTTTTATCTTATTAAATATATGGGCAGGCCCATGTCCCTCACTGGCCGCAATTGCTCAATTGGTAGAGCCTCGGCTTGCGGATCGGGAGGTCGCGGGATCGAACCCAGACCGGGTCAAACCAAAGACTTTAAAGTCGGTAGTAGTGGCTTCTCTCCTAACGCTCAGGGCTAATTGGACAGCATTACGCCTGACTCGTCGGTATCAGTATAATGGATCGGCCGGGTTCAGTCCCCAGGCACCTTATCAGTGCCCCTGTGCTATAATGATATAAATGTCGCTGCACAGTATCGGCAAAAATGCCGGCAAATTCCATCCCATCCCGTGTCCCTCCGAGGTCAGGCGATAGTATTATGATGCAGAAGAGTAGATTTGGCGAAATTCCCCACTAGATGCCTCAAATGTCCGACTACCCCGTGCGGCGCCCCTCGCCTGATCAGAATATGCATGCCAACAACACGGTAAATGTAGCCTCTATACCATATAACATTCACATTGTATTGAGTTAGCGTAACACGCTAATATATCCTACTAATAATAGTGACGTAACTATCATAAAACTGTAAATAATTCTTAATATGCATAGGACAGATTAGTTGTTATTAATTATGTAGTGGACGGCTAACAGACTGGGACCGTAACTGAGACCGGGACTGACTGGACCCGCAGACTACGCAGGGCCCCGGTCTATAAATAGACTGGATTTTCGGGGAGAGCAGTAATTCCTAAAGATCTCAAAACGTAGACAGTACTGCTGTACAAGTATAACCACAGAAGAAGGGCCCTGCAGAGACAGGTAGGTTCAACCCTAATTACTAGTAGCAGTAGTTAATACTTTAGTAGTAAGTAACACTTCAATTAAATGTTATATTAATTGCACTTAAATATTTCGAGTATAATCCACTTCCTTTCTCGATCTTTCGCAATTTGTACAGGCCACTTTTGCCGATCTGCATTAAATTCGGTTTAATAGATATGTATGCTGTTCTAACCGTGTTGGGGAAGGGCGAGGTTTTCAGGTATTTTTTTTTTTGTTTGTTAACTTCGACGGGGTGCCTTTCTTGTGAATGGAAGTGTCCTATTTTCTACGGATTATGTGTTTTAACGACCTTCAACGTTTCCACCCGACAGGTCTGTGTTCGTGGAAGATGCAGGGAAGTATAAACTTTATTCTATTAAACTATTTCATTTGAATTAATACATATTATTTTGAATATATTTAATTCATAGGTACATTATTACACGATACAATTGTATAACTATCCCATATTGTCATAGCAATACTATATATTTTGGTTTATTTATCGTTTATAAGATGGAATCCATGCTCCTTGTTTAGGTTGGAGTACTCACATTGACACATGTTTCAATTTATTAAGAATAATTAAACAGCGTGTAATAACACTAATCATAGTAGATTATATAATCCGCTTATTTGAATTATATTTATCAATAATAGCTAAATATAGATATTCCATTGAGTCGTAAAATAGTTTTAGACAAAGTTCTTCCTGGGTAGAACCAGCATCATATGGTTTTTTTATAGTGAGATTTTTCATTTCAAAAGGGTGTGATTTATTTGGTAAGTCCATGGCTCACTCAAAAGATGTCAAAACATAGTTTTTAGAAATATATGATATATATTAGATAGTATAGACAGGTAAATAAATGAAATTTTGTTTTTATTATACCACTTATTGACATATTTTTCTTGGCCATTTCAACAATATACCAGAGTAGAATAGTTTTATAACGGATAAAAACAACACGATAAAGAGCATTAAGTAGCAGAGCTGAGACTTTAACCACATTTGACAAATGCATAAAGCAGAGGTAGTCATCAGCCCTGAGAAGGAAGTAGTTTAAGGAATGACGTTTTCAGTATGGTGATTGTTTTTTATATTGAGTAACTATGTTTCCGTATCTTTTAAGATTAGTTGCTATGGACTAAATTATTAATGAGTTCCATATACTTTCAAAGGCACTCCGTAATCGTCGGACTTTGAACCGTGTTGTTCTGGGGTCAATGAAGAGGTTACCTTAACCACGGCCGCTATCATCCCTCCCTATCATGCCTCATCAATTATTGTGCCCCCTTCTGCGGGATGTGGTTTAAATTTTTACGTTTACAAATGTATATAAATACTTTGTAGACGATCAGGCCCTACCAACTTACCACAGCCCTGGACCTACATAGTATTAGTATGGGTACATGATTGAGGGCTAAGCTGGGCAGTTATTTGTAGTTTTATAAATATATAACTACAGTGTGCCTATCGGGCCCTACCAACACCCCCCCCCCCCCCCCCCCCCTCTTTTGCGAAATCAGGTGTTGACCCGGACAAGACAGGCCACCATATGATGTTTAATATATAATACATTATATATTATTAATTAAATATATTAGAATATATTTTCCAATCAGGCCCTACCAACTTTCCTGGGACCAGCCCCCTCCTTATGGTCGGGCAATCCGGGTTAACTATTTAAATTTGCACATCCGCAAGAGGGGTTCTACAATTTGAAATGGTATTTGGTATAGATGGGGTTTACCAATGTAGCTCTTATTGGATGAGCCAGCACTTTATATTTGTGTCATTAATCAAAAAGGGCTGGTTCCTCAGTTCGATTCTGAGAGGGGCTGGTGAAATATCCCTTTTATACTAAAGTTATGTTAAAATATTACCGTAATTTTGTAAAGCACCTTATTGGGTCAAACTATATTAATGTTTATAGATATTATATGATGAGGCATGTTCGAGAGATGTTGGAACATTATTGGGGATTTTTTTTATGTTGGAGTAGTTTTTCTATATTTTAGTAATATCGGTGTTATGAACAACTCCACCCAGAGCCTTAAAGTTGATTTTTGCCTGATTGTTTTTTGTGGTTAGGGGATATTTCTTATTTTATTAAATGGCAAATTTCCCAAGATCAAAACTTCTAAGTTTATCCTCTCCCCCTGTGAAGACCTATGAATGAAATGGTTATACCCATGCAGTCAGAGGCTGTGCACTCAGAAGAGTAACAAGCCAGCAACAATGGAACATGTCCCCATGTGACCCTCATTTGAAATATACATCAGCATGGAAATTGCTATTTTATAATAAACACAATAACATTACTCGTGTTTGTATATTTTAAAACTTCTGATTAATTATTTGGCTGTTTAACTTTGCTCTTGTTCAAATTCATACGGTATATAGTTTTATTTATTTTATTCAATTAAACATTTGTCTTCGGAGTGAACATGAGAGACACCCTTAATCTGAAGAAATGGTAGATCCTCACCTGTTACAAGATATGTCACTGGTCGGTTAGCTATATAATTCACGTATGAGCCATTGTACACCTCATGCCATAATCTTGATGGATGCCATGTGAAGTTCAAGTAAATGGTAGATCATCACCTTTAATATGAAGGATGTTGCGGTATTCCGTTTTCCTAACCTCCCGCCGGTATTTTATAATTTAACCATTATGCAACATTGCATAGTGATGGTCAAAACGAAGGTGATCTACTTCATTTGTTAAGTTTATTTTAAGCCACGAACTTGATACATAAAATAGAGATAATCCACTGGATTGTTAAGTTAACCCTTTCTTGATATATGTAATGCCTAAGATAGTGAGCCGAACTTTTTATTGATAGTTGGTGTAACATAGCGTATTATTGGTTGAACTCGGAGTATGTTCGAGACAAGAGATGTCAAGTTACAGATGTTACATGTGTGAAGTGAAATATGCATTTGCTCTTTATGCGTTTACTTCTGTATTATTTATAGTAAAAGTATCAACTAAACTTTGAATCATATAACTTGTGAAAATAGGCAAATATGTATCTATAGCTGGGAAGAAAACATGCATTTCAAAGTCGTGCAGTTTAAGAAATAATGCCGGAATGTATTGACTTAATAGCCCATTTAACCCCTTCGTCAGTTTTTATCCAATATTCTCTAAACTTGGTCAGAATGATTGTCTGCATGAAATCTTGGATGGGTCACCTGGGGGGTCAAAATCTGGGACAAAAGGAAACAATTTAGGAAAGATAACTGTGATCGCACTAGAGACCACATTTATAGCCCAGTCTTCTCCAAACTTGGTAAGAAAGTACACAAAAAATACAAGAAAAAAATAACTACAACAAATAAACAAACATAAAAAACTCCTTTACTCAATGATCATTATCTTAGTAAGTATCACTCATTTAGCTAAAATTCTTATCTGGAACCCTGACTAGGGACTACGGGGTTATCATCATAAATGTCCATAGGAAATAAAATCTTTTGTTTAATTTTAAATTGGATACTTCACTCGTAAATACTATAATCCTTTTGGAGACGAAGGTGGCCGAGCAGTTAGTCTCGCTGACTGGAACCACTCAGCCCCTCACAGCCTTGGTTCGAGTCCAGGTCGGAGCCAGAAATTTCCTGTGGTTAGGTTTTCCACCTAATCTGAGGTGCACCAGTGGTTCTACCCAAACTAAATTCTGGTGTTTTCCTTCACCAGTAATTATCTGAACGTCGCCAACATGACCACAATTGTGTTCGATGGTAAGAGCGATGTAACAAAACAAACACTCCTTTCTGATTACCGGTAAAATAAGACCGCTGGATGTTTCTGATCGAAGGAAGTTTCCTATATAAAGTGGAGACATATGTACCATTTGACCAAATTTAAGACTGTTAACAAACATGCACTCTGAAAAGGCAGCTGTCTTGTTTGTACCTGAAGACTATTGTACAAATCTGGCATATCTAATCATTATATAGTTAATTAATAAAGTTTATGCTTAATAGTGCACAAAAGAGCTGCTGTACCATGACATGACCAAGTCACTGACCTGAACACCTCAGCCCCTCACAACTTGTGTTTGAGCCCTAGTCAGGGCGGGAACTTTCATTTGGGAATCTTGTGCTTATGGGTAATGATACTTCCATTATTGATGGGTAATGATACTTCTAGTATTAATGGGCAATGATAATTCGTGTGTTTATGGCAATGATACTTCCAGTATTGATGGATACTGATACATCTCGTGTGTATGGTAATGATACTTCTTGTGTTTATGGAAATGATACTTCTTGTGATACTTCTTGTGTTTATGGTAATGATAGTCTTGTGTTTATGGTAATGACACTTATTGTCTTTAAGGTAATGATACATCTTGTGTTTATGATAATGATACTTCAAGCATTGATGAGTAATGATACTTCTTGAGTTTATGGAAATGATACCTCCATTATTGATGGGTAATGATACTTATAGTGTTTAAGGTAATGATACTTCCAGAATTGATGGGTAATGATACTTCTTGTGTTTATGGTAATAATACTTCCAGTATTGATGGGTAATGGTACCTCTAGTATTGGTGGGTAATGATCTTACTTGTATTATGGTAATGATCCTTCGATTGTTGATGGGTAATGTTACTACTTGTGTTTATGATAATGACACTTTTTGTGTTTATGGTAATGATAGTTCCAGTATTGATAGGTAATGATACTTCTTATGTTTATGGTAATGATACCTCCTTTATTGATAGGTAATGATACTTCCATTATTGATGACTAATGATACTTCTGGTATTGATGTGTAATGGGTCTTCCAGTATTGATGGGCAATGATACTTGTAGTATTAATATGCAATGATACTTCCAGTATTGATGGGTAATGGTACCTCTAGTATTGGTGGGTAATGATCTTACTTGTATTATGGTAATGATCCTTCGATTGTTGATGGGTAATGTTACTACTTGTGTTTATGATAATGACACTTTTTGTGTTTATGGTAATGATAGTTCCAGTATTGATGGGTAATGATACTTCTTATGTTTATGGTAATGATACCTCCTTTATTGATAGGTAATGATACTTCCAGTATTGATGACTAATGATACTTCTGGTATTGATGTGTAATGGGTCTTCCAGTATTGATGGGCAATGATACGTGTAGTATTAATATGTAATGATACTTCTAGTATTGATAAATACAGATACGCCTAGTATTGATGGATACTGATACTTCAATATCGATGTATAATAATACTTCCAGTATTTATGGGTAATGATATTTGCATTATTGATGGAAACTCATAATTCTAGTACTGATTGTTAATCATACTTCTAGTGTTTATGAATAATAATAAGTCTAGTATTGATTAAATGACACTTCAATTATCGATGGGTTTTGATAGTTCTAGTATTGATGATTATTGATACTTCCAGTATTTATGGATAATGGTACTTCCAATATTGATTTATAATCATACTTCTAGTATCGATGTGTAATGATATTTCTAGTATCGATGGGTAATGATACTTCGAGTATTGATGAATAAGGATACTTCTGGTATTAATGGATAATGATACTTCCAGTATTGATGGATAATGATACTTCCAGTACTGACGGGTAATGATATTTCCATTATTGATGGGTAATGATACTTCCATTATTGATGGGTAATGTTACTATCTGCATCGATGGGTAATGTTACTTTCAGTATTAATGGTTACTGATACTCAAGCATTGATGGATTATCATACTTATAGTATTGATGGATAATGCTAGTTGAAGTTTGTAGATAATTATCTTTCTAGCATTGGTGAGCAATGATAATTCAAATATTGATTTGATAATTATACTTTTATATACACTTTTCAAAATAATTGGACCGGCCCCAATAGCTCAAGTGGTAGAGCGTCGGCTTGCGGATCGGGGGATCGCGGGTTCAAACCCCGGCCGGGTCAAACCAGTTGAAAGTTGATAGTAGTGGCTTCCCTCCTAACGCTCGGGGCTCAGGGGACAAAATTACGCCAGACTCGTCGGTGTCAGTATAGTGGACCGGCCGGGTTCAGTCCCTGGGAATCTCATAAGTGCCCCTTTGCTATAATGATATAAATGTCGCTGCACAGTATCGGCAAAAATGCCGTCAAATCCCAATCCCTATCCCAAAATAATAATTGGTAATTGTTACGTCTGGTAATTATGTATAATGACTGTTCTAGTCTTATTAGATAATGGTAACTGAATACAAATGGGCGAAATGCTGAGAACATATATTGTACTAGACACAATGTAAAATGCAATTATGCTCCAAATTCAAGGCATATTTAACAAATGTATGTAATTTTTAAATGCAAAAATATATGAAGTATGATTTATTAATTAAAACGATGCTTTTGAAGTCATTTAAAGGGGTCAGTACACGTACAATTGTGTTCTACTGGTCCCTCACATACTGTGTTATTGATTTGGTGATACGAGTTTTGCCCCACAAATGTGTGTACTCTGTCATTATTACACGAAAACAAGCAAGGGTAACAAAATGGTACTCTGAACAAAAATACTATTGTTCCATATCTCCACACAGCGACCTACTTGAGATCGCCATCAAGAAAACAGCACAACTGACAAGTACTTGTAATTGTTTCTCGACGTAAGCACCAGAGTGCTATAAACATCGTTTGTGTCTAGATGTCCACTCACCCGATTAGTGTGTTTCTTCATCTTCCTACCACTTTGTTGTGTTAGTTGCTGGCAGCAGCTGTCTAAATGATTTATAGAGGCTGCCCTTGAGATGGAATTTAATTGTTAGGGAAAAAAACACAGACAAATGGAGCCAGGTCGGGCGAGTAGGCAGTATGTGACAGTTGCCGAAATCCCAGAATGTTCATCTCCAACTGTATTATGGCAGTGACGCATTGTTCCCAACAGTCCCAACAGTCAATCTATGGTCCTCATCCAAAGCTACTTTAATTGATGTCACATGGTTATGTACGGTTGAAACTATCTGTACGATATGGAGGCATATAGCATGATCAAGGCTATCTGGTTGTTTGTATTTCAGCAGACTGCGGCTTCGATCCATGTGTAGAATACCGGTACAATATCTCGGTATATATCATAATCAAGGCTATCTGGTTGTCTGTATTTCAGATACATATATTATATCTTACCAACCCAATAACGCTTATATTGGTTATATGTAGCTTCTTTTCATGGAGGAATATCCCCATATCTGGGTAGAACCAGTGGCATACTGCAGGTTTGCATATCTTTAATCTGAGCAGATGTAGCATCAAATGACATTTAAACCCTTTAGTAGGGTGCCGGGGAGTTGCACATAAGAATAAATATTAGGTGGGAAACAATGACAAGTATTTTTATTATGTTTATTGTTATGCTTGTTAAATTTTAAACTGTTTACATAAGGGGGTCGCCCGTGGCGTAGTGGTAGAGTCGGCGATGTGTAACTCCCCTTACTGCTAAGCCTGTCACTGCGTAAGTTCGAGTCCCATACGGAACGAAGCACTTAATGTGGGAAGGTATTTCAGATGATTTGCAGTGCGCCGGTGGTTCTATCCAGACATGTGTCTGGGACGTTCCTCCACCAATAAGCTGGACGTTGCTATAATGATCATAATTGGTCGATGCAATGTATTTTAAAACCAGAAACAATGTATTCCCTGTTACTGTTCAGTTATGTGCATTAATACACGGACTGACACAATGTTATAACGGCGTTGGTTCTTTTAACACTTTTAGTTGTTTTTTGTAGAAGTTCACTATTACATATGTGTACTATTAACCATAGAAAAAGAAAGAAAAATAGGGCAAGTGTGATTAGCATTTTTATTCATTAAGTATTAGTTTCGTCATTGAATGCAGATGGAGATCAGGAAATCATAGTCAGATACTGTTAAGTATTTCAGTTCATTATTAGATGCTGTTGCATTATTATCATTGATATGGCACGGAATTATCATACTTGCTTTTTGTCGTTTTTTACTAATTAAGTATGCATGCGGACGGACTTAAGCCCAATGCCTTTCATTAAACATCCCTATCGTGTTTTGCATAACATTGTTTTATTATTGTTATTTCTCTTCGCATTGTAATCATTTTTGTGCAAATATAATATAGAAGGTTATATATTAATTTAATATCGGGAATAAAATGGGTTCTAGTCCCGTTCGGGGCAATATACATTATTTTGGGAGGCTTTCCAGCTAACCTGTGGTGCGCCAGTGGTTCTAAACATACTTTTGTCTTGGGTCCTCCTCCAACAGCTGGACTTTAATGAAATAATCGTAGTGTAGCACTTCGATGAACCAAATCCAAAACAAAAACAGGGCATTCATTTGTTTACGTTATTTCACCATTCATGTAGAAATCATTGTCCATTGTCATTTAGATAACACTTACTTTATTGTCAAACCGTCAACGTGTGATTTGTTCTTTACGTGTCCCTATTTTGAAAGAATTGTTCATGTTTTTTTTATTATGCCGCTCGACCTTGTGTTAGTAGAATATTTCAACGTCAAAGCATACAGCTGCTTCATCGGTGAATTATTGTGAAAATCAATTGCATTTTTATATTATTTTAGGAGTTGATTGACGACGAATTTTTTTGTTTGTGTTAATTTATAATATTGACATATATCTGAGATACCTATCACTCATCTGTTATGTGTGTGCTACATGCTGTGTCCGTATTTTCTGTGATAATATGCAAGGAGAAAAAAAAACTTGTGTATAAAAATGTGTAGATAAATAAAGATCTAGGTACATATATTTGATATGCATTTTTAAAATTTTAAATAAACTGGTTGTATTTTTACACATTAATCAGTATCAGAGATACCACGAGGTGAACATGTATCTGCACATGAATGTTGTAATTAACTGTTAATTAATTAATTAAAATCAATTAAAAATGAACTGTCAGAACATTTACATTCACCGTGATACTACCTTAGCCTATAAATAATAATAAAAATCAACTTGGCTGAAAACACTTTTTTTAACAAATAAGCATATTAATAACATTTAAAATCGACTTGGTTCAACACTAACAGCTACTGTTTAAACAGATTATGTCATAAACTATAAAAACAGACTTGATTAAACATGTACAGCTACTGTTTAACAGATTAGACTATTATTAATGAAACTAATCTTAACGGCTACTGTACGTGTTCATGTGACACTTGAGACTGACCGAAACAATTTTGGTGTGCCAGAAGAAGCAGCCAAGGACTCTGCAAGAGTTCCTGTCCATACTTTACACTGATGGAGGGTCCCAAGTGACGTGAATGCGGCGTTCTTATATAACAATATATTTGTCCACACCATGCAGGCCAGTGTCATTTGACCTTATTGGCAAGTACATCGATCGACAAGGTAATGTTTTTCTCGCCATATTCTTTTATGCGGTTTACCTTCAGCAGCCACTCATACTCGTCTGTCAGTCTGAGACGTGACAGATATTCCTATTTGCAATTGTCCTTGGGAGGAGAAGGGTTCTTCTCCTTGGAATAAACAGGGGGAACATTTGTGTGCAAATCACTTTGTTGTTCTCAAATTGGATTGGCTCTCGAGCTTCAGTTTGGTATTCCGATGGTGTATGTTGGAATATGGAGATGCTGGATCGGGTTCATGAATTAATGTAATCGCAGTTGTTGATGATTAATTATGATAAATGTTGTCTTTTGCAACTGTACAGAAAATCCTCGGCTGTTAAGGACAGACAACATCGTTCATGTATCAGTTTAAGACAGCGATCGTACTGTATGCTAAGGCCATCTTCATGAAACATTTCTACATGCTATTCTATGTCCACATTCTATGAAGACTGGAATCGGTGTTTCCTTGTCTTAAGAATGTCATTGGAATGCATATCTGTGGCAACGTGTTATTTACACCTTGCAAAGCAATTGTATTGAATGAGCTGATCTCTGTTTCAGTTGTTTTAAGCCGTTCTGTCTGGCCTAGTTAACACCATGCATATCCGTCCCAAAATGTTTGTTTCTGATAAGGTTTAAGTGATTCAGCAAGACGAAATACAGCAGGCTCGTCGCTGCTGTTTCAGGTCTAAATAATATAGGCAAGAATTTCAGATACTACGAAAGGAACGGCTGAGGAGACAACTGGTTTCGTTCTTTGTTCTTCTCTACAATGTGTGTCATCGCTCACTGTTAAAGATGTAACAGAAACCAATGGTATTTTATTTCAAGGTCTATCTCATCTCTACCCCTCATTAAAGCTGGAATTTTCCATCATTGAGATATCGACCACATTCATTGAGCCTGGCATTTAACTCCATAGTCTTGACCAGTTGTAGCTTCACATTCTCACTCACAAGAAATTGATGCATTTCCTTCTCAGATTCTATTGAACTTCTCAAAAATTATTCTGACTTTTAGTTGCTCCTTTTTTAGCAAGCTCACATTTCCCGTTGCTAAACATTTTTTCGCGACATGTATGGTGATGTTGCCCAGTTTTTCTCCTAAAATATAGGTATTTGTGGCTATTACAGAAATGCCATAAGCTACACTAGTTAGGGGAACGTTCAATGTTCAATTACTGTCTGACAAAGACAACCTGATTTCTAGTCAATTTCGAGGAACATTCCAAAATAGTAATTGGCTGGCAACTTGTAATGAAAAGTAAGGTTATAAGCTTAGAGGTTATCTGATCTGTGTATTACCAAAGCCTTCAAATATCAATGCCCTTTGAAATAAGGGGTACAAACTAGGGTAAAGCAGTTTTTGTTTTACTCTCCTCTCATTTACGTTTTGTCCATAAATAACTGTGACAAGCACTTGTACGTATGCCTTTTAATAAATTGAAATCACGTACTCTTCTTTATTTAGAACGTGTTTCTAAAGGGTTTCACCTATAAGTTTATTATTATGTTATTTTGTGTTTGGCACATTTATTATAAAGCTGTCCAAAATAGTTTATAACTTGTACACTTGTGCCTGTAATTGAGGTGTATTTATGTCAAAGTGACTACGCGGATCAATTTGTTTTGCGTATGTTTTGTACTCTAGTACAAAGGTAATTAAATCTTCTAAACGTCATTATCTATGTATAACATGCATGTCCTGAAATCTTGTTATGCTGTACTTCGAAACATATCTAAGATTCCATACGGGCGAATATTCTAGCCGAGTTTGAGGAGGATTGCTCCCTAAATGTGGTCTCTAGTGTGCTTTTCTAAGAATTGACCTAGTAACCTACCTATTTACCTCACGTGAGCGAGTTACGAACTAATCGAAGATTCCGTTCAGACAAATATTATGACCAAGTTTGGTGAAGATTGGGATAAAATGTGGCCTCGTCTGTGTTTACAAGCTTTGTCTATGATTTGACCAAGTGACCTAATTGTTAACCCCACGTGACCCAATTATGAAATCGTCCAAGATAATATGAAGGCAAACATTCTGATCACGTTTAGGCCATAAATGGATCCTATAGTCTTTTCAAAAGATGTATATAAAATTTTATTTTGTGACCTATTTTTTGACCCCACGTGACCAAATAACCAATTTCTTTAAGATTTTCTGTCGACAATATTTGACCAAATTTTGGTGAGAATTGATCAATAAAATAAGCTAATAGTGTGCTCAAAGCCGTTTTATAAGATTTGACGAAGTGACCTACCTTTTGTCCGTGCGGGACCCAATAACAGACGCCTCCAAGATTTCAGGCAGACAAACACTCTAACAAAGTGTGGTGAAGATTGGGCTACACATGTGGTCTTTAGTATGTTCACGAGCTTTTTCTAAAACTTTACCTAGTGACTTACTACTTAATCCCACGTGACCCAGTTATAAATTCATCTAAGATTTCATGCATGCAAACATTCTGGTCAAGTTGATTGAAGAAGATTGGACCATAAATGGGGCCTAGAGTGTGTTCTAAAGCTTTTGATAAAATTCGACCCAGTGACCCACTAACGAATTCTTCCAAGATTTCATGTCGACAAACACACTGACCAAGTTTGGTGAAGATAATGCAATAAATGTGGTCAACAGTTTGTTAAAATCATTTATAAGATTGACCCAGTGTTCTACCGTTTGATCCAACCTGAACCATATATGAACTCCTCCAAGATTTCATGCACTTAATTATTATGATCAAGTTTAGTGAAGATTGGGCCATAAGTGGAGCCTCTATCGTGTTCACAATCTTTTCCTTTAATTTGAGAAAGTGACCTACGTTTAAACGCCACGTGATCCGGTTACGAACTCCTTCAAGAAGCCGCGCAGCCAAACCCTCTGACTAAGTTTGGTGTAAAGTGTGCCATACATGGAGCCTATAATGTGTTCACAAGTTTTTCCTAATGTTCGACCTTTTTGTCCTAGTGTTTGACCCCAGTTGACCCAATAATAAACTCCTTCAAAATTCCATGCATACAAACTTTCTGACCAAGTTTTATGAAGATTGGTTAAAAACTATAGCCTCTACCGTGTTCACAAGCTAAACTGTTGACGCCGGACGACAGACAACGGACGAAGGGGTAACAAAAAAGCTGACTGCGTGTTGTGTTCAGGTAATCTAAAAACAAATGCATCTAACATTCTGATAATCGGCGAAAATTGATCCGAATAAAAAATAATCACATACATTGTAATGCAAGTCGAAAATGGATTCAAATTAAAACAAAATAACTTGCTTCTAAAAATTGATTCAAATTACAAAATCTCATGCTTCTTAACGTATAAGAATCGACGAAAGTGTCTCGGATTTGCAAAAGAACATGCTTCTGAAACGAATAAGCTTAATGTGTTATATGCCTTTGTCAGAGTAAGTTAATTTCAATTATTGGCTAAATACATTTCCCATTATTTAAACAATATAACAGACTTTGATTACAATCGGTGGCAGAACTGTGGCATGAATATAATATAAATACCATCATATTTAGAAAACAGATTTTAAGTTTCCGTGGTCTAACACCCAATATATCAGGGTTTCGAGTCCAGATGCATAAACATTTAATAACTAGGGCCGTAGAACAATGACATGAATATAATATGACGAAAGAAAACATATGGTATATTTTATAACTTATTTTTTTATAATTTAGTAGTTTATAAGTTAGTAGTTAGCAATAGTCTTAAAAATCGTCTCAACGACCGACACTTTTGCATATATATGACAATATTTTTTTAATAAAAACAACAACATAAATCCCCCATTTAACTTTAAATAATGTCAAATAGCTTTTTCTATTTTTATATTAATATTTGGTAGGAAGAATAAGCCAGATACTCATTTTTTATGAAGGTATAATCTTCAAATTATTGTATAAAGCATCCACCATATGTGTCTTTCCTATAAAACTACACAAATCCAGAGACGCATGCATAACTGATAAGGTATTACAAACAGTAAAATGTGGATTTATCCTGCTTAGACATAATAAATGGTCCCACAAAATGCGCCAGTGCAGTTTAATTGCCATGCAAAACGTTGTCAAACATGACCTTGATTTGAAATCAGAACCCGTATCGTTTAATTATTGATTGTAAACGTTTAGCTCAATAAAATGATTTGTATTTATAGTTCTACCATTGAAAATACAGTTCGCTTTTATTTCGTGTTATATTTCGGGACAAATAACAAATGTTACATAATCTTTGAAGATAACGTATAAACTTGTTGAATTGCAAGAACATAACTTTTTCTTAGTTTTGCAAACTTTTAATTGAGCTCTTGATTATTTGACATCTGGAAATGTATATCCAAATGGTACACATTGTTCAATCAAACAAGTATGCATACTTTAAAAAAAGAGTGTTTTATACAACTATTCATACTAAAACATAATTAAGCATGTATCGATATGACTCTAAATAATATAATCTTTCAATACATATGATATACAATACTTTCAATACATATTATACAAAATACTTTCAATACATATGATTTGAAAATACGTCATATACATATGATTCAAAATACGTGCAATACATATGATTCAAAATAATTTCAATACATGTGAAACAACATAATTACAATTCATATGATTCTAAATACCCCCAAAACATGTGAAACAAAAAAATTTTAATATATATGATTCAAAGTACGATTAATACATACGATTCTAAATAATTCTAAAACATATGATTCAAACTAATTCCAATACATGTCAAACAAATTCATTCCAATACATATGATTCAAAATACGGCCAATGCATAAATACGTCCAATACATATGATTAGAAAATAATTCCAATGCATATGATCCAAATATAGTTTCAATACATACGATGCAAAATACTTCAAATGCTTATGATTAAAATACATATGATTCGAAAATAGCTCCAATACATAGGATTCAAAATACTAAAAAAAGAAAGAGTATACAATAATTCTTTCAAACGATTGGCAAAAATTGATCCAAATAAAATAAACATGCTTCTAAAATTTCGATATTCGGCGAAAATTGATCTAAATTACAAAATTGCACGCTTCTAAAATTGTAATTATCGGCGAACATTGATCCATATAACAAAATCACATATTTCAAAAATTGCAATGATCGGTGAACATTGATCCAAATAACAAAATCAAATGCTTGTTTTCTTTTATAAACATAATTGCATATTTTGATAACAGTCTGTTGCAGAACTATATATGAATAAAATATAAATAAAATCATATTAATGAAAAAAAAATATTTCAGTTTCCGTGATCTAACGCACAATGTATGGCGGTTTCGAGTTCAGATGCTTATTAATTTAATCACGAAGGCAGTAGAACTATGACATGACTATATGAACAAAAAAAATCCAATTAAGCATGACAATACTTATTTTTTTTTATTTTATTAGTTATGTTTTGTAGGAAGAAATACAGAAAATAGGCATTTTTTCTATGCTATAATCTTCAGAATTTTATAAAATTCATCTAACATATATTTTGATTATATTTAATTACAAAAGTCCCAAGACACAAACATAACTGACATGGAAATAAAACAGTAAAACATGGAGAATTAAGCCATATAAAACGCATTTTCGCTTAAATTGGTATTAACCATAGAACAATTCACTTTCAAATTACATAATTCGTGAAAAAAATGTAGTGTGTTGTTGAATTCTCAAGACAAATATTACTATCTAAGCACACTGTTAATTGTGCCCTTGACAATTTGACATCTGGATATTTATATATCAAAGTGTACATTGTTCAATAAAACAAGTGCATGTATACATATTTTGAAATAAACAGTGCTTTATGCAACTATTCATACTAAAACTATACATTATAACGAATGTATTAATATGATCCTAAATAACAAAACCTCCCAATGTAATTGATACAAATTGCTTCCAATACATATGATTCAAAATACGTCCAATACATATAATACAAAATAGTTCAATACATAACATACAAAATACATAATGACATGAAACATTTATAATAACAAAACAGACACAAGAAACGATGTATACACTCATTCTTATGAACAATATATCTGTATATCTATTCATTGAAAAACATATAACATTGAAATCATGAAATGTGAAAAAATAATTTCTATATTTTATAGCCGCAACTTGTGTTAAAATACATCAGTAATTAAAATAAATTGCTACACAATTATTCTCAGCCAACAATAAAATGACGTCACAATGATGAGTGAAGCAGTACTATGAATCACACATGTCTAACGGACAAAGATAACGAAAGCCTGACAGCTGTAATTTCCTACAGACGTTTTTAAGCAGCCGTTTGTAGCTCTAAAACGTTTTGTTTGAATGTCCATAATACAATGACGTTATGTTTCATTTCAAAATAAACATATTAATCAACACTTTGTTCAGTTGATGCATTTTTGAAGCGTGAACGAAACTGCCGTTTTGTTTTGATTGAAAATATTTGGACATATTTAAGATGGCAAGTTATTAACTGCTTAAACAATATTATATTAATTGTATGTGTTAGTTATAAGGACATTTACTTTAAATACACCTTGTTAGATGAGCAATTTTGTATGCACATACAGCAAACTTACACAATATCCCAGGTGTATATGTATCACATGAAACAAATGAGAAAAGCTACATATTGCTTTAGATATATTTTGGCGACATCCGAATCAGACAATCCTAAAAAATTCTATGGGGAAGATATACAAAAAGGGACTTGGTTTCAGGTCCTAACCTAAGCTGAATTACTGTAAATACAGAACAAAGTGTTACTGTCGTTGCGAGGAGTTAATATGTATTAATTACTGGAAAAGTTTCATAATTGACGTCTTTTTCGGACCTCGTCTAATGCATTTATAGACACTTAATATGCGGCATCGATTTTACTTCAAGTTGTAAATCTGTGTTTCAATCTTGGACAATTTCTAATTAATGACTTAGACAATTTGACCCCGCGTACTCGTACCTTTATACATTTATTTTATATTCTTACACAAATTCATCATATTTTTCAAACATGAAAATCACATATTACAATTCTAGTCCATTTATTTTACCATGCGTTCCTTGACATTGTATTTCTATTTTAACTATCTATCTTGTGTGGCTCGAGGAAGCCTGAATATATGTGCAGGTTATAAGAAATAGCAAAGGGTAACACTCTTTATCACGTGGTTAGAAGTTCAACATCTCTAATAGCAGGCTCATGACGGTATCACGAGTAACGCCCACAAACGTCAGAATGTTCATACAAATTTTGTCAGCAATTAAAATTATGTATTATAACATCATATTTCTTTTGTTTTGACGGTTTGTTATTAGGAAAGAAGATAATACTGCTGAAAACAAACTAGACGTCAATCGTTGGTGCTTCCCGTTAGTGCTGCCATTATCTACATTTATAAAAGGGATGCATAGAATAAACCATCGCTTCCTTATACACTAAGCATGTGTAGCAATGAGTCAGAAAAAAAGGGCAATTCGAAATCATTTAAACAGAGTTCTAATAATCACTTATAGTCTGTATATAAAATGCATTATACATGATTACATGATATTTTTACAGATACAGTATGTTTAGAAATATTGTTTTATTCCTATCTATCTATAATAAAATGATGATTAACAAGGGAATGACTTGGTTTGGTTAACTATAAATCATACATAAAAGAGGCCATTATTAGAGGAGCTGTTAGTTTTTAACACACGAATTTAAGAACAAAAATCAGGAAAACAATCAATATTAAATCTCAGATCATCCAGTTTGCAGAAGAATACAATTACCATAGTGTTATTTATCGACATTTCAAGTTCCGTCTACACCTCTCAAGGAACACATGAAACATAGGAAGTAAATTATGAATTTAAAGCATTTTTATGTTTGTTTTCCTAAATCAACCCCAGAAATAAAAACGAATATAATTTGGGTTATATTGTTTGTTTTTTTTTAAATTTTCAAACCATGACACGCGATTGAAGCTAAGAGATGGATCCAGGGTCCAGGGGTGGGGATGCATCCCCTCCCCCACCAACCAGGTAAAAGAGTAGGAGAAAACGCATACATAAGAATATAATATTCAAAATATTAAGATTTTCAAGTAAAGTTTGTTTGTTGATTGCTTTAGGTCGTAGTTAGAGTCTTTTATAGTGTGTTTAAGGCACAATGTTGAAGTCCAGGCTCTTATTCCTCATTCTCTCTAATGTATCGGCCCAGTATCTGTGCTGCAACCGGCTTAAATCACTGAATTGGAATATACTGTTTTCAGACTATGCCTTACCATTATTACTATAATCAATAAAACGTTATATATTCATTTAAGGTGTATTCACTATCTACCCTTTTACGATATGGTATCAAAGCACATATCAGCAGATCATGTTTCTAAAGATTGGGCCAAAACGGTATCGCTGTCGATGTCAACATCTTCCATAGCCTTCTTTAGGGTGCCAATGGTTGCTTGTGATCCCTGTTTTGTCAGCCACAGTTTCAACATAGCGATTATTTCGCCGACAGCGTTCTTAGGGTTTTCCCGGGCTACGTGGTCCAGGTCAACGTCAGAAAGACCCAACATTATGCCAAGCCTTGAAAACTCCTTTCCAATCTTACCAGACATCCTAACGATTTCTTGCTGTGTTGGACATCGGGCCAGTAGCTCGGGGTCGCTGAAGACGCCTACAAGAAAACATATAAGTTTAACTAAGCAAGTTTTTTGTTATGTCTGTTTTCATTGTTGTTTACAAAGAGGTTTCGAGGTGACTACTCTTTATAATAAGTACCATAAGTAAAATTGACCTATACGAGTTAATAGAATTAATTGAATTGATCGTTCAATTGAAATCCAAATTAATAAATAAGAGATAGATTTCTACACGGTGTACATTTGGTTGATATAAGGGCGATAAATAATACATACGATTCCATCTTTCGACCTTCCATCTAGCGACAGCGTACTTATTATGTATTTTAACATTGCCATTTACTTAACCGAACCAAGTACATGCTGTTAAAATTGGGCATTTCGATTGATTATTTAATCAACAGCATGCGTGCATGTCCTTAAAAGATATGTAAAAATAAGCAAATATAATAATAAAATATAGTATCAGTGAGACGTAGAGATTGTACTGACACAACCCCTCGGTGTTTTCAACTCGCTAGCTCACCGGATTAAAACTGATCTACCTGCAATTTATAGAGCATATGTCACAACTGAGCAGAAAATGGTTATTTTACTTGTTTGTAGGACAACAGGTTTAATTATTATTTAACTGCCATGCACAGCAAACACTTTAAACCTGTAAGCTATTGACTTCTTAATATAATACAGAACTCACGTGTTTCGCCTTGTGAACCAGGAATCCAGTGTCGAAGAACATCTTGTCTTAAATGGAGAAGAGAATTCTCACAGCTCGCATTAGAACACAGAATTTCTTCTGGAACGTGTTTTTTCCATTGTTTAATGTCTTTTGGCAAAGGAGGTACTTTGGTGCTAACAATGTCATTTACCGAGTACAAGTCAGCGTTTGGACAACAGATGCGCACATCAACTGACGGCATGTCAGTACAGCTTAACTTTTCCATGCGCTCAATTAGAAAGTTCAAGATACACTGACAGACATCTGGATTGATATTCCTTGGTGTGGTCACCCAAACTTTGACAGTGTTGTCGACGTATAGCACTATGAACACGTGTACTCCAACCTCAAAAGCTGCAGAACCGTTGTAGATGTGCTTCTGGTAGATTGGATATTTCCCTACGCACGAAGCAATTAATTTGTTGAAAAGTACCATTGGGAAGAATCTAGAAGGCACATCCAGTTTCAAAACGGACGTTACACTTTGAGCATTAAGTGCACGTGGATTAATTTGTCGTTTGGTTATGAAGCAAGGCACAAAGTAATGGTCACAAGTCTGAAAAATATATGTCTTTATCATTATAACATCTAAGCAGTTGATAAAGTCAGTCATAGTAGGACGAAACATAAATGATATAGTGTGCAAAACCTCTGATAGCACGTCCAACTTATCCATCACTACATAAGCTCGGTTATGTAGTATGTAATGCATGTTTTGGCACTCTTTATAAACGTAACATCTGTATAATAGTAGCATGCATGTTCCAGCAACACACAGTTAACTACAAGGTAACACAGTTTACTGTATGAAGATATATTGCTGATACGTTCTACAAGATTCAAATGTACATTCTTACGATGCACACACGATGCGATATTATATCATCTTTAAGCTGTTCTACCACATCTTATAACTAAACGTATAACAAAATCAAGTGGAACTATAATATATAGAGTATTTCGACATGTTTATATAGATGGTATGCTTAACGTAATTTCACTGTTGACTTTAACTCATATTGGTAGAAAAGGATCAAATAAAAAGACAAGATAAAAAAAAATAACCATGGCGCATGCCGAGAGCAATTCATTGTCAAATGAAAATGAATAATTTAGTTTTATCGAGACACACTTAGGGGTTCACAATTGGCGACCAAACGCTCTTTCCTCTAGCGTTTATTACAGAAGGAACTTAAATAACATATGTGATGCTAGATTGAACAAGTATTTATATATCTTACCGGGTCATCGTCTTTGGGCTTAGCAATGAGGCTGAGGCGTTCCATAATCTTCAAAAGAACATCCTTGTATTTGATGAACTCTGACTGGCTCCATACTGCATCTGATAATTAAACCAAGCATTGTATTTTTTTCTAAATTGTAAGCAAACATTAAGTCAGAACACATGCACAAATACGCCCAGAATACGCACACATGAAAGTTTCAATGAGTATTCAAATATAAAATAATTATATAATAATGAGACATGGGTAGAATATTGCACTTAATGCACATCTAAAATAATTCGAAATAAAGTTTCATTACAACACAGGAAAGAAAGAAAAATACAGCTATCAAAGACATAAAATGATAGGAATTACTTTTTATTAACGTACCCTATTTTGCAGCTGTTGTAGTATATACATCATTTCAAAAACTACTGCTTCTGCTGCTGCTGCTACTACTATTACTACAATTACTACTACTTCTACTACTACTACTGCTGCTGCTGCTGCTGCTGCTACTACTACTACTACTACTTTCTCTACCAAAAAACAACTTATATCGCCACTACCTACCGCGAGATAACGACCGAAAAGTGAGGCTCAAACGCCTAAAACAACTTCATACGACAAATAAATACAAACTCTAATATAAAATGCCAGTGAAACAACACATCATTTACCAATAATATCCATGGTGAGTTTTCCTGTCTCTTTCAACTGTTTCCAGTTCTTTCTAACTCTCATTTTGCCCTTTAGAAAACCGTCGGCTGTTATAATACTTTTCAGAGCATCAACCACCCACTGTGGGTCTAACAGAATGTAGTCATTCAACGTCTGCTCGCTAAAACAAACATAAACTATTTAGTCAGGTAAAGTATAAATTAAATGGGACTACACTGTATCGTTAATGCTTAATATGCTTCTTTTCTAACTATACATCTTAAATATTATTATGTTTTATGAGTACCGAAAGTATTATTATAAGTTTCTTGGATATATTGCTGGACATGCAAAGGTAAAAAATAAAGCTTATAAATACCAACAATACATATCTTGGTACTTCTATTTTTACTGTTCTTGTTACGAAGTAGGAATTACTGCTTACAACAAATTGCCTATTTCTTTAATTTCCATATTAGCTTTAAAAATGAGCCCCGAGAACCTAGCCCTGAAATAAGTGTATGTTTTCATTTGTAGCATGCATATGGCGATTGCAAAGAACAGGTCAATACTTTGTTTATTTTCAGCTTTGTGACAAACTCAATTAGCTTAATGTCCAATTAAACGTTAATCTTGAAGATAGTACGTGTTCGTTTGAAATGAGAAACAAAGCATGGGATTGTTTTACTGTATAATATATTTAAAACATAGTAGCCATTTTTTATAAAATATTTACAGCAAACACGCCAATATTTATCGTATAGGTAGAACATTCAGAACAAATGAACCTCATTAGCAATGTATTTATAAATTTTATCTATAGCGCCTTAAACTGCATTTAGATATGTTTATCTATAGCGCCTTAACTGACGTTGACACGAAACATATGGTTGCATACACACCGTAAATACATACCATGTAGACAGAGTATTTAACGGTTCAATGGTATTGAGAACCATTATAATGTGTTTTATTTTCCATTTGTTATGTTAGGTATTCTAAAAGACAAGATGTTCACACATTCAGGCATGGTAAGAGTTAAAAATTTGGAAGGTTTGCGTCGACTAGTTACACCACTTTAGTTCTACATATGTGAACGAGTACACTGTAAACGGGAGGAATAATATATTACGTTATAAACAGAGGACAAAAAAACAAATTTAACGGCATGTGAAGTGTCATAATGCCAAACCCATGTAGTAATGGTTTCCCGTGAAACATATGTGCCTTTACTTCCCCAATACTGTACTTTTCAAACATGTGGTACAGGGCATTTAACCAAACATGTACAGAAATAAGTTATTGATGTTCGGTTATGTACGCCGTATTGTTGAATCCTAAATCTAATTCAATTTAGATATTAGTATCCATACATTCTGGTAAGTTATGTTAACCACAAGAAAGCCCACACAAGAGTAATAATTAAAAAAGTGGAAGATAGTATTGTACTCGGTATTTTCACAGGACAGTGGTATTCATATTTTAAACTTTATCAATTGCACGATGGAAACGTTAGGCTACGGGCAAGCAAAATTATGGGATCATTAGTAAACAAGGGGCATGCGTCAGTTATTCTTCTTGTGTTCAGCTTGGTCAACACTTTGCCACGACTGATATGAATACAACATATAATGACAAGTTATTATGGGCACAATTAACTTTAAAACCAAACCTCGACTTTGAATAATCGTCTTTTTTAAAGTGCACTAGTGTTAAAATAAGGTTAGAACAAATATCACAAACAACGTTCTTAAATGTTACCTAAAGTACAGTAAAGTGCCTTGGTCATTATGCAGTCTCAAGAAGAGATCAAGCTCTTCACTTTCTTCGAGAGGAATTGGCTGGATCCTGTTCATGTTCTTCACTTCTTCCAGTTTCATTATCTGGAATAGAAAATAAAACATTGTCGCAAAGTATTAAACAATGCAAAACACATAATGTATACAATAATGATAATAATAATGATATTGATAATGATGATAATAATAATAATAATAATAATAATAATAATAATAATAATAATAATAATAATAATAATAAGAGAGAGAGAGGAGAGAGAGAGAAGAGAGAGAAAAAAGAGAGAGGAGAGAAAGAGAGAGGGAGGGGAGAGAGATATGAAACAGATAACTAAAAGAGACAAATGAATTCGGCTTATGATATTAAAATAGTTTGGATTTAAAATTAGTATTAAGTTTTGAATATACATTACTTACAAATCTAAACTTACCTTTGTTCCTGACTGACGTTTATTAAAAATGTCTTTTTCAAAAGTCAACCAACGGTTTGGATATTCTTCTTTCCAATAATCCTGTTTCTTCGCAATCTTCAATATTTCCGACTTAAGATCCTTTAATTGTGAATCTACACCAGTATTGTCAATGGCGTATTCCTTGTCATCCTCAATGTGCTCAGCAGTAACTTTGTCGTCAAATATGTCTCGAATCTTTTGAAAATAGTTATCTATGTTACGCTTCTTGTTAGCCTAGAAGAATATACAACAGATACGTTACATTTCCAACTGTGGAAAGAGTCTAATACATTGATATTATGAATTGTTCCTTGTTTGTAACTGAACACATAAGTATCTGTCAATTGTGACTGTGAGTTGTTTTAAACAATGTTCCGGCAACGATAATGTTCATGTACAGGATACGACCAACGCTCTGGAGAGCGGTGGCTCTTATGAAATGCATTTCTTTCTGGGGGCGATAGTGTAGAATGCAAAAACTGGAACACCCAACTGTTTCTGTGAGACCTTCTTTATAGAGAATAACTGATTATTCCAGTTATAACAGTGTAGATTGCAGCAATAATGTGAAGCTTGCAATTATGCAAAAATAGCTTGCATTTATAGGAATTCACAGCTGCTTGGCGAAGTATTGTTTAACAAAAGAAACCTAGTATACTGATGTTAGCAATGCAGCTGGTAAATACAGATGTAGCAAAGAACAAGAAAAAAAAAACAATCAAAGTAGCAAATACTTTACTTTATAACAAAGTAATGGTTCATGACTGTCGAATATTTGGGCAATAATTAATCGACAGAGTAAGCGGGCGTTTAGTTCCCATTAGAGTCATCTTCTTGTTTAAATCGCATGCTCTCTCCAGTGCATTGGATGTTTCACATCCTTGCTCTTTCTTGTTTCTAAATGGAACAGATGTCTGACTGTCTATTTCAGTCATAAAAGTGGTATTGTCCTTAACAAACATGGGATGCACAATTGAATCAAAGCACAATTCAGACCTATTTTAACAAACATGTAAACAAAGTTCGAACATGGTATACAAAGTTTTGCAGTTTTTAGATAGCTAGACTTACTTGGTCAATTTTATCCGCATGCGTTGCAATTAATATAATGGGTGGTCCAGTTGTGTCCTTTTTTCCACAGAAATGACGAACAGAATTCGCCCAGAAATCAACGAAGTCTCGCACTTTAAAGTAGAAATAAAGAAAATCCAGGTGCTATGAAGAGAAGGTAAAAAAATATGTAAAATATGCGAAAGTATTACTTGAATTTATTATTTGGATCAGGTGGAGAGACTTTTAATGATACTATGTATGATGTTTTGGGTAATTATTACGATATACAACTCACCTTTAGTGCCATTTTCCTCAAAGCAAACTGTTTCAACATCTGGCATGACGTCATCGATATCTTGTTCCAGGCTGGTGACCAACAGAAAAATTGTTCGGGGGGTAAGGAACACTTGATGGGTGTTGTAGAATATGGACTGTCCAGCAAAGTCCCAGAAGGACACTTTGGCAAATTTGCTGTCAGGTAGATTATTACTAGCCTGTATTACCTCCTGTCATAAAAAAAGAACTGAATATACCAAGTGCTTCAAACAAGCCGGAACATCCATCAGCAAAACAGGTGGAACACTATATAATAATGGAAACACATCTGATATACATCTTTATAAATAAGCCATATCTTTCACATTGATGAACACCCGCGAGACCCAGGGAATCGAAACAAGAAGGCAGGACCATAATTACTTGAAACCCGTTAGACAGAACAGATTGATGAATACGGATCATTTAGGTTTGATCGATGTGTCATTTAGAACAGTTCGTACAAAAATCGTCAAGGTTATCATTTGTCAAAACATTTTAAAATAAACTAAATAGTGTAAACCTTGTTAAAACAATTGTGTACAATGACATAAGTCGTTTCGGTGAAAAAGGGTCTAGACGACAACACGACTAGGGTGGCTACAGAGGTTTACTAACAGTCGCAATACGGATTACGAAGGCGATACGAGTGGACTATCTCTAGCTTTATCAACACTTTCATTGACATCACGTTAAACAAAGATTACCTATATGACTAAAAACCTTCTTGAAACTGAATGAACTATTTTACGTTATATTACTGCAGTGTTAAGAATATTCAATCGTAGTCGAAAGACAACGAATACAGGGGCCACTATGCTGATTTTACTGAGTGTGTCTATGAAAATGTTGCGAAATACAAAACAATAAGAATAATAAGAAATAGAACATATCAGACTGAAATCAAAACAACTTAACCAATATTACACAAGTAAAAGTCATTGTTAATAATCCTTCACTTTTAATGACCTTAAAATTCAGTAAATAACTCAATATGATACAACTGCGTTTGTGTATATGTTAATGAGAATTTAAGCAAAGCAAACATTTAATATAAGTAAACGTTATAGAAATCAAAATACGAGTAAATTTTTATGCACATTTGAAGCAAGTTAATTCGCACAAATGTCGTTTCAAGTTAATTTTTATACATCTCTACTATCACAAGTCTCCTTTATAATTTTAGTTTGTTATGATGTTACGTCTGTAACTTCTGCTCAATTAGTTCACAAAATGTTACACGTAACTTTAAATAAAGATAAAAAAAATGTTTTCAAAATATTAAATTGCATAGTTATGAGAAAGGTGCTTTAAGATAGAAAGAAAGATATTTTTTTTTCAGTTTATAGATACAACATTGTGAGGGTTATCATCTGCTTTCTTTCTGGTAAAAGCAGCAGCACACTGTTTTGAAAAGCCTTAATACTTATATGTTCAATCCTTTACGTTAATGATTTTATTACAACGTACAGCTTTTGTATTTTCTGTGAAAACACAGTATTTACTGGATAATAGAAGGGTGTTTAAATAACATATAAATTATATATTAACTGTAATTAGGCCTTGTCTGCAAACTATTAATGACTAGTGTCGCAAGTGGACAACGTATTCTCAAATAAGCACTTTACAATAATTGATAAGAACAACACATACACGTAAACGTATTATTAATTCTAAACCCAATTCTGCAGCAATTTATAGTTTTTACATGAACGATTTAACATTTCTTGTTCCTTTACAAAAAAAAAAAAACACGCTAACTACTCTCTCGTATCTTAATAAAATAATAATGGTTTGAAAGTAATATGTAACATCAGTCAACACTTTCCCTTCTCATTTGATATGTTCAAAGATGTTTACACAGGACTGACAGACAGACAGACAGACAGACAGACATATTTGTTATTTAGTATATAATGGCCACCGGCCCAAAATACACATCATTTACAGAAGCATATACAAGAGTTGTGTTTATATTCATACAATAAACATAAAAAGACAGCTTATTTTCACATGTAATATTAGTTATAGTGTACAAGGCATGTGTGAAATATGATATAATAGCAACCCTACTAGCTATTGCTCATGAAGTTTAATCACTTCATTGATATAAACAGCTATTTTCTTCAATTTTAATTGAGATCTTGTCTTCATAAGGTTGCAAAAGTTATATTGAGTTTTACCGCCTTTAAACCAATTCAGCAAGTACTGTTGTCTTAAGTTTTCGTATTTAGGACATATGAAGAAAACATGGAATTCATCCTCAATCTTTCTAATATGTATAAAGTTAAAACAATATAAACAAATACGTTCATTCCTAGGGACATTTTGATGCCTTCCTACTTCTATGGCAAACTTATGAACTGAACACCTAAATCGTGCTAAGGACTTCCTTAAAATGAAAGAGAAATCTAGAACTAAATATCGTTCTGGTTCTAAAAGGGATTTAAAGTGTTTGTATGTGTCACAGCGACTGGATTCATTTACACTTGATGACCAATTTTGTTTAATGCAATCAGCTAGCCTTGCTTTAAATTGACAGATAAAGTTACTAGTATTTCCTATTTCCTGATACACCCATGCATACCCAAATCCAAATCGAAATAATAACTTTTTAATGGCACTCACAGAATTTCGTCTACCCATGTCATCCTGCCGTTTTAACAATGTTAAAATCTGTCTGTGGACATTTTATCAACATGTTGTTTGTAATATATGTTACTAACGTGTAGCTTTACATAATATGGTTATCAGGCAAAGTAGCTGCTGGTGATTTAACGTTACCTTTAACTTATGTGCTAATTGTGTGTCGCTGCCTCTTGTACTGTCTTCGATAGAAGTCGAACTGCTGCCACATGCTGGCGTTGGAGCCTCTGTAAAAATACATCCACATCAATCCATACTATGTTTTTGCATCTTATTATTTGCATAACAAACATTGCCTATAGACACAGTCATTCGACCGCAAATTAAGTATACCTACTATGGATTATGGCAAAAAAAAGTCATAATAATAATAATAAT
Organism: Sinonovacula constricta; assembly: GCA_007844125.1. Lineage (NCBI taxonomy): Eukaryota > Metazoa > Mollusca > Bivalvia > Cardiida > Solecurtidae > Sinonovacula > Sinonovacula constricta. The sequence continues at coordinate 29,152,936 of CM017573.1, read as the reverse complement.
ATTATTATTATTTTTATAGATCTCTGCATCTCGCTTAAAACTAACACGGATTGGACGACAAATTGAATTATTTCGGTCCCAAGCGTCGAGGGTTTGCGGAGTTAAAATAGCAAGCATGTTAACAGTGGTAAATGTATGGCAGGCGCAACAAATTTAACATTTTAAACTGTGTAAGATGTTTGACACATATTTTTGGTCTGTCCTAGAGCAATGTCTTGGCAAGAGTCATCACTTTAGCTACCACTTACATTATTTTAGATTTAAACGGAAAAATAAGAATGGTGCACCTGTTCACAAAAACATACGTATGCCTTCTTTATTGTAAAGTTTCTGGAAGCATTAACTTGAAATTGTTCTTAATCGTACCTGAGCTTGCACCGACATCAAGTTTTGCTTTCTTTGATAAGGGTTCATCTGTACCAGATTCAGTTCGAGAAGATACCTGTCAGAAAGCAACATCAGGTTGGGATATTAAGAAGTCTTGAGTTAATGCGTAACTGTAGAAATTGGTTTTAATCGGCATGACCGTTTTCGTTAACAAATCATATAATTACAATAAAACATATAATTCAAGTATGCTTTTAGTCTGTCGCAAAGTGATACAATCACATCTAAATGAAGTCAAAGATACAGTAATGCTTAAGTAAAATCAATGAAGCAGACAGTCTTAAGGCAAGTCAAAGATACAGCCATGCTTAAGGTAAGTCAAACATACAGTCATACTTAAGTGAAGTAAAATATACAGTCATGCATAAGTCAAGACAATGATACAGTCATACTTAAGTGAAGTCAAGGGGTGTATAATATAAATGCTTAATGGATAATAGTTAGCAATGTATAAATCATAAACGTTTTTAGAATTGTTGTGTGAATTTATATATAAATGTGTTACCATTTCTAGTTTTATTTTTGTTCAATATGAACTATTATATGAACTACTGAATTATTATTTACTGTTTACCGTTTACCTGTTTTACCGAGAAAGTATTAGAACGAAGTAACCACTTAGGTCATATCTTGGTTGAAAGTGTTGTTAAGGTGAACCTATAATGTTTTTTCAAACGAATACTCCAGATACTGTTATTTTTTTCAATCAATCATTTTGATAAAGTTTGCAGGAGTTTATTATAGCTTCTTTCCTAGACCCTTCTTTTTGTAACAGGAAGTAACATATGACATGTTTGAATGATGTCTCAAATAAGTCTACATGTTACTTTAATTGATACAAAACTGTACCATTCTTGAAAAGATGCTATATATTCATATTATTCAAATATGAGCATAATAACGAAAAATAGCTGTTTCAGAATAACCTTTGTAATGCAATAACTTTAGTCTTGCATACACAATTTTTCTGACGATTGTATTCAAAATAAGGAAGTCATGTATTCTAGTTTTGCTTCATAAAAGTGGTTGTATTTGCGTGCTTTCAAAATTAACAGAAAGTTTGTAAGTCCCATCAACAGTATCTTGAGTTATCTGGAGACGGTATTAAGAGAAAGACCAGTGATTTGAGTATATACTCGTACATTGTTTGAACATGGATATGATGTTACAATTATCTACACTGCTCCTTCGGAAATGCTTGTCTAAGGTTCAAATATGTAATTCTTAAGACAAGCTAGAAATAATATACCCTACATCAGCAAGCCACAATGTTAACAAAGTTACTTTAAACTTTGTATTTGTTATTATTATAATCACCTTCTTCGTATTTGACTGTTTTTTTTTGTTGTTGTTTTTTTCTTCATCTTCTTTTTCATTCTCTTATTCGATTTTAACTATGTAATTATTACAACAACAGTAGTAGCAGTAGTAGTGGTGTTAACTGGGGGTAATTAAAATCTGGAACCGTAACAGTTGTCACACGATACGATGTACGTACGGTGCGATTACGTTCGATGTACGATACCATGTGCGGTTTTTACACGATACCATACACGTTACGGTTCGATACCATACACGATATGCATTACGATAGAAAATCTACACGTTACGATGCGATGCGGTGTACGCTTCGATACAACATACTGTACTGTTTCCGTTTACGTCACGTTACACGAAATACCATGGCAAATGCAGCATGTTGTTAAAGTAAAGGTTCAATCAGCCTATTTATACTGTACCAACTCGGTTTTGTCCAAATCGTTCTCCCCAATCGTCCCACTTCCAGCGCATATAGGCGGTAATGTTTTCACACCTTTCAAATGAGACAATACACCTATTTCCATCTAAATGGTAAACTGTGTAGGCAAATGATAAATAAGTGACGCCAATATGATAGCCTGCTTAAACATTGAATAAGTGTGTAAAATGTACCATGTTAAGACAAATTAATATAAATCTGTAATTTCCCAACATTCTTACACCACTCTTCTATACACGTATATTTCAATTTTCTACCCCTATTCCCCGCATCCGTATCTGCGTTTTACTGAAGTGAAATTTCACAGCCAGATTATGTGTGATGGGATCTTCATACATGTATGACATGTCTTCAGACCGGATGCAGTTGTTGTGCACTACAACTAAATGACCACTGCCCGTCTAATTTGATATAAACGTTGTGTCATAAAAGTGGCAATCTGTGTGGGGGCTTATAATCGCTCGCGTGAATTGTAGGTACATGTACCGAATAACCTACATAAATGGACTAGCTGCTAGAAAAAAATAACATCAAAAACATACCATTGTCTCATACTCAACCCCTTTCCAACCACTATTTAAATAAAAAAAATCGGTAAGAAATAGTAGAATATGGGTCAATCGGGAAAAAAACTTAACAAACTAAAAAGATAGAAACAGGGCTATCAAATAATAATTATATTATTATGAGACAAAATAGGACTAACAACCGACAAATTAACACCTTCACTTAATCCTTTCCATGTAGGTATCAAATCCATTAACATTAAAACAAATTTAGAAGTAGTAATCGACTTAATTGATAAGATTATTCCCTTAGTTAAACTCAACTCAAATACTGAGTACTGAGATATCGCTACCCACATCCACATCTACACCGACGGTAGCAAGGATACAAACAAAAATGTTATATGAGCATGAGTTATTATGATTGAAAATCAACAGAATAAAAAAACAAGGCCAAAATAAAACTAAACACTAGACATTCTATATTTAGATGCGAAGTGTTAATTATAACCCATACAATTTGTTCATATAGAGCAAATTGCCGATCAACAATAAATATTTACCCCGGCTCTCTTAGTTATTTACAAGCATTTCAGACAATTTACGGAAAGAATAGACAAGAACTAATTAAAGAAATATATAGATTAAAATACTAAAATATAAATGTTAAGCAAATTTTTTAATATGAATTTGGAGATTGGAACTCACCATCATAATATAGCCCATGATTAAATATTTCTAGACTCAGTCTCGGATCCAGCTACCTAGCTGAAGTAAGTAAATCCCCCCTCCCACCCACCCCCCCCCCCGCCCCCGACAAAGCAGAACTAATAATACGCGCTCTTAATCCTTTTTTTAGAATAAAAGCATTTCATTAAATATTTAATTAATAATATAGGATAACACCTACATAAACTGAATTAATACAATGTCCAGTCGTTATCATATCCAAATCAAACAATAACTAAAGTTTCAAAACCCACAAGACACGTGATGGGGTGAAATCTCTTTAAAATCTAAACATTCCTAATAAACCCATTCTCTGATTGGCTGAACCCCAATTTGGCGGAAGATTATGACTGCTCTTTGTTTAAAGGCATTACACCTCTAAGAAACTGTTTCTTAAAATGTTCACCATTGAAATGTTTTCTACTCCTGATTAGAGCTGGCACTTTTTGAACTACGAGGATGTTTTAAAGTGACAAAAGTACGGGACAAGTGTGTGAGTAGTTAAGCTTGGGTTGGTAATTCAGTTAGTTTAGTATATCGTATATAATATATATTTTAGTAGAGAATTAAATTTATTTAATGTATTTACTATCTTCTAGGTATTAAAGTGTTGCATTTTTATTAAATCTGCCTTTTTCCGCTGGTACAAAAAGCAAAGACACGTGTGAATAATATAGGTTAGTGTAGCTTATCTCTTGCTATTGTGTGCTGCCTTAACAAAAACAGCACGGGGTTAAAGTATTTCTCTATGTCACAGTAAGGACAGTTCCTATTGGTGAACTTGCATTCTTGACCAGGGTAGCTTGATCCTCGTTTTAATTTAAAAAAAAACTATTTAAACTAACGTTATTGTGGCAGTAAATATTGAACTTAGAGTCATACCAACATATCCGGATATCTGATTTTGTGCGTTATTTATTATATTTATTTTATTAATTATACGTAACTCTTTCTCCATGGCTTGGTATCCACCCTAGTTTTATAAAGGCATTGAGGTTTTTTGACAGGAGACTGTAAAGACTATATTTGTATGCTGACTTGCTTGATTTTGAAATGATTAGATATCATATCATTTTCTATTGTAACTCCAACGGTATTCTTTTCAGTATCCATACTGACGTCAAGGTACATGCCGATGTGCGCTAGTTATTTTAGGAGAGTATGTAAATGGCTTCATCATCCTAAAAAGACTTACAAAGGACCATTTCGTTATAAGAGGAAATCGATTTAAGAACTGACCAATTAACACGTTAAAGATCAAACCAATCAACATAACGAACGGCTAAAAATCCTACTTCCTTTAAGATTAGTGGTGTCATAAAAGTGTCACCAATTTATTGGAATTAGCACACGTGCACGTGATTGGCAGGGCGGGAAAATGTACGGAAATTAAGAAGGCATGATGACAGATGTGTACTGTTGTTTATGATACTAGCACATTGTTTTGACAAACACATTCCTACCTTAAACATTTGATCACATCACTGGCAGAAGAATAGTTATATTATTTTTTTTTTTTGCTACACTTGTGAACGTACTTTTTTTGAATTTTCGTCGAGCACTGAATTGCTTTTATTTATTTATTTAAATTCGCATAAATGTGAATAAAATTTACGCGTTTAAAATAATTGGCGAAGAAACTTTATCCGTGTTGATTGTGCCCAGCGATGACATAGGTAAGCTAGCTTTACAATTACCTTGTCGGAATATCAGAGATGATTCCAATCGGTCCAATCATTTATTAACAAAGTTCATTGTATATGAGCCGTATCAATTGAATACCATATTTGAGACAAACCTCTTTTCCATAAACTGACATAGAGCTAGATTATGTTATAGCTAGTTTTTTCCAGCTGTATGTTTATTCCAATTACGTCTTACTGCTCTTTATTTTCCATAAAAGCGTGGACAAATAACCAGAATCCTAGTTTTCACGAATATTTTCCTAAACGTCCATTCATATTCAATATACGCATATTGTCATTCAAGTAATAAGTTCGAAGGTGTGCAATATTAATTTGCTCATCGATAGTATGCATGTACTGGAAATGTAATATATAGTTAAGTTTCTGTTTATAAACTTCTTTTTGTATTTGTAAAGCATTTAGTATGACATTTAAATTTCCTGTGAACTTGTATGAGCATGATAATGTCATTAGAAAAATGTGACTATATATGTGTATTTGTATCAAAGAATTATGAGAAGGCACAGTGCAATTCTGCTTGTGTTACGTTACCATACTATACGTTCCGTTACGATACCACGGTCTTGTCATAAGCGTTACGGTCCGATACGATACGATACGATACGGTGTACCATTTACGATACGGTTCGTTACGTTACTTCACGATAGGCCTATTACGTTACACGATACGTTACGTTACCATATGATACGTTTACGATAGAAATACGCACGATACACGATGTTTTGGACAACTGGTACGGTGCCAGGACTGTATATATATATATATATATATATATATATATATATATATATATATATATATATATATATATATATATATATATATATATATATATACTATTTCGTTAAAAACCGATCTTGTCGTGGAATATAAAAAAACTATTTGACCAGCACAGGAACTGTTATTTTAATTACCCCCGGTAATCTTTTGAGTTAAACGATCCTTCTACAGGCTGCTTTGCTTGGTTGCAGCACACGTTCAATACCTGCTTCTCTGCTTGATACTTTCCACCCTCCTGACTTCGCAAAATGCGTTTGAGAGTAAACATCTCCCTTGACTGACTGCTGATTGACTGACATCGATGATTATTTTTAGCGTGATTGAGGTTGTGGCTCTTAGTTATCTGACTTCTCTGCCTGGGACTAGGGTGAAGCGCCAAATGAATTCGCTGTTTGTGCTTGAGGTGGAACCTTAACTTACTGGAAACGCTTCGCTGTTTGAGCTCAAGGATAGATATTTTACTAGATTGACTTCGCTGCGTTTGCTTAATGTTGGACTTCTTTCTGAACTGATAGGTGCCTTGTGTTTGATGGCACGCATCTTCATGTACTGACTTCACTGAATGTCCTTGTCGGTAAGCCTATTTTCGACATAACCTCGATGGTTGCGTTTGGACCTTTTTCTGTACATGAGTCGTTTCTCAAGAATGACGCTTATTTTAAATCGTTCGCATTACAAAGCTGAGATCTATACCTTCGGCTTTGTTAAAATAGGTTTATTTTAACAAAAAAAAGCTCTTTATGGTAGTTCTTTTTGATCCAGGATTAACCTCCAATCTGTACATGTATACACATGTTGCTTGTGTTGGGCATTCATATTTCACATGTGCATCTCCAGAAGATATATTAGGTATAATAAGTCAATCAAATGACGTCATATTTATAGTTTTATTCTTTACAGTTTGTTGTATTTAATTTTACATTTAAAGGCATTAAGTATGTTTGTCATCCAGTTTGTGTTGGTATAAAACATTAACAATAGGTTTATAATTCAGTTAAAGTCATTGTAATAAGTGATGATATCTTCCTCTTTTCTCCTTATTTAGCCTCCTGTTTAAAGGTACTTCGGATATGTTCGGGATTTTTTAAATTGGATCTTAGAAGATGTGAGATGTTAGAATATATTATGGTTAACATTCGTGTTCGCCTGTGTAAGGTGGTTTAGTAAAAGGGCGATTTTACTATCCTATAGGATGTTTAACATCGTTAACTGCTACTTACATTTCGCTTTCGTGTGTATATAACCTCAGTATGATCATCTCTGCTTGTGCCAGGCTGTGGACTAGATTCCCGAACAGGTGGTAGCACTGATTCGTCTGCTGATACACTCAACATGGTAGAAGCTAAGACCTTATTGGGGTCTGGTGCACCATCTGAACATCGTAATAAAATAATCACAGCTTTATTGTACATTCAAAACAAGACTGAACCATCCAGTAACAATGTATACAATTTTACAAGATAAAAAATGTGTTATTTAAAAAGAAAATGTTAACAGTATAAGATATTGTATTTAGTGAACGTTTGTGAAACGTAACTATGATTTTTTACAAATGAAAGAGCATTAACAAGTGTACGGATGTATAACCGTAGCTTTTAAATAAACAAATGAAACAAAATTATATTACACTGTAACAAAATGTTGCTAAAATAAAATAAAAAGTATTCACGTACAACATATTGTACGCCAGTAAAACGGTTGTAAACAAACATTTAAATCGTAAACATGCATATAATATTGTGTCGGAGTAAATTCAATTAAAATTAAGCATAAGAACAGCATATTGTTCTCTTGACAAACAAGTGCCAAGACAAACTACTTCAAGTAAAAGAGAGAAGATCAATCTTAACTTTCGGATAGATATAATTCTATCTATATTAATTCTTAATTTTTAATTAAGTAAATCATAAGTCACGTGTACAGATAATTTCTAACTAAAAAAAGTGTTTTGACACAGTCACTGTGAAGATATACAGAAAATGTTGTCATTCTTTGGAGATCAAACAAACGGTTCGCAAGAAATGATTCAAACAATGTTGTTGTTGTTTTTCTGATAAATATAACAACGACGAGACTCAGATCAAATACTCCAAGCATGGTTTACCAATTATGATCGAAGCTACGTATAGCTTTCGTATTAATAAGTCATCTTTCAGAACAATATTCTCAGTAGTAGATGTGATGTAAAGAAGAAATGGATATGGCCCTGAAGAGGCTGCGATCAAATAAATGGAGTCCTGAACATTGTAAGTAAGAATTTGACATTGGACATGATTTTCCTATTAATTTTTGCGTAGTTTTCATTCACATTTTAATTGTGTATGAAGTTATTTTAATAATAAGAATATATGAAGAAATCCTATGATTATTGCAACACATAGCAATATTTGAAAAGGCACAGAAGATGATGATTCATTTAACAAAAAAAGACAATCCAACAGTTACCTTGGAAAGGTCAGTCGGCAAAAGGGACCGACTGGTGTGCTTAAACCGGTTTTACAAAACTCTTAACTCGCAATTTTAGGGAGTTTCTCAAATGCAAACAATGAACAGAAACATATCTTTATACATGAAAATATCCACATAGTATTTAGAAGAGAGAGACGAATGATTTCTATCCGAAGAAGTACACCCACGTATTAATTGTAAATGAAATTAATCTTGAATCAAGAACAACATGACCTGAGAAGTGTAAACAGTTATAGCATCCTGTCCATGTTAGGATGGAATTGATGAACAAAAGTCCAACGTCCATCAAATGAAATACAGGTCACAATCCGTATAGGATTCGATTCATTAAATGACAACATAAATTACATCCAATGAGGCATTATTTATGACCGATACACTGCACAAGCAACATTTATGCAATCATGAATAAGAATATGTGACAGACCTATGAACATTGCAACATGTTCATGAAAAAAAACACAAGATAAAAGGTATTCACACAAAAGTCAAATGAAAACGTAAAAACAAATATGTGCTGAGTCGATTAACAAAATGGGTAAACACAACAGTTACCGACTCGGAAAGGTCAGCCGGCAAAGAGAACCGACTGGGGTGCTTGAACCAGTTTTACAGAGCTTTAACCTTGTTTTGTTAAAACAATACTGTGATAAACCTACATAATGATTTCGAGTGTAAAACTGAAGGACTAAAATAGTAAAGAACGAAATCACAAATATGGCATCCTTCTATTTACTTAATATACAGTAAACGTATGATTGTCTCGTGATACAAATTGACACCTAATATTGACTGTGATAGGTTGTTATGTATTGCTAGTGTCAAACACAATCTCTTAAGCTCTTGCGAGAAGAAAATATTGACTTATTTTATGTTGTGGTCACAGTAGCAAACTCATCAAACTTACATTATTGATGATATACACGCTCCATTTAACAAGTTTTAAGTAAATTTATTTCAGCAATAAAGGATGAAGGTATACTCATGTTTAAATAGCCGACTGTAGTTTGGCAGTGAAATAAATGACTTGAATAAAGTAATAAGGTCGTATAACTTATGACATACAGTACTGAAAATTACTGACAATTTTCCCGTTTCCACTCCGTTTCGTTTCCGTTTCAGTTGGAAACGTTCGCCGCTCCATTTCCATTCTGCTTCCATTGCGTTTCCATTTCGTTTTATTCGCTTCCAGCATTTCAAACGCTTCCAGTGTTTCTATCGTTTCTTCCGTTTCTATCGTTTCTTCCCTTTCTATCGTTTCAATCGTTCCATTTCGGTCCGTTGCGATTTTTATTAAAAAAAATCGTTTAATAAATCTTTTAATGTAAAGTACTTCCGGTGTGTTTGCAAAATGACGAAAGAAGTAAACATTCAGGGGAGAGGCAAAAGCCTTCCATAACATATACAGGAATCGGTAATAGATTGTTTGCGACGAGGCTATTCAGTAAGAAAACAAGTGTGTGTTATTTTTGTTTTCGGTTTGCTCATATTAGCGCTAATTAACGTCTTTTAAATACATTGTTAACGCACTTAAACATGGAGTCGCTAATTAAATCACTGTGATTTAATTTCTCCAAGGTTTTAACAAAATAAATGCGTTGTAATTTCTTTTTGGCGCGGCAGGCTCTCTGGCTTACACTGCAACATCAAAGAAAATTCTGGGAAACAATTGCCAGTCACAACCATTTGAAGTCGCCGAAAAGAAAAAAAAAATCATATCAAATTGACCGACCCAGTATTTCTCTCAATACTGTTTAACATGATAATCGATCGATAATTGTCATCAAGCTTCCATAATGATAAGTTCTAAAGGATTGAGAGGGGAGGGAGTAGGGACTGTACTACGTAGTAATGTTTCAGAACGCGTATACTTTTACTTATATATATTTCCAAACAAACTTCTTGTGTCCATTGAATGATTATACACTTTTTTATAAAGGAACTATTTATATTTAAGGTATGGATTAACTATAAAATAATAGGCGAGCTATTGAAATAATATATTTGGAATAAACATGCGATGAAAATGTATATTAGACTGTTCCTTTAAGTGTCTTCTCTTTATAACATTATTTACAAAAATAAACAAGTTGTGTAGTATTTACTATAAGAAATCCCCCATCGACGTTTCCTCTTCTTCAACGAAAAAAGAGTCTGGTGGGGAAAGGGTGAATCATTGTGGGTACTGATAGATAAAGCGTTAGGCCCTTTTATGAGCCAAAAATAGATTTTGTAGACCTTAGTGTTTTGTTATTTTTGTTGTCATCGCGTAAGTCAATGCATATTGCTCTTTAAATGGGGAAGGTCATAAACCACACGACTGCCATATGGTGACATTTTCAAACACAGCTGCATAGCGGATGTATTTGTTCTTACAAAGGGAAAATGACGCCAAAACACGGTCACGCTTCCTGTCCACTAGACAAGGTGTCATAAATCTGCCAATTAGCTTTATTAGTTGGGTGTCCGCTCGTGTCTTAAAATTGGGGATTGAGTTAGAGTAATACTTTATGAAGGTATGAAATGGACCCATGCGCATGAAGAAACATAATATGAATTTACAAAACGATTTACTTTAAATTAATACATTTCTATCCTTAAATGGGTACACAAATTAAGTTCCCGATAGGGCCCGCTTTAGACCACAATTTGGCATAAAACATTCAAGCCATGAATGGGAAAATGGCGGGGTCATGAAATAAGCCGTAGTCAGGCGTGTAGACCCTTATTCAAATAGTTGCAATTCAAGTAGAGTCAAAAGTTTAATGCAGATTTTTAATCGCGGTTCCGATTTAATCACATATACAAAATAGCGCATTATGAGAACTATGCATTTAGAAATGGGAATTTTGACACCAATGTCCAAATTTACACCATTCTTCATTATAAGATGTATAACAATTAAGATAAGAAGCATAAGAAACTTTGCTTGACAAAGAGGCAATATAAAATAAACTACATATCCATACCCCTGTAACTAAAGAAATGATGATGCTGATGACGGTGATGCTGCTACTGGTGCTTCTGTCGATAATGATGACGGTGAGCCCGATGTTGTTGATGATTATGATGAAAATGGTAATAACGGTTACGGTGATGTTGATTCTAATGACAATTATAATGTAGATCGTGACGGCGGTGCTGCTGCTGCTGCTGATGATGATGATGATAATGATTAGTGGCGATTATACAGGTAATATGGGATCATTATGATGATCATGTGAATTTAATGGCGGTAATGATGATTATTTCATTGATATTTTTTCATGTAAATGGACGTGACATAAGCTCGTTTTTACTACGATCGTTTCTCATTAAACTGTCATGGATGATTGTATACGTGCACTATTTGGAAATCTATCGTTATTCAGACGTTAAACATTAGGATCATACCAGTCGTTGGCTCTAAATGCCGGGGAGGATGTAATTGCTTTTTGATTGGGTACACCTACAAATAATGCATAGCATTGTTTGTTTGTTTTATGTTTAGTTGTTTTATGTTTTTGTGTTATATGAGATATTAACTTTCTTTTGGTTAACGTTTAATTTTATTAAGTAGCTTTAATTTGTATCACGCAATGCATTCTTTGTAAATGACAAATACTTTAAACAGTATTCTCACAGAAATGATAGGCGTAGTTAATCCGGGAACGGATCATGCAGCTATCAAGTAATTAGCGAACATTCAAACTCAGGCTGCGACATTGCGCGCGCATACGTGTAAAGTCAGCTGTTTACACACTATCTTCATATGCAAAACGATGAAGACTAAGAATGTTGATCCAATGCGGATGTTAAGCTTTTCATTGGAATTAAAATATCAGTTTTATCGTGCGGACTGATTTTTAGTGCAGTTTCTGTTTCGACGATACACGATGACTTGGACAACTTGTGCGGTTTCGGAACTGTAATGTACGAGTTTGATTAATACGATTTCTTGGTAATACTTAGGATTGTTTATGTTATTTCTTTCTGCAGATAACACATAGTAGCGCGTTATTGTTGATAAATTGAAGCCAGTTATTGTGTTCGTTTAAATTTATTTCGTACAAAGAAACGGTTGGAATGATACTATAAATAATCGGGTGACCTAGAAACGTTTGAAGCGGTAGTGAAAATAACTCTTCCGTTACTAGCATTCCGATTTTTGCGTTTCTACCCTTTCTAGCGTTCCAAGCACTCTGGTTATAGCGTTTATATCGTTTACACCGTTTCAAGCGTTTGTAGCGCTCCGTTGCATTTCCATTTCGATAGCATTATGTTTCCGTTTCAACAGGAAACGAAAAACGTTTCATTTACATTTTCACTCCGTTCCGTTTGTCAATTTCATGATTTTCAGTACTGTACTAACATTGGATGATTTCGTTCGTATTCTGTACATTTACATTTTACACGTTTGTCATATGACGACATTGCATTGTATTGTCATTATATTGTTCTTATTATATGTCAGCGCTTGCCCTGTTTTATTTCAAATTTCTCTCTCATTTGGATTTTTTAGGTTGTCGAGGCTTTAATTTAGTGTGCAGCTAGTTACTGTAAGTTTTGTCCCTTTGACGGGATATTTTTATTTACACTGTTTGTTTGATAGACAAACATTCATGAAAAGCGAGGTCGGAGCGCTCCAAAAACAGTTTTAAGCACCCCAGTCTGTCCTTTTGCCGACTAAATGTTCCAAGGCGGTAAATGATGTTGTTTTTTTCTTTTGTGTGTTAAGTCTTGTTTCTGTGTTTTGTCACATTTACATTTACTAGCTTTGCCTTTGTCTAGATGTAGATTCAATTTAAATGTCTGTGGAAATTTTGATGGGACATTTTCTTCTTTACCTATGCAGTAGTTATAAAATATGCATTGCCTAAATGTGCAATTTGTATGTGAAATTGTTAGAACTTACAAAATACTAAAATAGCGGTGAGGAGTCGTGCATATTTATAAATTACGCACATTACATTATTAGGTTTTGAAGATACCGACATGAAGTGCTGAGTAATAAATTCGCATTAATAGCCGCCATGACGAAATTAACCGAAATAATATTAGGACGATCATGTATAAAGCGCCTACATCAAGATATTTTAAGCAAGGTTAAGCTTCATACGAGACTTTATAAGACCATGTCAGTTACATTTATTCAATGTGTATGACTTTTCAATACATTAACTAAGTGTTCACAATTTGTACGGCCAAATAAATTATAGGTATGTAATATGTACATAATAACATGGCTGTAATACATAATAAGACCTTACAGTCTCAAAAACGTTATAAATACGGCATAAAAACCTCCAAGCGTGTTATTCGTAGGTCCTTTTAAAAATGCATATTATGCAGATATATAATTCGACCGTATTAAACTTTAAAGGAAAAAGTTGTTTGAAAAAAAAAACATAATTTGAAAAGGTACAGGGCAAAGGTAGGGACAATCAAGCCAAATGTTAAAGTAAGAACAAATATGTGATGAGCCATTTAACATAAAGAATTAATCCCACAGTTACCGCTTTGGAACACAGAAGAAACAGAACAATTTAGTATAAATATAATAATATGTTCCTTAACCGCAAAAAAGTGACAATTTCCGTTTAAAACAAGCAATTACTTCTAAAAGCTGTGACGTCAGCATAGGCAATTACCAAACCAATTATAAACATAGGGTCTCCGTTTTAGGAGTCGTGTATGGTGCGACGCGACACATTAACCAACTGAAGATGCTATTCAAGACGACACGGAATGAATACAACTATTGGAACGTTTGGTTTCTACTTGGTAACCTGACCGGACGTCGTCTGCGGATTTGCCATGTATCTATACAACAGTAAAAGCTGCGTTTAAATGAACGTGTCTGTTCTGAGTGGCTTGCATCTCGCCCTTATCACAATTTTTTGGCAAGGCCACGAGAGCTTGGAATGATTTGACACACATGTGTGCACCATCCATGAATAAGAGAGCATAAGGTCAGAAATTGTATCGTTATTATTGTGATTCTTAAATTCCTTCTCTTGTATAACGTTTATTTTCCTACCTAGGTTGTTTAATGGAGATCAATGGTAATTTGATTTAAGAAGATATCGGTGGATCTTCGGGGGCATTACGGGGACTCTGGAAAATATACTATTTATAGCTAAATGAATGGGCTATAAATCAGTAAACTGTCACTTGTTGCTTTGCTTACATTATATGGATGCTATGGATCCTAAGCTTCTTATATATAGTTTTAATGATTGTAGCAAATTGTTGCTTATCAATTTTCGGGCAAGAAGTTTTTCAAAGATTAACTACATAGCGCTCCTGGTAGCAATATTTATGACCAATATATTTTTAACAATCTTAATGCAGGGCTAAGCAAAGAACTTGTATACCAAATATGCAGGCTCTAGATCTTACAGTTGTTGACAAGAAGACTTTCAAAGTTTTACTATAAAGCCATTATGGACTCTTTTACCATATAGAAGAATGACCGCGCTACTGACGGCCATGGATTTAGAAGTAGCAAAAATCAACTGACTTGAAAGAAGGCCACCTAGGGAACATGTGCACCAAATATGACTGCAGTAGATCTTGTATTTTCGGACAAGACGGTCGTCAAGCTTTTACTATATAGCCATATTGATTATTGACAATATCCGCATTTCATTTCTGTTTGGTGAAGCAATACACTATAACAAAGTAAATCACAGTTGCTCCGGTGATAATTTCCCGACTATATTCATAAATATCTGTATATTAAATATTATATTAATTTACGTTTATAATTATTTCAAATTAGTCGGAACACTTTCTTGTCTGCCTGTTGAGGCAGCTGGGTCTTCTCAACGGGGATTGCGGACTAATATGGCTGCAAGTGTGATGATATAAATGTTGCAGCACGCGACGACTACAGCTATAACATCACAATTCAACAACATATCCGACAGATATTATATGTTTCATATCATCAGCGTCTTTCGTTTCCAGGCTGCAGCTCGATTCAAATTGGCCAACTTAGCCACGCTCTACGAACTCAAATTCGTCAATCAGTACGCCTATTAGCTACATTTCGACAATGAATATAACTAAATAATAAAAAAGTCGCCAAATTATTTAAGACAAAAGCTTCATGACGGCAATAAATAGGACCTTGTTACGTCATGTCGATACTGTATGTGACTAGGTTATTGTACCCAGTCTATTTCATACTGCATGCTGCGTGTAGTAAGGTAAATGCCTCACTGGGTAGTTAGGTACAAAATGCATGTACTCACACTCAGACTGCCTCTTTAATACCATCTTCCACAATTGTTGATCCATTATGAGTTTTCTTATATATCTGTGCTGTTATTGAAATTTTATAAACATTATTTAGAACACGATCTTGGCGTTTTATGCATAAAAGCCAATTCTAGATTGTACATGGCCTAATTTCCTTAATTTCTGGAAGATATACGGAAAAATAACACGATGTTTGTAAGGTGTACGGCTTAGTTACTCTATATTTGTAGGATATACTGATTATTAACTTCTTGTATATAACTCCTTTCTTGCAGCCTATTAATTTCATGTCGGTAAATTGTAAAGCTTTATAACACAATGTTGCTTTCGTATAATTTATACGGCTTACTTACTTCATTTCTATTCTTTCATACACAAAACAAAGTCAGTACAAATCACACAGTACGAACTCTAAGTCGGTGATACATTATGCTAATAACGCCATTTCAAGTCACTTACATGAACACTTAAAAGACTTATACAAGGTATTGTTTTACTTAATTCAGATGTTCGTGTTTTAACGTTTTTGCATATCCACTACTTGAAAGGAATTACAGACACAAATAAAGGCAAACAGTTACGACCTGAAGCCAATTATTCTAATCTTTGGCGTCATTTACTAGACGTCATTAAGCACAGTTTTCTTTGAACGCATTCATGTATTGAGTTCAAAACCAAAACGATACAAACCTTCACAGAGCGTCCACTGTCCTGAGTCAATGTCTACCTTGCAACGGTGGACGTGGACTTCGATCCCGTCAGTGCTTTCTCGCTTATCAATATCCACCTCTTGGCCTAGCAACCTTTTCAGGATTGTTGTCTTGTCTTTCCTACTCCACTATGACCGACGAGCATCACGCGGATATTGTGCACAACATGCTTGCCATCTGACAGTGCTTTCTTGAATATCTCAATCGATCGACTATCCATTCGTAGTATTTCGGCTGGTAGCTTGCTCTCTACAAGAGAAATAACACCAAGTAATAAGAGCAGCTGAATTACAGTATTTTTTGTTTGGCAGCAGTAGAAATAGAGCAGTAGTAGGGTGTTAATGTTATAGTGATATCTGCGGTGATGGTGATTGTAGAAGTATACACGTTGATTTTCTCGAAATGTTTGAGAATGTCACTGGAAAATGTGATACAGTTTTTCTAGTGTAAGCATACATCATATGACGCAATTGTTCCCTTTTTGTTTTCTTTGGTTCACTTTACACGTGCACGTGTAGTTAGCAATATACTACACAGCTCGCATAACACATTCAAATTGCAAAGACATAAATGCAAATTTTAAATTGTATTGTACGTTTTAAGTTTAATTTTTAAAAATACTTATTATTTCGTAATAGTTAATTAAGGCTAATTGTATATGAAATGTTCTAACAAATTGTACATATCCTTCTTAAATTTAAATTTTGAAAACAAAAGTGCAGATACGTAATCTAATACACCAACCTTTTGACAAGATTACGTTTATCTTACTACTAGAAAATAAGTATATGTACAAAACGATACATAAAAGCTTCATATTACATGCAATTTCCATAAATATATAAAAAATACGTTCATGTTTGTATAAAAGTGTACATTTTACTACTAACACCCTTGATTATGTTTCATAGGGACGTGAAATTTCTGGATAAACTTGTTAACTAAAATCTATTATTGCTCAAATTAAGATTCTTGATTTTTCGTAGAGGCTTATTTGAATAAATGGTTTTGTTCAATCTCATCCTAGTGTTGGCCTTCACCTGAACACTGGATTATAACTAGTTATAAGAATATGCTTATATTTTCTTTACATTTTATTAAAACTCATCAGTACCATCTTGCATAAATAGCAAGTTATCAAAAAGAGTTACCTGTATTATCATATTTTGACAGATACTTGCATTACTATACGTTCATATCAAAGTTTCATGACGGTTGTCATGAATACCATTAGTTACGATATAGCCTTATTGTTTATTATTAGGAACATCGGCGATTAATATTCTAATTCCGGTTTATGGTGCTATTGTTTAATTTAAATGTAATGTATCACTCCCCATGTTCCTAAGATGCACATTTGTTAGCTTTCTTATGAAGATTTGATTCGTGCATTTCAAACCAAATTTACGAAACACTTAATGTAAGGAAGACGCATTATGCACATTGGACATTTCACACTCATTCTCAATATCCTCACACAGGCCTGTCTAGTTGGGTAACTAGCGCAAGCACGGGGACTACATCACTATTTATTATGACTTTGCTATGTTTCCTACTTGGTTTGAATGCCGGACCTTTAATTTCAAGAGCCAATGGTCTATAGGTTGTATTACAAAAGTCATATGCCCATAATTTGTGTGCTTGATGTAATAGAATTTACCTTTAATGTTCACCTCATATACCGGAAAATGTGTTGGCATCATCTCCGTCAGTTCGTTATACAGGGAATCTGTGTAGGAACAGAATATTATCTTGTCAACCTAAAAGTAAAAATGAGACAAACAGTTAAAAAATGAAAGCATGCCATAATTTACATTTTCAAGATATGCATGTTCCTTTTGCCTGGATTTTGTCAACCTAACTAATATAGTTAAAGATAAAACATTAAAAAAGAAACAACACATAAAATATTCAATATTCACGAATAAATGTTACGTTTCCAGTTTTCATATGAACTGCACGGTTGCTTACACTCAAGTATATGTACCAGCGGTCTGATCATAAGTTCATAAAATTATAAAGGTATATCGCCAATGTGACAATACTAGTGAAGGGAGAAAATAATTGTTTACTAACATGTGCATAGCAAGAAAATATCATACAGCTTGTATTTACATACTTTTTAACTCCATTTGCAGGATATTTCAGGAAATTAACAAGGCAAACTGGCTGTGCACACAATGCTTTCTTTTATTTGCTATATAAAAGTATGACGTTACTTTGTTACGTCATCATTCTGTTGCATGGAATTTGCATTTGTCATACCTCATAATATCATATTCTTAATACTTACACTAAATCTTAAATAAAATAAAACATAGATATATCAGCCGGCCAGTTAGCGCAGCCACTCTCAGTAATAACCTTTCTTTGACATAGATCTATTGTGTTACTTACTTGTATCTTTGCTGAGAAATAATTGTATTTGGCCACGTTATATTGTTGTAAGTTGAATACACTTGCAAAACCAGAATTGTATCTTCTATAAAAATATATTTAAATATGAATTTGCTTGAACTTGTTGGTAGCTTTACTCTGTCACGTATCAAGTATCATCTGACATAAGTATACACACGTACGTTTCTCATAGTAAAGTAGTACTTACAATAGGGGAACACGAAACACAATTTGTATACATTTTAAACATGAAAGGTTGCCTATATCAAATACGTATTGTTATATGGAATCACTGCACTAATCGCGAAAAAGTCGCTCTGAATGTGTTTTCTTTTCAGCAGTATGAAAAGCTCGAAATTCCTCTCTGCTAAAATAGATATCGACGTCAGAGAGGATTACCCGAATGACTGTATAACCTGATCTCAAAAGAAACTTATCACTTGTTTTTGTAAGTTTAAAACTAGGTATCTCTACATCGTGGCTCGGAAAGAAAATACATGTTTGCAATGAAGATGTGGGGATTTATGTTTGACTGTTCACACAGATCTAGGACGTCAATGGACATCATTGTGCAGGTCTTGTTAAGGTAGCATTGGCTTAATTGGTTATTTGAGAAAATAAATTAGTCACAACCTTTCGGATACCACCTTTACGCCCTTATCTCCTATGACAAAAAAACAAAATAAAGCCTATAGAGTATTGTCAAAATTAGGTCATGTTTTTTTATGTGGTATGTATGCAAATAAAATTAGCATGCCCTTATCAAACCATTTAAATTAATGTACACACATTTTGCATAGCTCTAGTATGGACCTGCTAGATACTCATGACTTTGGAGCAGATGAAAATATGATGTTTCGACCGTTTGTCTAGGCTTATGCCAGGATATAAAGACCAAGTCAGATCAGTCTAAACCACCCTATTTCCAGTGATGATGAGCCATCTTGTATGATTATTATGTTTCGCCCAATTATCTAGGCATATAGTACGATATAAAGAACAAGTCAGATCTGTCTAAACCGCACTATTTCCAGTGATGATTAACCACCTTGTATGGTAATCGCTTATTAGGTATCTAATCCATTACAATACCCACATACGTGTCTTAGGTTCACTCCGAGGCCGCGGTACACCTTAGCCTTGTATACAGAACAATAGCGTCCGTTGCTTATACACAGGACCGATATAAATAGTGTCAGATAAGTGAGATGGGAAGATGTAATTATCAACAAACGAAGCAGTAAGAGCCAATGACAAACATCGTATTTTGTATCATTCTTGTTATATTTTGATCGTTATATGCATAATGGAAACTGTTTTAAGTAAGGAAAAATTACCAAGCCATATGCGCATTTAAATATGTACCAATTTTTGTAACAGCACGCGACAAAGTTATTGACATGCGAGCAAAATAAAAACAAAGAACACATCTGTGATGAGTCATTAAGAATGGAACGGCCCAACAGTTACCACCTGGCAATAGGGGTGTTTAAACCAGTTTTACAGAACTCAACCAGGCATTTCCTGGCGGATTTCTAAAAAAAAAAACATGCAATGAAAAGAAAACCTATCTATTTGAATTTAAAATGTCCACGCGCTGTTTTTCTTTATTAACTTCTCAGTTACGACGGCTTTAGTAAAAATATAAGATCCACATATTATCTAGAATAGAGGAAAATATCATTTCCATTAGAAGAACTACACAATAGTGGTGATAATTAAGTTATTTTTTAATTAAGGCAAAACAATACCCGAAAATAAGTGTAAATTGTTGTAGCATGCTGTTTATGTGTAGATAAAATTGAGGAACCAAATATCAATGACCATCAAAGCACAATATACGTAATAATCCTTATAAGACGAATTAAGTGACAACATAAATTACATACATGGAAAACTACATCCACCAAAATGTGAAACATACATGAAAAAATGAAAGTGCTTTAAGGGCTTTTGTGGTGGCGCAACTTTAAGACTCTAAGCAATTATTGGTATGCATATGATGTAGTGAGTCGAATTAACTCCCAGTTATTATTTCGTCAACGTAACATCCCCGTGATCTCAATCTAAATTTCGATAGACCCATTTCTGAACGTGTGTAGTACAGTTATGCTGAGATGACCCGAATGACCTCCACACTACCCGGTATAGAGTAGCAGATGGCAGAGTCCCCACATGAGATATAGTAAATAAATTGGCCCAGTTGATAATGGATACTCAGTGGAACACTAATTTTAACAGCAGTTTGTTCCTTCTGTGTGCCCCTTTCCTCTGATCACCGAGTAACATTTCTATGCTTGTTTATTTATAAACATGGTCTTCATGTAAACCTACACTGCACTATATTATCATTTGAACATGTGGTTAATAAAATATGACCATATACTCCTTTTAGCATTTGAAGCATGCCTGTATACAATTGAAGCAGCTAGTCCGCTTCGATATGTAAACCATATTTATGATACCGCACCATTTTATCCCAGACTAGCAGTAAGAAGTAAAGGCCATGCAGGGTCAACCCGTAGTACGTGCGAATTTCAGATTTCTAAAAGAAACTCTGGACGCTTTCGAAGTCGACACCACCAAAAGAAACATAGTTTGTCACGGTCGTAAATTAAATGCTATAGTTGGATAAAGGTGAATAAACACTATCATTGTACTGCAATTAATAGTTTGGCAAATCGTTGTTCGGTTTGTTCATGGATAGACAATCATTTGGATCATTGCAGGACAATTTGGCAAAAATAAGAGACAATTTATAGGAAAAGCATTGCATCTGTTTCGTTTACCATTTGTGTAAAGGCAGATAAGGCTCTAATATCTAAGGAATCTGAATTGCTTGTAAAGGAATACGACGGGATCAAATTTAAAAAAGATTTAAAACCAAAGATAAGAAAACCTGTTATTTTTTTTTCTTGTGCATGTTAGTGGCTAGTGTACATGGTGTACGCAAGACGACAACGAGGCTACTGAATTGGACAGGAAAAATGTACAAAAATGTTTAATATGCTTTTTAAAACGTATATCTCTTCTACCCTTATCACTAAAGAAGCACAGACAAGTATTGTGTTTGTGTCCTATTGGACGATTTTCTAGCCAGCAAAATATAAACACTCTCTTGAAGCCCGCCGAACAAACTGATTTTGTTAAATATTCTGCGATGCTACAAGAATAAGGAACATTTTAGAAAAAGTCGTATCTCACGAGTTTCGAGCAAACAAACTCAGAGATTGAAGGAGAAGCGTTTGAAATGAAATGTATGGTAAAGACGATGGAAAACAAAACAACAATAATTATAATAATAATTATATTATTATTATTATTATTATTATTATTATTAATAATAATAATAATAATAATAATAATAATAATAATAATGATAATGATAATATCAACAATAATAATAATAATAATAATAATAATAATAATAATAATAATAATAATAATAATAATAATAATAATAATAATAGTGGCATAAGTATAAGGCTGTAAAGCTTATAATCAGTTGAAAGTAAACTAGAACGTCGTTTAGAAAATGTACAGAATGTACAGAAACTTACGAATAATTAATGCCCAGGTTTGTCTGGATTTACTGTGCTTATTATGCTATCGTTGTGAAGTGTTATACTTTTAAGTATACTAACTTGCTTATAATTTGTATTATTCTAAAGTTAAAGATTTTTAGTCATATATTTTTATATTTCTATTCACCTAATTGAATTCTAACCTAATTATATCCTTTCTACGTTAAACTTCATCATATTCGGCGCCGTTTGATCTACTAAGTGATCGAGTGTCTGTGTGCCATAAATCCAAACAGAAATATATAAAAGATATTGGTTACTTTCTGGTAAAATCTTTAAACTGTTGTTTAAAAATGGGTGAACACAATAATTAAAGAATATCCATTGGGCTTTAATTCAGGTAGACATATATCGAATTACACTAGATTACTGGACGATTTAATGTTATACTCAGAGAAAATTCGAAAATAAAACCTCACAATTTGCTGATGATACCCTTTTCAATCTTGATGAAAAAACTTTTCTGATTTTTTTTGAAACTTAAAAACTATATGCTGACATTTCTGGCTTTTGCATCTTGACAATACAAAGGTTTATAGATTGGAACCTTTAAAACTACTGATTATAAATAATAATCTCATTATAACCTAAGCTGGGACATACAATTCACTTTTCTGTTGACCTTAACACAATTACTAAACTAAACGTTGAACAGACGAGTATAGAAACAGAACAACTATTCGCCTTTTGTTAAAAATGCTCACTCCTATAAGGGAAATCGTTGTCATAAAAAATATGGCAACGCCGAAAACCATACACTTCATGTCACCTTTACCTAACATTGAAATAGAAATAAAAGACAATGATGTATGATCTTTAAATCCTGGGATGGGAAACCGGATAAAATAAACGGTGACGTTACATAGAAAGATTATAAAGATGGACCTTAAGAATGATAAACCTGGATCAGTTCATAGTTCCATTAAAAACTACATGGATAAGGAACTTGATTATAGGGTCTTATAAACATTTTAAAGTAATGTCGCGTTTAAGCGAGCTTTATTGAAATGTCGAAAGTTCGTTACAGAAGTGAAAAAACAAAAACAAAAAAATAGGTGACATGTAGACACCTTTTAGAAATATGTAATTAGCTCATATTACAGATTTGGAAGTACAGTGGTCCCAAGTAACACTTATGTAGCAAAACCTGAGTTTTCAAACAAATAATATTATTAAAGAAAATGGCTCGTTTGTTTCTTATAAAGATATCATGGAAATGCATGGATATGCTACACATTTTCTCGAATATAAAGACCAACTCACAGCCATCAAAACTCATTTTAAATAAATATGGTATAATAATGAAATTGCACATCTGAATACTCCATTGATAATTTTTAATCTTAATACAAAAACCCACATTATATAGAAATATATATGATCGACTTGTACAAAACAATACTCGTAATCCAATTTCAACAGTAAATTGAATAACAGAACTAAGCACTGAGAAAAACATACAATACATAGTCAAACTTAATAAGATGTATTTCAAATGGTCCAAATAAAATCAGCTATCGTGGTTTCGATCAAGAGTATGCCACCAAATTCTACATACTAATTAGCAATTGGAAATCTAGTCAGTAACAGTTTATGTTCCAATTGCACAGAAGAGAAAGGAACACGTTTACAGAGTCTTATCAACGATTTCAACAATAACAATTGTATTTAAAGGTAGATACATACCCCAAACCCGGATGTAAAAGAAAACTGATTGGTTGATTGTCAAGAAAGATGATAAGATGACAACTTTAATATAAACATTATGACAAATTTAACTGGGATTTGTTGTTTTGTGATCGATGCAGCTCCAGAAATGATTTTATCCCCGGGAACCCAGAAACCGGGGTGTTAAAATTTCGAAACTAAAGTGATCAAACTGGTTCTCCAACATTATGCAGACACCCCTGTTAATAGAAGTATGAGCTGTTATTGTTATAAGCGTGTGTACTAGATTACTAGCAATAGGAATACGGTAAACTGGTCAAAATGTTAGACTTACACAAATTTTGTGGAGTTCTTCTGATAGAAAGAGTGCTTATCTCTCTCCCAAATACCACCGGGACATTAGCTTTAATCACGTTCATAATTTCTTTTTATTCTCCCTTCTGCCGACTGACCGTTCCAAGGCGGTAACTGTTGGGTTTGCTTTTTTGTTTGTTTAATGATTCAACATAGTTTTGTTAAAACTTTTTACATTTGGCTTGCGTGTGAATACATTTTCTGTGCATTTTTATATTTGATATATTGCAATGCTTTTAGGAATTTGTCATATTTCCTTACAACCTAGAACAACCACCCCCACCCCCACCCCCACCAAGTAAAGACAGCATAACGTAGTATGCATAAAAATACTGATATATGAAGTGACAAAAATCAAATCATAGACAGAAATGATGGATTGAATGTCTAAAACATAAATCATCAACCAATGGTTATGATACATTGAATAACTAAACATCATCAACCAATGTTCATGATGGATTGAATAACTAAACATCATCAATCAATGTTCATGATGGATTGTATAACTAAACATCATAAATCAATGATCATGATGGATAGAATAACTAAACATCATCAATCAATGATTATGATGGATTGTATAACTAACATCATCAATCAATGATCATAATGCATTGAATAAGTAAACATCATCAATCAATGATCATGATGGATTGAATAACTAAACCATCAATCAATAGTCATGATGGATTAAATAACTTAAACATAATCAATCAATGTTCATGATGTATTGAATAACTAATCATCATCAATTAATGTTCATGATGGATTGTATAACTAAACATCATCAATTATTGTTCATAATGGATTGTATAACTAAACATCATCAATGAATGCCCATGATGGATTGAATAACTAAAACATCATCAATCAATAATTATGATAGATTGAATAAGTAAAACATCATCAATCAATGGTCATGATTGATTGAATAACTAACAACATCAACTAATTATGGTATGGCATATTACTTTAGGTGTATGACGTTGGTGTTCTTTGTAATTGTTATAGTAAGATAAAATAAAATATAGCATACCAAATTGTAGTTCTGCTCTAACCATGTTTTTACTGCTGACGTGATGGTACGCGCTGCTGCTAAGAAAGTTTCACCTGTAAAAAAGCAGTATGCTCAATGTGTGCTTAAATCATTTTCATGGAAGGGTACGTATTCAAATCGGCTGAAAACCGTTGCTTGTATTAAAGAACAACACAATACAATAGCAATAGCAAAATGTAAAAAAAAACAAAAACAAATAGCGAATGCTCATAACAATCAATGTGTTAAAGTATTGGATGTTTCCTTAATTGTCTTTTGTCCGATTTGTAATATCTAAAATATAAGTAGTTAATCTTCAATATGGCCAGGGACGTTAACAGTATGTGGCATTTGTTTTCTGCTATGGTTATGCATATAACACAAACTAATAACAAACGCACGCAGAATGTTGAACGCGTATGCATGCGTTCTAAAAAGTGACCGGTACTAGCATCATAAACACAATCTAAAGACGAGGAACAGCCACAAAGACAGTACAGGATCTGATCACGCAATATTATACGCAGAGAAGACAGCACAATATATGTTTTAAGTGGCCACCCCGGCGCATGACCCCACTTACAATTCCGAAATATACATAAAAAAGTAAATATTGACCCGGAAACTTCCATTATTTCAGGGCCAAAATAGCGTTTAAACATGATATTTCTTAATTTAACATCTGTTTGAGAATGTTTTTTTTTTTTGCTCGCATACGATTTACGGAGAAAGTGAATTGTCAACATTTACAAGTTACTCCAATATAAAGGTAAAGTCACTGTTAGTATATATATATATTCAGTCATACGTGCATCTAGCTTTAAGAGTTCAAGGGTCTCATTCGAACAAATATACATCCCCTTCACTAATTAAAAGGACACATTTTGCTCTCCATAATATATTGCTTAAATCAATGGCGAGCTATTAAATTCAGTGCCGTACACTATGTTGCCAAAATCTAGGTTGCGATAAGAGAAGAGGGAGAGTATTGATAATGAGAGGCTAGCACAAAACCATTCAACCAGATGCTACACCAAACGTCCATAGTAATTGTTAAAGTCAGTTTAATCTTTCGAAAAATGTCGACTGCAAATTTAAAGGGGACAATTCATGCATTTATGTAAGTCGAACTTTGAATATTCGAAGTCGTTGAGGTCACTGATTTACTTCGAACTATGCATTTGTTGGTTTAATCTAAATTGCCTTCACTTACATAATTTTAGGACTGGGAGTCCGCCACTTTGAATTACGTAATTATGTGCGGTAATGTGCAAGGAGCAATGTATATGTCATAATACATTTAACAGTGAAGTGAAGTTATTTGTTTGAAAAATATGAGTAATAGAATAAGCGGCATGTATTTTTTTTATCTTTTCATAATAATAATACATCAAATTGTATGTATACATCATTGATGGATATACGCGAACATGTTATCATCATTAACAAACTGCAACATACACTATGTATTTGCACGCAAATAGTGTTTAATTACATATTATTGCATTGTTGTTGATCCGGATGTCCTCCAATTGCTTCGCCCTTCCCCAGACTGCTCAGCTAAAATAAACACCCGCTTTGCCTAACTTTAATTATTGAGATGACGTTTATATCTGTCAGGATTTATACCTACCAACCCTAAAATTGTGCAATGCCGCAGTGAGACAAATTGAATACAATTCAATCTTAAATTGGATTGTCACTCTGCTCAATGTTTGTATAGTATAACTTATTAATAAATTAATCAATACATCATATGCAATTAATAACTTCATCCAACCAAATAACGGAGCCAACCATCGATGTTACAGGAGCAACGCCCCTTCGCGATTTGGCTGGTGTCAATACTCAACGGCCATTCTGTCGTTGACGCGATCGGGCTTTGGAAACGATGTCAGGAGATAGCATTTAAACTGTACATTGAGGAGTAAAGTTGACTTCAAATAAAAGCAAAACGTTAATTAATACAAATGATAAATCGGAGTTTTTTCACATTCAAACATAAAGATAAAAATCGGGCCCGACCAATGACTTCGAATAATGCATGGGCTTCGGACAAACCGAGTTTGAATAGCCGAGCTTCGACTGTCGTTAACTTATATAGATAAATATTATGCATACCTGTTCTTTATTGCGAGAAACGGAAATAACATGCCATTTCGCTCTGGTTATCAGCAGGCGTGCACGTAGTCATGTGTATACTTGTTTACGGTATGTATTTTATTCATATATATATATATATATATATATATATATATATATATATATATATATATATATATATATATATATATATATATATATATATATATATATATATATATATAATTACAGTATTTATAAAATGTTAGCATGTTCACAACGTATTCTTCTTTAAGATACGTGTTAAAATTGTCTTTGAAATTACATATTGTACACTATTTGATATCTTTGTAAGTCCGATTGTACTACACATAGTCATTAATTAGTTGATCCTAATGTTACCAGTTCGACACATGATAAGTGACATACTGTACATAGGCAGCTTATGTGAATGCATTTTTATGTGTCGCATTATTTAGATAAAAGAATCATTAACAATATTATTTATATCGGCCATGCAATGCTGTTTTGCCTTCATATAATACACAAGATTTAAGCTTGAAGCAAACTTGTCGAATATTTCAGATCTATTATCAAACAAGCAATCCGGACAAATGATCGTAGAATCGACAGCATACGGAAAAGTATCAGATTACAGTTTCCACATTCAAAGATTATACAATACACTTACCTGAAAACATTATCATACCGAGATCAATAACCTGCAAAAGATTTAGAAGGACCCTCAATTATAATAATATAAGGTAAAGACTGACAGCAATATCTTAATCATTTTAGAAGCTATTCAACTGAGTAAAAAGTGATAATTTGAAATGCGTTCATATCATGAACACGCCCATATCATAAACACGTCCATATCATGAACAATTGATAAGATCATTCTATGATGAACCATGCTAGTTAACCAGACTACTACAAAACACGTTTGAACAGGGTTAAAATCGATAGTATGTGTAAAAGTGATGGCACTCTGTAAACGCCAGATATTATGTCACATAAAGACACACTTTCAGATGCACGACTGACTATTGGTTGATTCCTAAACCAGAGCATTCTTGAGGCCTTTATCATTCCTTGTATGGTTATGGTATGCCGCTGCAAGAGAAACTCTGTGATGTTTACTTACAAATCGTGCCATCGATCAATTTAACGTCATTATATTTCCGGAAAACAATGTATTAGGTACAAAACAGGTCTCAACAATAATATTTCACATAGCATTGACCGAACAAATGAAAATTGACCCATAACTGACGCCATTTTTAAGACAAATCAACTGATAAGCGCAGTTTGATTTATCAAAATCATATTATAGATTATGTTTAAATTTAATTAAACACTACATTATATAATGCAAAAATAATACAACTACAAAAACAAACATGTAGTAAGAGTCCGTAGCACATTTAGTAGCGCTCTGGACTACAATTTAAGAACTTACTCTGAGCTTTCACATTATAAATACCAATCACTGACACTTATCGACGAAATATCAATGCTATTAAGCAATTAAAATAGTTCATAGTTCGTGGTTAATTCCATGTTGGAGATAATGAAACAAAGTACAATAAAATATCTTCTATCACCATTGCTAGTATACTAAACTAGTGCACGCCTGTGAGTAATGTAGTCGATATGATGATTTATATTAATGCAAAGTTGATTCATAATGTGTCTCCTTATTATGTTAATTCGTTATAAGAATAATTTTAATGTCACAAGTAGAACTGTCTTAACCATCGTAACTTGACTTGTTCAAATTTGTCCTTATCTCAAAGTAAACAACACAATGTAATATAAAAGAACACGTTTCGCACGTTCGCTCTTTGTCGTTACACTTCCCTAAATTCTCTCATTGTACAACAAAGCCGCTGAAGCACATGTACATGAACATGTTATTTGCCACCATACACGGTATGTAAGTAAAAATACAAAAACCTTACTGGGTGTATGCGCAAAACACTGTCACCCTCTCTCTCTTTCGTATGTTTTCTCGTTTGTGTGTGTACACGTTCTTAACCTTTTTCTTTTTTTTGTCAGTAAATGATAGACGTTAATTGCTGAAATAAGATGATTTTCATTGATAAGCTTTAATCAATAAGTAAAGCAAGGAGCTCTACAACACGAACACGGTCCCCAATAGCTTTTATAGTTCAAAAATAGATTATCTAAGACATTACCTTATAAGAATATGAAAAAAAAACAACAAATAACCGGTATTGTAATGCAAAAATACATTTGATGTAAAATTAAACTGTTATAAGGCAAACAAGACAAATAGCCTACAGAATAGCTACGTCCTGAATAATATGCGATGCATGTCGCTGCGTGTAGTACGTCCTGAACGGGTTGCTACTATGGTCTTGATCAGAAGAAGGCAATCGGAGAATAAAGTGCATCATTATAATGTTTAAATTAAAAGTTCATACATTTGTATCATCCTAGTAAAAGTATAAGACAAGTCGTATGACGTATACCAACATTTTAAAGGACAAAGGTATCCGCATCCACATCAAATGTTAAAGTAAGACCGAATCTGTGGTGGGTCATTTAACTTAAAGAGCAAACCAAACAGTTGCCGCCCTAGAACGGCCAGTCAGCAATAGGGACCGACTAAACTAAAACATGTTAAGACAATACCAAACTGTTAGATCAAATAAAAAAAAGTGTTCGCATTAAATTAATACAACGCCAGCTTTGTAACCTGCGCGTGGATGTGCCTTGCGTAGCAGAATGTCAGTGTCTGTCAAGTATACTCAATAGTGGCGCCATGTTTCCGTAATGTCCTGTAGTGGACTTTTGTATGATTTCATCAAAATTGACTGAAACATTTTAACCATACGAGATCAGTGTACATTTTATGTTAACAGTCTGTGCATCTAGTTTAAAAAAGGCATGAATACTAATATAAAATGTTATGAACACTTTAATAGCATACAATTGGAGTTAAATTCTGGATGTCGTTTCGCAACCTATTTCGAAAATACATAACACTACTTGTTTTCGTGGTGGAAATAATGTAACCTGTTAGGGTCCTCTGCGTTAGCGTCAAGAAGTAAGATCGCTTTAAATGCAATGGATACAAGAAAGGAACGTACATTAAAGGTGGTATATAACAGTTTGCCAATAGTGGACACATACACTATCTTGCATTTTGTTTTGGTGAAAATTTGCATAATTGTTGAATAAACTAACACTTAAGATAAATAATGTAGAAAACTACTTTAAACTATTTATAGACAGGATTTGTCGTGAAGTAAATTGTTTTTATTGCTCTTTGAATGCAGCAACAACCGAACTATCGCCTTGAATAATATTAAAATCATATTAAAGATCACAGCAAATCGGATGCGGATCAAGTTAAGTGCCGAAATAGCAGGGGAACAGGCTTATTCCAGGCCAATGAAAGGAACTAAAGACCAAATACTCAACTTAGAAATGATACTTGAGACGAACTAGGAGTTAGGAGCAGATGTTTATCTCTGTTTCATCGATTATAGACAAAGCAAGTAGATGACACTAAAGAAGTAAGACGACGTATTGCAATGGCAAATACAGCAATGATTGCGCTAACCAATATCTGGAACTATCAACATTTACTTATAAAAAAATATGGACTTACATTCACAAACAAGACATGGAAAATAACTAATACATTATATTATCTACTGGTTTGTAATTAGAAGAAACTGACTATTTCCTGTGTGTATTGCAACATATATTGAACAAAAAAAAGGCACAAGACACACAGCTGTAACGAGATATTATTTATACAAAACTCAACAGTTACCACCTTGAAACTGGGCTGCTTAAACCAGCTGTATAGAGCTCTAAATTTAGACTTCCTGAGAGGTTTCTTAAATGCAAGCAATGAAACGAATACGAAAAATGAATTAAAACTGTCCAACTTTTGATTATTCTTAAAGATAAGTATAAACACCATTTCAAAGTTCATAAGTAATTATAAATAATGTCCACTTTGTATTTGTATGAGGGGATAAGGGTCAACTCTATTAAAACAATTACGCAAAATTCGTGATTTTAAAATAAATAAATCTTAAGACTTTTTAATTTGGGAGATATGTATTACATTAGTTATGGTTTGTATGCCAGTGTATTTATGAAACTGTACATACAGATATGGACACATGGGGAAAGTACTTTATGAAACAAAACGTCAGCTTTTGCACATTTATTCAAATGAATCGGTTTTCTTTTCACTGCTTAAATTTGAGAAACCCATTAGGAAGTGCGAAGTAAGAGCTATGTAAAACAAGTTTAAGTACCCAGGTCGGTCCATAGTGCCGACTTACTGTTCCAAGGCGATAACTGTCGGGTTTGCTCTTGTTGTTAAATGACTCATCACAGATGTGTTTTTACTTTTACACATGGCTTGCATGCGAATACAGTTGTCCTTTTCAAACTTCTGTATATGCTGCAATGACTTTGTCATATATAGTCTTATTGATTACGTGATTCCCTTTAGTAACAGCATTCAGCAAGTTGTACCAACATTTACAAAGCATTATCAAGACATACGAATGAAATATTGCCCCTTGCGGGGTCCTCGTTCTTATTGCGAATTGTTGAATAGTGATGACACTATAAATAGTACGTATTGATGAAGAGAACCATATTGCGGATTTGTTTTAACAATAATATCAGTGCAACATCTTTCAAATAAATGATTAGAAGACTAATTATGGAAATTCTTATATACTAATTGCGAGTGGCCGGGAACCAAATTAACACAAATTTTATTTTAAAGTTTGTTATTTATACATCGAGACTAAACAGCGCACTTAACACTCGCTAGTTTACGGCATTTGAAAATAAATGAGATTTGTATGGTTTATTAAGTTCATGTGACAAAATGTGAAATACAGTTCATACACAACACTATTAACTAGTGAGCTAGGATTTTTTCAATCTGAATGGCTCATCCAGAGAACGTGACTGCTTGTGGTTTCTCGTTGAAATGCAGTTTCTATATTATCATTAATAATCATGACTTCTTTTTTGATGTTGCTATTAAATTGGGAATAATTGTGTACCAGAATGATACTACGGGGAAAGGAAATTCAGTCATTCAAGATGTGGGAATAGTTAAATACATATTATTACATATTTGTTTAAACGCTGCAAGCTAACGTTAGTGAGTTTAAGAAACAAGCTTACTAAATTGCATACACGATCACAATTTTAATCAATTTTTCAAATTATAATCCAGTCACTGTTTTATCAACCACAAAGTAGGGAGGCAGTGTTTTCGCACATATAACAGTCCACCTATAACTCATGCAGATCAGGTACATTTGCATAATCCCGTCCTAAACTATAATAGGACTAGAGTGACATGACCGCTTATCGAGGAGATGTACACAATGTGTATAATGTTCCTATTAAGTTCTAAAAGTCTACCAAAACATTAAAAACATAGACTTTTACAAAACAATTATTGCTGCTTTATCGACACCACATTGTCTTTCGCGATATGGGAAATTTGCATAATCCCACCCATTACTGTAAGTAGACAGCAAAATGAACCAACACGAAGTTGAAAAGACTGTGAATTTTGAAATTTTGGTGTATGTTGCGTTGCTCATGGGACTTTGTCATATCTTTTTATTCATGATTCCCACAGTGCACATTCCCACATGTTACTTGTGCAGTGTGGCCGTAACACTTAGTAAAAACAAAGGAAAAGAAGGTAATTATAAGGGTTTACAGTTAATTTTGTAGGGGTTTTCCTAGTATGAAACGTTAGTTGTCTAACATCTAAATGACCATAACACTGTGTTTAGACAAATCCGATGTAAGAGAATTGTGGTTTAACGCGAAACATTTACATTTAATCCATAATTGATATTTCTTTATACTTGCAAACTTGTGTATGTGCATAATGTGTGTAATGTGCATAATGTGTTTGACGTACGTAATGTGTATATAATGAGTGTAATGTGAGTTACGTGTGTAATGTGTGTAATGTATTTACTATGTGCAATATGTATAATGTGTTTAATGTGTTGTATGTATTTAACGTGTGTAATGTGTTTATACAGTGTGTAACATATCTAACGTGTGTAATTTGTTGACGTGTGAATTG
Source organism: Sinonovacula constricta (assembly GCA_007844125.1). NCBI lineage: Eukaryota > Metazoa > Mollusca > Bivalvia > Cardiida > Solecurtidae > Sinonovacula > Sinonovacula constricta. The sequence continues at coordinate 29,119,393 of CM017573.1, read as the reverse complement.
TGTACAGCATGTGTACTGTGTGTAACGTTTATATTGTGTGCAACCTGTGAAGCGTTGCAATGTGGGAAATGAATACAATGTGTGTAATGTGCAAATTGCTTGCAGTTGGTATGATATGTGTAATTTGTGCAGTGCATATACTGTGTTTAATGTGAGTCACGTGTGCAATGTGGGTAAAATGTGTAACGTGTGTAAAGTGTGTAACGTCTATAACAAGTGTGATATGTGTAGCGTGTGCATTAATGTGTAATATGTGAAATACGTATAACCTGCATATTGTAAATAATGCTTGTAATGTGTTTAACAAGTGTTATGTGTGCAGTGTGTAAAATGTATAAGGTGTGCAGCTTATGTAATATGTGTACTGTGTATAATATCTGTAACGTGTGTAATGAATGAAATGTGTGTACCGTTAGTAATTTGTATACCGTGTGTCATGTGTGTAATCGGTGTAATATGTGTGACATGTCTATTGTTTTACAATGTAGTTTCTGTAATGTGTGTAACGTGTGTAACACTTGCAAAACATGTAATGTGTTTAACGTATATAGTATATGTAACGTGTGAAATTCGTGTAACTTATGTAACCTGTGACATGTGTGTAACGCGTTTAATAGGTATAATGTCTTTAACGCATGTAATATGTATACTGTTCCTAAAGTGTGTAAATTGTGATTTTTTTTATTTAATGTTACTTGCGTGAACTATGTGTAATGCGGGTAATGTGCATAACGTTTGTAATGTGTGTAATGGCGTAATATGTCTAATGTGTGGCATGTGGATAACGTGTTTATTCTGTATAAAATGTGTAACATGCGTAACGCGTGTACTGTATGTCCGATGTATAACGTCTTTAATTTGTGTAATGTTATAACGTGTGTAATGTGCATAATGTGTGTAAGGTGTGTAATGTTTCTAACGTGTGTAATGTGTGTAATTCTGTAGCATGTGTAATGTATTTTGTGTCTATTACGTGTATTATTTGTATAACGTGTGTAAAGTATATATTGTGTGTAATGTGTATAACGTTTCTGACATGTGTAACATGTTTCTCATGAGTGTGCAATGTGTGTAACGCGTGCAACGTTTCTGACGTGTATAATGTGTGTAATGTCTGTGATGTATGTAACGTGTGTAACGTGTGTAATGTCTGTGATGTATGTAACGTGTGTAACGTGTGTAATGCGAGTAATGTGATTAACGTATTTAATCTGTGTAATATGGATAATGTGCGCAATGTGAGTAATGTGTTTAACATATGTAATGTGCTATAGTATGTAAGGTGTGTAATGTCTCTAACGTGTGTTATGTGTATGACGTGTGTAACGTGTTTAATCTATTTAAGGTGTATAATGCGTGTAACGTGCGTGTGCTAAATTACCGTGCCATTTTTGACAAGGAGCCAATCAATTGCTTAATGCATATATTCATAAGAACAAAGGTGTTCTTGCCAAGTGACCCACCGTATATGTATATAGTGATAACAGAATATTTCTGACGATGGCTGTTTTGTTGCAGAGGAAAACTATTCCCTTGACAAAACATGCAGTGTTTTCATGTAAAACATTAAACGACGCCATTTACATAGAGATTTGATTTAGTAAACTAAACAAAATAATATAAATTAAAGGGCTTCTAACTGGCTTGGAAGATTGGAAGAAGGCCTGTGTGTAATTGCTGACTAGAGTGTAAATACAGCCAGTTTAAAAAGACAGTTCGAGATCATATGCATCGGTAATACATAAAACCAACATGATTTTTTTAAGATAATTAAAACATAAGCATTTAGAACAAATATTAAATGCTCATAGCAATTGAGACAATCAATAAGAAATGTGTACCAAAAGAAGAATCAGAGGCGGTCCCTTTCATATGTATAAATATAGAAACAGATGTATAATATTTCAGTTTGTCTTTGTTTCTGTCTTAAAAGGAAATGATTGCGATAAACTTAAATATATTTACTTTTTACTACATTCTGAAAAATAATTATGTCTAAGTTGATTTAAAACCTAGAGGGTTTCTTAGATGTAAATTTATAGAACATTTATGACCATTGTATGTATCGGCTACGTAACAGCTTTGTATGTTAATAACATGTAATTGTATTTTTCTGTCAGCAATCTCCGTTTATGTTTGACATGTTTCTTCTAAAATAACTAACCAATTTATGAAAGAGGATGGGAAGTTACACGTGTCCGTAAAATAATGACAGCAAAACATGTCGTATAGACCGAACATGTGTAAATTATATCTTCCTAGAATGTATTGATGAGCTGTTTAGCATGTCGGTTGTCGGTGTATTTCTTTCAAAAACGAAGACAATACCCTTGCATTATAATCGTAACAGCCTTAAGATATTCTTCTTCAACAATTACCGGCCGCAATAGCTCAGTTGGTAGAGCGTCGGCTTGCGGATCGGGAGGTCGCGGGTTCAAACCCCGGATGGGTCAAACCAAAGACTTTAAAGTTGGTAGTAGTGGCTTCCCTCCTAACACTCGGGGCTAAGGAGACAGCATTACGCCTGACTCGTCGGTGTCAGTATAATGGACCGGCCGGGTTCAGTTCCTGGGCACCTCATAAGTGCTCCTGTGCTATAATGATAGAAATGTCGCTGCACAGTATCGGCAAAAATGCCGGCAAATCACATCCCATCCATAAACTAAACTGCAAATCACTGTACGGGGGAATTTACGGGACATCGTGAAGTCGTAGATTCTGTGTTTTGTAGGAAGAAGATGTACATCAGAAGCTATAAACTATATCTATAGGTATTATAGGTACATTCACATTATATGTTCATAGTATGGTCAACGTACTTACCAAGGATCTGCATCCTGACCGTGTAGCTAAGGTGAGGAATTCAATAACCATGTCCATATACAGGAATTCAATAATATTGTCCTCATCGTCCTCAATGTTGAGCGACACCCATGGTATATATACATCTGTAAATAAAGGGATATATGCGCAACGTTCCATGAAATTATCCAGGAAAATGTTAACAATGTTTCAAAATAACTATGAAACCTATATATTTTACAATTGTGATTCTTCAATAATTTATCTCTGATGCTAGGCTGTTGTTTCCTTTAATACAGTCATTTAACAATGCCGAGTTGTGACAACACTTTTGTTGACAACACGTCACAGATGAAGATTGGGAAGGTAAAAGCACAGGTGCTTGCGTGATTATAAGCCGAAAAATAAAAATGGATAAACGGATACACATTGACATAAGCATTGCCGTGTGCATGCTAGTGATGCTGTATTATATTGACGATTTTAATTTCTGAAAAGTTTCAAAAAATGTCTTCACGAAAGTATAAATAAATAAAAGCAAGGTAAAAAATATCAAGTAATGTATCGTGTGGCGAATAGTATATTTAAATTATGTTATAGTTTATAAAGTACTTATTTATACTTACTTATAAACAATTTAACATTCGACTTTTGTTAAAGAACTGTTTTGGTTTGTTTGCTATATGTTCAGCCACGTCACGTTAGTCACGCATATACGACGTGCGTTTATATTATACGGGCGTTTTCTTTGCCAGTCAACTGACTTACCCGCTACCCAGCTGGCATGCTAGTTATGCCATATATATTACACACTGGAAACTACAACTTAGTATACATCAATTAAGAGTTAAAGTTGACAATTTATAGGTATAAAAGCGTCAGTATTTCCCCAACATATGTAGGAAATGTGTACTTCTTAATATTTCCAAATAAATTCCCTAATTTATGTGAATTATACGGTTTTATTACTGCTGGCACAGCATTCTGCATACCATTCAGATCGATATCCTAAATTCACGGATACAACTTTTGAATGTCGTGCTAGCACAAATTTAGGCATGGCATTCAGTCGGGCTGGCACAATATTCAGCATGACATTTAACTTTCGACATTCAAGTGCGAATGTTTTGCTAGTACAACATTCTGCTAGACATTCAACTCCAACCAAATTTAAATGTCGTTCTTGCGTAACAATCGGAACGATATTTAGCTCAGCTCTCAACGTCAATAGGTGTAAATATCGTGCTGGCACAACCCTCATTATGACAATCAGTACAAACAAAGTTTGAAAATCGTGCTGGTATAACTTTTACGGCTCGACATTGAGCTCCATATTCGGCTTATTATTCAAAATCATTAACTTTAAATGTCGTGCTGACACACACAGAATTAGGCATGTTCGAAAACATTCAGTGTGAAAGTTGTGGTTACACCTGACCTGGTTCCTTTTTGCCTTTACTCTCAGTTATTCACATGTTTTTACCATATCGATCGTGACAATAAGATGAATTCGATCGAAGCATAATTTCATACACTCAAATAAGAAGCAAGGCTATGTATAACGTAGAATAAATGTGTTTTATTTATCTAAAGATATGACCCATTTGAATACACGTGTTGATGTTTTTCTGCAAAACCTTTAGCTTAGCCCAAAACTTAGTAACAGTTGTGTTTGGGAACAAGGCTAGTAAGCCACGTAAAAACTATGTATATTTAATTGTAAGCAAGGAGACGTACTTTGCCATGGTGGTTTAAGTATACTTTACAGAACTTTTACAAAACACAACTACTTGTTTTATTTTTTACATTAAGCAGTGTAAATTGGTTAAAATGGGCAGTTTCCTTTTTCAAAGAAACGAGAAAACCAGAATACGTACAGTTAGCAGGACGTCGGCAGTCTGTAAATAAAAAAAAACAGCATAAAAAAGTATGAATAGTGCATTTTTCAAACCACATTGATACTTTGGTTTATGCTGAACAGACTATGCAATGAAAAATGGATGCCATGCATACGAGTATTCGACATGAGCCTTATTTATATTGATTATCTCAACAATAAAATGCCCCGCAAAACCTGAAATAATGGCATAAATTTTATCGGTTGTTATTTTGCCAAACAATGTCAATATATATTTAAGGTTATCCTTGAACATAGCGATACATTTCGAAAAGTTGAAATACAAACATTAACATGAAATTGTTTAATCGTTTAAGTAGTTTGTTTCATAAACCATAAAAGAATGTATAAATTCATGTTAACCTTGCTTGATCATTTACTGCATACGTTAAAATTAAAAACAAAACAAAAACAATCGAAAACTGAGCTTTAGCTGTCAAACCATACTTATACATGATTTTGTAAGTTGAAGACAGCAAGTTTGCACTTGGTAAATCATAATGTATGTATTGTGTTTGGTGTGTCATACATCATATTGGTTTTTCTTGCGAAGTTAACGTTTTTCATTGACAAACTTGTCAGGCAAATGTTAAGTCAACGTAAGACAAGTAATGCACGACAAGATCGTTGCTGATATGACATTTTCCCCCGACCGTTATTAAAGAACCTATAGGATGGTCTCTACTTCTGTTGATAAGACACATAGGCAACAACATTTAGTTAATAGTTGGTTGCTTGCCAAGAACGACATTATTTAACGCCCAGCTCATCCATCCGACTTGTATTGTGACTCCGCTATGTTGCCAAATTATGGTCATTAAGTCATACCCCCAATTGTGCTCAAGTACTTAATATCAGATACCGAAAAAAATAAAAATAAAAGTAATTTATCGTATTAAATGTTAATATCAGTGCTCCTGGAATTCACCTTCTAACATTGTAGATTCAAATTTACTATATAGTATTTTTGTATTCCTGAACTTATTATTCACTCGCGATCATGGTCACAGCACCTGTCGTGCAAATTGGCGCACTTTCTTTGTACATTTTTTGCAAATGCAAGAAGTAGAAGTGTCTGACTCATTATTTAGTAAAATGGACATAAAAACAATTAGTTAACAGAAACGCATGCGAAGTAGACAGTGGCACAAAACCATTTGGGAAATACAGGTATGATAAATGTGGACTGTAAATTATACAAGGTATATCAAAATTAAACTATTACTCTGTATGGATGTATATGTGCAAGTTTGATTAAACGTTAAATAAACTCAATAATAATAATAATACACGTTATACAAGTAAAACAGGTTTTGAGATACTACAATAAAGGAATAACGTTTAACTCTGATACATGTGTTAATTACATACTGTCAATTGAATGACTTCGTGTCAGTGGATATAACTGTCCCGTCGCTATTGAGATACAATAACAAGTATACAAAAGTATGCAAGCTAAAGAATAAAGAAGAGACATGGCCCGTGCAGTACAATTAGATGACTAGTTTATACTAATTTGAATGTAAGTACAAGTATTAACTTCCGGTTAATGACGGTGTTCGCACGTGCTTTTTAGCTTGGTGTCAAAAGTTATTTCTTTAGGGTGTCTAAGGCTTTATAGGCCAGATTCTTCCCCCGAAAGCATAATGACAGAATCTAGAATCAAGAATGTACTGCAATACATTAGACACAAGTGTTAGTGATAGTGAAACATCAGTATAAGGGTATACGGTGAACGTGTCGAACGAGTTTAAAAAGGAAAGGTGGGAGGGGTACCAAATGGCAGACAGTCGAGAGGCGGCATAGGAGGGAAAAGGTCAGCTCTAGCGGTTCTGTGAATATGGACACCGAAGCATTTGCAAGGTTAGACAATGAAGACAAGCCTGTATGTTTATTTGATAAAATAAATGGAAAAAATAGTGTCAAGCTAGACGTAACGAATAAGCAAAAACACAAAACACTGAGATCACTAATCTGATGGGTCGTGTAACGGAAAACACAACGTGTATTGGTAACATAAAAACGTGCTGTTCGAACAAGCGAAACAATTAAAGGCACTAAAATATAAGACCATTGACTTAGAGTCAAGAAGCAGAAGAAACAATTTGATATTCTTGGGAGTCACATAAAACACCAGACATACATGACTGTGTATCTTTGATTGTCAACTTTATCAGGGACACACTTGATATAGACACTACGGATATAGATATTGATAGGGCACATCGTCTAGGACCAATCAAACATCAAAATAAATCCAGGGACCCAAAACGACCAATCGTCGTACGTTTCCGCGACTGCGCTGACACTGAGCATGTACTACGAAATGCGTACAAATTAAAGGGGACGCCATTCGATGTAGATTGTAATTACCCCAAAGAGATAGCAAAGTAAAGAAAGCATCTGTACACATGTCAGCAGGCAAGGGAAGCTCGTGCAAGAAGAGCACACGTACACATTAAATTCCCAGTGAGCCTAGTCATTGACACATTACTAGTCTCTGACATAATTCCTGATTGGTTCCCGTTAGTGAACGAGAACATATTGGAGAGACACACTGTCAACAACGATACACGTCATGACAAAACATACAATGGTTACTCCCCTCGTGATAATAACATCTACTCACGTGACACATAAAGTAACAGTGAATCAGAATCTACCGGTACACAAGGCGACAATCTGCACATGCATTTAGACAGAAATATGAGCAACAGGGAAAGCGATAGTAAACTCACCGGATCAATGAATAATCAACAACTAGACACGAGCCACGTGCTAATATCACGAATAAGAAGGCACAGCGTAATGGTCAGCCCTATGGGACAAACGTCGACATAGGCGTGACAACCAGGAGCTGAGAAAAGGGTGGGAAGCCAAATCACAATAAGTCGAAGAGGAAAGGAAATGATAGGATGCGCCAGTCACAGACGGCAAAGAAACCGAATGTCTAAATTAAATCTAAAGACAACAACAATAATAGCCCCATGAACACAGATGGTGCAACCGAGTTGACACGACAAATTGTGTGGTGACTGAAACAGCACATAAATCTGTGTCTTCTTAATGCACAGGGCTTAATAGGGAAAACCCTCAACAAACTAGACAATGACGAATAATAAAACATTATTTGAAAAAATTGACATTTTATTTTTCAGCGACACATGGGGCAGGGATATATTTAAATATGATTAGGTTGGATGTAAACATGTTGTATTAAACAGAGAAGTCAAACATAAAACGCACGAAGGGAGTGGTGAGTTTATAATATTTATGTCGCTAATAGATAATTCCATGATGACGTATTTGTTAAAAATATTGATGATTGTATATTACTTATCAAGATCAAAGGACACGATATGGGTTTTTATGATGATGTTTACCTATTCCTCTTATAATATTCCGATTGGTAGAAGCAAGGAAATATCTGTTGATCACGATATATTCCATGTATTAACAGAAGATATTATTATACTAGAAAATGAATTGTCAAACCCAAATATTATAATAACAGAATATTTTAATGCACGGCTAGGGTAGAAAAATGATTTAATAGAAGACGATTTTTTCAATCACGATATATTACCTTAAGATTATACTTTAGATACAGATACAGCAAGGATTGAATAACAAACGACCAAGGTATTAATATGTTAATTTTTTGCAAACAGAATGGTTTCAGAATTATGAATGGTAGGGTGTGTAAGGATAAGAGTGATACTCTTATTAATGAATTCTTCAAATATGGTTCCGACACGTTATTACCGCATTTACATGCGTTATTTACCACAATCTTTCATCTAGAATATTTCCCAGACAAATGGAATATGAGGTTTATTATATATATACATATACCGTTGCATAAAAAGGAACGTTAATCTAGTGGATAATTATTATAGAGTCATTTTGGAAAACTTTTCACACGCATCTATCCATCCATCCATCCATCCATCCATCCATCCATCCATCCATCCATCCATCCATCCATCCATCCATCCATCCATCTATCTATCTATCTATCTATCTATCTATCTATCTATCTATCTATCTATCTATCTATCTATCTATCTATCTATCTATATATCTATCTATCTATCTATCTATCTATCCAGTTCTGTTGTATTGAAAATATATATTAATATTACAGGTTATTACTGATAATAAATAGAATAAGAAAAAACAAAACGCTTAATTGTTGATACAGATGTAAGAAATGACTGGTAGAGCAAAGTGTTAGTGACAAGTCAACGGTCGGATATTCTCTATTAGCGAGAGCTCTTTTGGCTCGGAACGCCAATTCCTTTCGTGACACATGCGAAGCGAATCGCAGTTGTGTAAATGCATCGTCGAAATAAAACGTATTTAGAAATGATTGTCAAACTAATGCGGGCAAGGTTTTATCTTAAACAAAGCAGCTTGGAAGAAGTAATTGCCCGATATTAAAAAATCTCAATGTGGATGTCAGTACTACCTTGATTACGGAAGTCGCTACAGATGTTACTGAATCCGGTCAGCCCGGATGAAAATAGGGGCTTTATTAAAATGCCCACAGTGAAAAGAAATGTTTGATCAATATGCAGTTAAAAGTTCAACGAGATTTTGATGACGTTCACTGTTTCATAGGATTGTTCTAAAGTGAAAGGGATTGTTACCTCATTGCATTTTCTTAAAGGTTTTCAGAAAAAAAAATACAGACAAATAACGAGGTAAACCATGACAACATGCCACGTTTTGGTGGTCAGATGAGTGACTTAACTTCTTACTTGTAGAAATCTACTTTAGATATGGATCGAACAAAATCCGTACTGAACGATCTGAAGGATTTTCCTGACTAAGCTTGATTGAGATAACAAAGAAACCAAGCATTCATAAATATGTTTATTGAAAACGGCTTAAAATGAGTTTTGTCGACGGTTTGTATAGAGCTGCTGCCCTAGGTCAGGTACATCATTTTTGATCTCCGGGACAAACGGACAAACTGACGCAGCTGTCGCAGGGTAAAGGTTGTCCCTAGGTCTCAATTCCAACCAATATTCTTGAGCATATTTCTTTTATCAAAGGCGGCACCTCATTCCCATATGAAAGGACAGATCAGACATATGTATGGTGCAAGTTTTTAATAGGATATATCTTGATGCCTTTCAGCGTTGGTTACAAATGACGCCACTGTGCAGACGCTTCATAAAGAGGTACTCTTGGAGCTACATCAGGCCTTCCGAAGCTATAAATGATAATAACTGCTTGTAAACGTTGTTGTTTTCCTCACAGATTCTGACGTTGCAATGAGTTTTGCAGGCAGACAAAGCAAGAGACATATTCATAAGTGCCGGAACAGAGCACATACTGTTGCGCCTCAACCGACATTGTGTGCAAAGGATCAAACTGTCATCGACTTTCAATTTTGCTTTAAGGTAAGATAACTTGGGCACATCGTTTGGGATAGTGTAAATAATGAAACATCATAACACCTTTCATTTTATTCTAATCTTCCGTTTACACACAATTGGGATTTCCTCAAAACTGATGATAAACCTTATTGTTTACTGTAAACAACGCAACAATATAGTTTAATCATTGTGTTTATAGAAAACTCGAATACTATTATTACTTTTGCGTATGACTTATGTTTGTAATAACTCACTTTCAATGTCAGTGTCCGTTTTTTTGGTGGGGGGGGGGGGGCGGGGGGGCGGTGGGGGTTTCGGGTGACGGGTCTTTCGGACTGGGGTGTGAAGGGTATGAGTTGCATGTGGCGAAGATTTATTGTACTTTCACATATACCTACAAATGAGGGTTAGTGACCATTATTGGGAAGTGTTTAGGGCAATTAGTGATTTTGAAAAACATACAAAGAAATATATTGAATCAACATAAAAATTAATCAACATGATCCATAATTTCAGTAAGAACATTTAACCAATTACGTAATTTGTAAACAAATGTCGTTTCTTTTATTGTAATCATTTATTTAAGTTTAATTGTGATAACAACATCTAAGAAAAATATTCAACATGTTATGTAACTGGTAAATGTCTGAAACGTCAACAGCAGTATCTCGACCATAAATATAACGCATTGCTTTTCGAACGCATGGTCACAATGTTCATGTCTTTATTGTCACTGTTTTCTTCCTGTCATTTATTGTGTACATTTTTTTCATAATTCCTCGGTATAGTTTGTTACCATGTCAGTATTTGCAAATGAAAGTATAGAAGATGGCATATGATTGAATGATCAATATTCAGTATATGCATTTAGAATATTAGAAAACAAGGTACTCATTGCATTTCAAAGACTTAACTTAGCCTATGAATCATAATCAAAGTATCCACCATTTTATGGTCCCTGTTGATGTTTTTTATTCCTGTAAAGTTTTGTGTAGGTACATGACAAAAATATCAAATCAACGGTTCAGATATAAAATATGTTGTTGGGATTAAAATCGCTTAAAATAGTTTAAAAGTTAAGCAATACTTTTTATTCTCAAAACCTAAACAAACACATATTATTTTAAAGGAAAGCATATTTGTGATAAGAGTTAAAATTAAATCCCATCATGCATTGTGATTATTTTGTATGTAAATAAAATTTAAGTTAACAGTGTGGCCGAGTCCCTTCAACAGGCTTTTAAAAATGGATGCATACGTGTGCAATATGCAAGAGAGAGAGGGGCAAAATGAAATAGTTGAACATTCAAAAGCACATATTAAAAAACGGACTAAAGGGAAGCAGGAGAACACGTTAAAGCAGTATATTTAATCTTAATGTATATTTGACAATTTGCGCAATGTACACAGGTGACCAAAATCAACACGTATTATACATCATATTATAAAATAGCTCCTGTCGCTATTTGGTAAAGGGGGCTGCGGGGGGCTAAGAAGCTGAAGTCACCAACTTGTAATTCGTTACCTGTAAGTTTGAGTCCTATAACTCAGTTGCTACGAACTAAAACGAAAAACAACAACATCAAGTCGGTAGAATTGTCAATTCACTTATTTAGAATAAATCATGTTTCCCTAAGCTTACATTGCAGTTTTTGCTCTAAAGTTTAATTGAGCATACACGTTTGATGTGTTTAATAAGGACATTGAACATAATACTGTAAGCGTGTCATTGAAAAGCACAGTTAGCTTGATCATGATTTTGACAGTAATCAACATGTAAAGAAAAAACAGTATTACAGACTTTTTTTGCCTAGTGGCTGCATTACTTTCGTAATAATTATGTTCCAATTATGGGCATTTAATAGGATTTGCTTTCATATAATGCAAGTAAAATACAATATTAACTTCTTTGACAAAAACAAGAACTAAAAGGCGCAAAAGCTTTCAAGTCTTCTTGTACAGTTCTGGAACCGTAACAGTTGTCACACGATACGATGTACGTACGGTGCGATTACGTTCGATGTACGATACCATGTGCGGTTTTTACACGATACCATACACGTTACGGTTCGATACCATACACGATATGCATTACGATAGAAAATCTACACGTTACGATGCGATACGGTGTACGCTTCGATACAACATACTGTACTGTTTCCGTTTACGTCACGTTACACGAAATACCATGGCAAATGCGGCATGTTGTAAAAGTAAAGGTTCAATCAGCCTATTTACACTGTACCAACTCGGTTTAGTCCAATTCGTTCTGCCCCAATCGGCCCACTTCCAGCGCATAAAGGCGGTAATGTTTTCACACCTTTCAAATGAGACAATACAATTATTTCCGTCTAAATGGTAAAATGTGTAGGCAAATGATAAGTAAGTGACGCCAATATGATAGCCTGCTTAAACATTGAACACGTGTGTAAAAATGTACCATGTTAAGACAAAGTAATTTAAATCTGTAATTTCCTAACATTCTTACACCACTCTTCTATACACGTATATTTCAATTTTCTACACCTATTCCCCGCATCCGTATCTGCGTTTAACTGAAGTGAAATTTCACAGCCAGATTATGTGTGCTGGTATCTTCATACATGTATGACATGTCTTCAGACCGGATGCAGGTGTTGAGCACTACAGCTAAATGACCACTGCCCGTCTAATTTGAATAGAAACGTTGTGTAATAAAAGTGGCAATCTGTATGGGGGCTTATAATCGCTTGCGTGACTCAACTAAAATACTGCGTACTGAGATATCGCTACCCACATCCACATCTACACCGACGGTAGCAAGGATACAAACAAAAATGCTATAGGAGCATGGGTTATTATGATTGAAAATCAACAGAATAAATAAACAAGGCCAAAATAAAACTAAACTCTAGACATTCTATATTAAGATGCGAACTGTTAATTATAACCCATAAAATGTGTTCAAATAGAACAAAATTCGATCAACAGTAAATATTTACGCCGGCTCTCTTAGTTATTTATAAGCATTTCAGACAATTTATGGAAAGAATAGACAAGAACTAATCAAAGAAATAATATAGATTACTATACTAAAATACAAATGTTAAGCAAAATCTCTAATATGAATTTGGAGATTTAAACTCACCATCATCTAACCTCCCCCCCCCCCCGACAAAGCAGAACTAATAATACGCGCTCTTAATCTTTTTTAGAATAAATGCATTTCATTAAATATTTACTTAATAATATAGGATAACACCTACATAAACTGAATTATTACAATGTCCGACCGATATCATATCCAAATCAAACAATAACTAAAGTTTCAAAACCCACAAGACACGTGATGGGGTGAAATCTCTTTAAAATCTAAACATTCCTAATAAACCCATTCTCTTATTGGCTGGACCACAATTTGGCGGAAGATTATGACTGCTCTTTGTTTAAAGGCATTACACCTCTAAGAATCTGTTTCTTAAAATTTTCACCATTGAAATGTTTTCTACTCCTGATTAGAGCTGGCACTTTTTGAACTAAAAGTGAACATGAAATCGGATTATTATGAACAAATAACAAATTTAGTTACACACTAGTTACGGGGATGTTTTAAAGTGAAAAAAATACGGGAAAAGTGTGTGAGTAGTTAAGCTTGGGTTGGTAATTCAGTTAGTTTAGTATATCGTATATAATATATATTTTAGTAGAGAATTTAATGTATTTAATATCTTCTAGGTATTAAAGTGTTGCATTTTTATTAAATCTGCCTTTTTCCGCTGGTACAATAAGCAAAGACACGTGTGAATAATATAGGTCTTTGTAGCTAATATCTTGCTATTGTGAGCTGCCTTAACCAAAACAGCACGGGGTGAAAGTATTTCTCTATGTCACAGTAAGGACAGTTCCTTTTGGTGAAATTGCATTCTTTACCAGGGTAGCTTGATCCTAGTTTTAATTAAAAACTATTCTAAACTAACGATATTGTAGCAGTAAATATTGAACTTAGAGTCATACCAACATATCCGAATATCTGAATTTGTGCGTTATTTATTATATTTATTTTATTAATTATAGCTCTTTCTTCATGGCTTGGTATCCACCCTAGTTTTATTAAGGCATTGAGGTTTTTTGACAGGAGACTGTAAAGACTATATTTGTCTGCTGACTTGCTTGATTTTGCAATGATTAGATATTATATTTTTCCTATTGTTACCCCAACGGTATTCTCTTCAGTATCCATACTGACGTCAAGGTACATGCCGATGTGCGCAAGGTATCGAGAGAGTATGTAAATGGCTTCATCATCCTAAAAAGACTTACAAAGGACCATTTCGTTATATGAGGAAATCGATTAAAGAACAGACCAATAAACACCTCCGGTCAACACGTAAAGGATCAAACCAATTAACATAACGAACGGCTGAAAATCCTACTTCCTTTCAGATTAGTGGTGTCATGAAAGTGTCACCAATTAATTGGAATTAACACACGTGCACGTGATTGGCAGGGCAGGAAAATGTACGAAAATTAAGAATGAAATTAAGTATGATATTTTTGTACAAATTTTATTGTCCTTGTCTAACCTGTCATGCAATATATTTAACTTCCCCACATTGTATACTTGTATACTTGGGATGTAAATAAAGAATCTGAATCTGAAAGAAGGCATGATGACAGAAAGTTACTGTTATCTATGATTATAACACTAGCACATTGTTTTGACAAACACATTCACACCTTAAACGTTTGATCACGTCACTGGCAGAAGAATATTTATATTAATTTGTTTGCTACACTTGTGAACGTACTTTTATTAAATTTAGGTCGAGCACTGAATGGCTTTTATTTATTTATTTAAATTCGCATAAATGTGTATACAATTTGCGCGTTTAAAATAATTGGCGGAGAGACTATATCAATGTTGATTGTGCCCAGCGATGACATATGTAAGCTAGCTTTACAATTAACTAACTTGTCGGAATATCAGAGATGATTCCACACGGTTCAATCATTTATTAACAATGTTCACTGTATATGAGAAGTATCATTTGAATCCCATATTTAAGACAAACCTCTTTTCCATAACCTGACATAGAGCTAGATTATGTTATAGCTAGTTTTTTTCCAGCTGTATGTTTATTCTAATTACGTTTTGCTGCTCTTTATTTTCCATAAAAGCGTGGGCAAATAACCAGAATCCTAGTTTTCACGAATATTTTCCTAAACGTCCGTTCATATTCAATCTACGCATATTGTCATTCAAGTAATAAGTTCGAAGGTGTGCAATATTAACTTGCTCATCGATAGTATGCATGTACCGGAAATGTAATATATAGTTTAGTTTCTGTTTAGAACCATAAACTTCTTTTTGTATTTGGAAAGCATTTATTATGACATTTAAATTTCCTGTGAACTTTTGTATGAGCATGTTAATGTCATTAGAAAAATGTCACAATATATATATATATCTTTGTATTAAAGAATTATGAGAAGGCACAGTGCAATTCTATTGTGTTACGTTACCATACTATACGTTCCGTTACGACACCACGGTCTTGTCTTAAGCGATACGATCCGATACGATACGATGTACCATTCACGATATGGCTCGTTACGTTACTTCACGATAGGCCTATTACGTTACACGATACGTTACGTTACCATACGATACGTTTACGATAGAAATACGCACGATGTTCGATGTTTTGGACAACTGGTACGGTGCCAGGACTGTAAGTGTTCATTTGCAAGATATGACAGGTATGCCGTGAGGAATATCATGAATACGATAATGGTCCCTTTAAATATCATTGATAATGTCTACATGAATTACGAAATAAGCCGTCAATGACTTTTGTGCAGCATGCCGTGTCTGGTTTCTTTTTCTCTTCCAAATACTATGTGGACATTATATTTCAATGACGACATTATTTACGCCATAGCATATTCAAAGAAACGTCAGCGCTTAGACACGCTCTTATCTAAACAGATCGTGTTTTCATTTCATTGCTTGCATTTGAAAAAAGCATAAGAAAGTGCGAGGTTAGAACTCTGTAAAACAAATTTAAGCATGCCAGTCGTCCCTTTGGCCGACTGCCTGTTCCAAGGCGGTAACTGTTGGGCCAGCTCCTTTTACTTTTCTTTAAAATACACACTTCATAATGGACGAGAATAGTATAAAATTATCCATTATAATGATAGACGAAGAGGAGAAGCGATTTTAGACAATGGTGTATGTCCGTATTTTTGGTTGCTCTCTAAAAGAAAATGGGTTTAAATGTGGTATCCTATAGTTTGTACCAAGGATTTTCCCCTTTAACAAATACAACTTCTAAATCACTTAAACAAATGTACATAAAACCAGTTGCAAGCAAACATATTGCTCTCCATTTGAACATGGTTAAAATTTGGTAGTATTTAAATTAGACCCCGATTACGTTCAAATGGATTCCAAATAGTTATATGTGGTGGAAATATACCGACATTGCCCGAATCATAATCGCGTACAATTGCCAATGTTGGCTGAATCGAAGAAATAGTAGCGAGAGAAAAAAACGAGCTAAAATAAAAATGTAACGGGAATGTTACCCAGAACTTGATTCTGTCATAGAACGAAACTAGAAATCTAACAAGTTTTGTTTGTAAAGCTGTTTTACAACTGCCAATAAAGACAGCTGATTTGGGACACGTTATTGTACATGGCGTGTCCCATGTATACACACATATTTTACACTGTTTGTTTGACTTGTGTTGTGGGTAGGGGAGTAGGGGGGGGGGGGGCACTCTATGTCAAACACTCGATTTTAAACCTCACGACATTGTTTTGCATTCCACTGAGCCTTACAACTGCATGAGGGTAGATATTTTTGTTGGGTTGGACTGGTGGTTTTACCCAGACTGAATGTGTGCTATTAACGTTCCTAATGCAATGGACATTGACTTCATACACTTTATCAAAAATATATGTTTAAATACAAACTTAAGTGTTTCAATCTTTTTTTTTTTCTATACTTGCACTCCTTTCATCCTATATAACTAGCTAATTGTACGCTCTGAACCTCATCATGACTACAACTATATTATATATGCATGTATTGATTTGATTTGCCATAGAAGTTCACTAAAATCTATTTTGAAGAAATTAAATTGAGGCAAAATCTGAAAAGAAGAATGTTTACACCCAGAAGACCGTTTCAATTCACCGTTGTTACAGAGAAGCATATAAACATCATGAATCAAAGCAAGAGATTATGGCATTTTATCTTAATTACCTGTACTTTCTAATACAAGACTTCCAAGGCAATCGCGGTAGAGGGAGACCACCACTGAGATGGCAAGATCAAGTTAGGAAAGACACTGGTATTCCTATAGCTACTGCAATAAGACAGGCACAAAACCGCAAGAAATGGTCTGCTACTGTGAAAGGTGCCAAGGGCCACCCGGCCTGAGCATTTGATGATGATGATGATGACCTGTACTTTTCTAATACCGTCATTAAAACACTATCAAGCGTTTAAGTAAATTGTTTATGATTGAATAAGGCTATTCTTTATTTGATGCTGTAGTAATTTTTTGCAAGACACACTTACAAACATTCAAACATATTTCTAGTTATATCTGTGGTATATTGTCATTCAAAGTCATGTGAGCCCCATTACTTTTCAATTTCCAATATTGGTACTATAAACACCTAGGCAAACGATTGTTAGACATCATCTTGACTTATATTATAATACAAACACTAGAAAATCAACGCACTTTGAAGGAATATATAACACATGACCGTGTAATAAGCATATATGTAGTACATAATATTATTATTAAACACACTGAACAAAAACATTGCACTAGATTCCTCATACAAAAATAGTTAACACCCCTTTACTTCTCCCAGAACAGGCCTGTAACTATGTACAAGACTACACATTTTTTTACAAATTTTGTGATTTTCATTCCAGAAAGTCTTCTGGGTTGACATTTTTGTTTCATAATAGTGGACTCCTGGGATCCCTGTCAGGGGAAATTACAATTCCTGAATGAAAAGTATGTTTGGCAACATGCCTTCCTCTGTCAACAACATCCCTTGTTTTGACCGGCGTCTCAAAATCACTGAAATAATAATCAAGATCAAATAAAAAATGGAAAAAAAAGACACGTATCTGAGTCATTTAAATAAAATAGGTAATATGATGAGATTTTACAGTCATGCGTCAGTATTGCCAATTTGGTGCCCCCATAATACCACACTATCATGTTTGTACACTACTCATATAAGGAGGGCATCAGTAATAATGGTGAAGAACAACTAGTCATTTACAAAGACTTTGACATGATACGTCATGTGATGGAACCTTGAGCATACAGGGCAGTTGGTTTAGGAAACTACCATAACAAACGTACAGTTTTTTTTAACTAAAATGCTTGTAGGCTTCATTTAAACAGTTGCATGACTATAAACGTGTTGCATCAGACAAACAGAACAAAACTTAGGTATTTAAATTGTGTGTATTGTTTGTGAACGGCACATAAGTAATTAAACAGATCTAACAAGAAGCACAGTTAAGAGAGAAGCCGTACTTGCTTGTTGAGCAAAAACAGCTAAAAGAAGCTAATAATCACTTCAACACTTTTGATGCTCACAAACGAACAACGCCATACTATTTTGAAGGGCATCTAGTTAATACATGTAATGTAGTGGTCAGAGGTTATACGTTAATCCAGTATGTATTGTGGTTGATCAAAGCCTTGATTTTTAACCATAATGACCCTGTTGTTGCTCAACTGAGTGCAGTAAGTATTAAGTTCTAGTGAGGAAGAAATATCAGCAACGATCAAACAAACATGGTGCCTAAGCTCTACAGATTGCGCTACCAGTTCCGGTCTAGAATAATCGTACTACATGTAAATGCACACTAACAACATTTGGACAATCATCTCAATTTATTTTTATTACATAATAAATACACATATACATGACATATACAAAGTCATATATGGGAAATGGCCTGCCTCCTAGCTGTCATGTTCATTCCCAAACCTGCTGCAGCTCCTGATGAATTTTCAGAATAAATGTAATTTAAATAATGTGTATGGGTGTGTGGTGTCGGTATTGTGCAGTTACAATAATGCACATTGAGTGTATGCTCAGTTGAACTAAAAATGTTAGTATTACCAATTGTGACCAAGTTGCTTAAAATATATAAAAATACTAAATACAAATTTATAAAATCCTTACCAAAATGCCTTGGCGGAGGTATGTGTTTCAATGATATCCCCTTCTATTAAAGGCTGTGCAAATAACTGCAATTTAAATAAATATGCGATAATATGGCACTTGTTTTAGGTCTGATTGAAAAAAACTTGCAGTATGGATTATTTGAGGGGGAACCCAACACCTTTTTAGAAATATAATACTACAAATAATACAATACGTTCACAAATTAAAAGGTCAAAATTAAACACAATTTGAGATACTCGTGATTTCAGCTGAAGTCTCTTCTATGTAGGGCTGCAAAAATGCATTTGCAATTTGATCTGATTGTATATATTCCCGTTCAATACATCATTATCCTTTGCTGGCAATCTTATATAATTTGTCATAACGTAAAAAGTATAAAACTATTCACATGGGTAAGAATTAATTTTCTGGTGTAAACTTTATTTCTGACCCATGATTCATACATGTTGATCATAGACTTCACACCAATTTAGCATATCATTGTACTTTTGTATGAATGGCACATTAACTTAAAAAAAAAATGCACGTTCAAACATTGATAAGATCGTTAAGCTTCTATTAAAGAAAACAGTTTGAAAACTATGTCAACGTATTGATTCGCACAGCCTAAAGACATCATGAAATACACCATAGTAACATATCAATACGTTTACAGTGGTGGTGATATTGTAACCCATTATTGTATGTCAACGCCTTTTATTTGTACTGTTGTTGGTTTAGACATAAAACATCAACACTATTATGGTTACTATAGTGGTGCTATTTTGGTGAAGGGGGGCCCTGATAGGGTCAGCTGTCAGAACTTTCCATTAATATTGTTCAATACAACCAGGACTTAAACACACGCCTTGAGCCATAATGGGACTCTGGAGTTCTAGCTGTTAACAAACTCACTTATCCACATTCAAAAACTTTAAACGTTTATAAGTTTAAAGTACTGATAACTATCAACTTCAAAACTGATTGCACTAGGAATACATCCATTCAAACTCAGCATATAGACACAGATTGTATTAACACTAATTAATTGAATACAAGTCATTATGAATCAATGTTTCAGTGTGGTGAAGTGAGGTTTCAAGTAAAGAACGGAGAATAAGGTATGTGTGTAGTAATAACTGGCTAGTCCTATTGTAAGACTATGAATTGTACTAATAACAACCTTGTAGGGAACATACATTTCTAGTTAAAGTAAATCATATTTTACATGTAGTTCAAAGCTTACTCAAAATTAATCAGTCCAGCATTGGGATGGTCTAAAACGGTCAAATAAGTAAATACTATGTTTCCTTTTATCTAAATTGTCAAAGAAATACAAATGTTTGCGTGGTTTAGTTTATGGGTTTATAGAATGACATACCATAATGAACGGTTATAAAACGACAAAAACATTTTTATTTGATTAAGAAACTACATTTATACGAACAACAAACGCTCGTGTATGTTAAACCTTTGTTCAGACTGTCAGTGACGACATTAAAATGGATCTGGAAAAAAAAATGTGCACTTGTCGAAAGAACAAATGAATCAGTCGCGTTAAAATCAATTATAATCCCTACGATTCAGTGGTGCCGTAGGTGAGTAAAAAGTGAAAGCAGAACGAAACAACAATACTGTCAACTATTGTCTAGGAAACAGGTCAATTCAGTGTTAACTATTAAATAATTTCCCCAAGTCATGGAGCTCAATAGCGAACTAATCAATAACATACAACAAATATACATATTCACCACAACATGTTCATTAATGGAATAGCAATACTCTCCGTTGAAGACGTAGTTTTAACTTGGCAGGCGTGGCTTCATAAGCAAAGTAGTAAGTTCTAGGCCAAGCTTCGACAGATTCTGTAAACTATCGAACTTTAACGTTGAAATTTGCTTGTTTATATTTGTAGTTTATATTGTCGATTTCTGTAAAAGAATATTACTCTGTTGGAGAAAATTATGTTTGTCTTGTTGATAACATGATTGTTTAGGTTGAGGCTTTAATTAACATGTAATGGTATAAAACGTTATGTCTGAGTTTTCAACTAATTTATTGCGACCGAACTCACGTGTATCTCTAAAAGCTGTTTATTGACATTCTGCATGTGCGTGAAAGTGGGAAATTACAACCACCACACTATTTTCTTAAAAGCCACACTGCACAATTGTTTTAAAATAATAATAAAAAAATGTGATATCTGAAATCACTTTATATGGTCATCCCAGCAATCTTCTCTGTCAACGATTTTTAGCAGAACATCCCATCATACTTATTTATAAGTTTAGGAAGAATGACAGTTCAGAGAGCGATATATTTCACCAGGTGTATTGTCTAACAATTTAAGGTTGTGTTCAAGATCATGTTTACATAGACTTAGGTATGAATTATTGCGAATAATTTGCCTAAAATCGCCAAAACAATCGGAAAATAGTGTAGCATGATAAAGGTAACCTGTAGGATATTAAGATCGTATATAAATTATTTTAATTCATTTTTTTTAGAATTTCTTGATGTTTCTTTGGTAAAAAAAAATAAACAAACTATAACACCAAACGTAGATGAAGATTAGCTGGTGCGATTCGTAGCATTACTATACACGCTGACACAAAACTTCATGGGCATTGTAAAAAATGTCATATATGCATGAAAGCAATTTGATCCAACGTATAAGCCAGATGATGAATAGTAAACACCACACGAAAGAGGATGAGGTATGACAAATTGATTTCGAACGTTATTTCCTTTAATAAATGTATTGACCGAAATGATTTCTGTACTGGTCGCAAACGCAGGCATATTAAAAACAAACATGTGGACCCAGGGGGAGGGTGATTCACCTGGCATAATTACACCATAGCTGGACACCTTCCAGTCCAGAGCTGTGTGGAGACATTCAGCACATCCAACACTACTGATGATTACTTGCATCAACATCTTGTAAGTGCATTGTGTTATCACTCACACGTTCAGCATGTAATCGTAAGACATTTTAATCATTGGCAGTGTTAACAAATCATTCACTTGCTGTAACAAGAATCCATTGAAACAGAATTAATTAAGTCTCAATTCTGCAACATTCTAATCTGATTACTTTTAACTCCCTAGCATAGTTACATATCATTTTATGTAGCTAAACAAATCATGCCACTTGCTTCTTGAACTTTTGAAAAGAGTTTACCTTGTTAACATCCCATCCAACAACTGGATCCAGTGTCTGCCTCCATCTGCATGTTGATGGCCATGCTACCCCCAATGTCGATTGAAGTGTCCACTGGTTCCTTTGACAAAGAAAACAGAACTAATGAAACATAAAATAGTAATGTCTATATGCATTTGTACGCATGTGGTACTTTGAAATAGTCAATACTCATATGAAATAAACATTTCATAAATGGCTAAAGTAGTACACAAAAATTACATTTGTTCTGAGGCAACCATGCTGCTATGACACTCTATACATTGTTATAATAGCATGTTTATCGCATGCAACTCATCAAGAATTGATGACCATGTTATCATGTTATTATGTACAATGTGATTAAATGGAATTGTGTAGTCAGGATTGTTTTAACATCTCAGCTAACATTTCCGTCCATTATCTAAATGGCTATTTAAAAGAAACAGCATACATTAGTAAACATTTTAAAGAGGTATATCAAGTGACTTAAGTTTTCTGTTGATGACCGTTTTATTGTACACGCTTTCCACTCACTCACATTTCTGTTTGACAACACCGAACGGTAATAAACAAACACTTTCTAGTAACATTACTCCACATGTTCAAAAGGTGAACAGATGTCAATAATACCACAACAATTGTACAATTACCTAGCATAAAGAACAACTGTATATCAATGAAGCATTAACGGCGTTGCTTTAAATAACCTTGATATAAATAACCTTCCTAAGCAATAAGAAGTCAGTACAGTGTGTGTTGATAAAGACAGAACACGTTGGCCAAACACATAAAAATCAATTACTAGATCTTCAATTTTCTGCATACATTTTAGAGCTGTCAAACGTATACATTCTTAAGACTTACCATTTCCCCGTTGAAGTGCGCGTTTTGCAGTTGACGTAAACGTTGGTCGCGTGATGTGTCGCTCGCTCTCGTAGCGCGCTATTCATAAAATGGGATTTTGTATTTTTGTGCATATCCGACGTGTTTTGTACATATAAGTATTTTGGAATAATGTATAATCGTTTTTACCAATAAATAAGGATTTATAAATTATATAGAAGATAGCATCAATACCAGAAACCATTCCCTTGTATCAGCCATGTCATTATTGTATGTTTACCATTATTTAGGGCATGATAAGGATAATGATTTACGAGGCCTCTAGCTGTATTGTATATGGGCTGTGTGATGGCATCAAAACGACAAGGCTAGCAGTGCTGGGTATCCTCTCTCACATATATAATGTAGCCTTTTACCTAATAAAAAAACAGTAGTACGTGCCATTTTCGTTTCATTCTCTGCGCTTTAACTCACCTTTTAGGAATAATATGATAATACCCATCCTCATAATTGCATATGAATGTCTTAATTAGCATAACTTACTAAAACATTGGCTTTCCTGTAAAGTATGTGTACTTCCGTATCATTCTTTTTTATAATTGTAATGCATATTTAAATATGTAAGTGGTGGTGTTGCCTCAATGTGTATGTCCATGTCGATAGTCTTTAATTTTAAATCTCCAAAATAGATTACCGTTTAGCCAGTACTAGTTCTAATTCCACAAACTTGCAATAAGAACTAGATTTAGTTTAGATATTTTAGTAACAGAAACAATAGACAATGGCATCTTTCTAAATATCAAATATACTTGGTAGTATGACCCTTTGATTTTCTGGATGAATCTCATACATTTGGAATTAGCAGCAACACTACAGGTACTGTATTAAATATATACAAATCTCTTACCGTAATTTGCTTGATGCTCAGTTATTCAACTGATATGCTTGATAGTCAAGTGTCATATACCCGCGAGCTAGTTGTTTTAATGACACGCAGCTCATGGGTAGATATGTAGTGTCTATCTAGTCCTATTTTAGATCGCTTAGTTCAACATGTTTGTGTCAAAGGACATATGGGAAAACTGATCTTTCTGAGTCTTTTATTCCACTGTATATATATTTTTTTTAAAATTCTAAGTCAACATTAATGAACATTTTTTTTACACGACATGAATTGTCCGGTCTGTTAAAACATTAATGATTACGTGTTCAGAACAAGAATTTTGTATTTTACCTCGATTCTAAGAAGGGTCGATGCTTAGTGGTAACCTGCTCTTATGACATTTAATACGCATACATTTGCATCATGTAAGAATGTGAGCAAGTCGTCATGCTCGCATTCATATCTTAAACTATTGTTAGGACTACAGCCGGGGCAAAGAAGATAAAAATTAACTATTTTAATCGCGTTGCATTTAAATGTATTTTAACAATGTATTCATATTTGTGTTCATGTTTGTTCTGATAATTTCAATGAGGTTGGCAATATCTTTTGTATTTAGTCTAAATTCCTGAGAAGTTCAATTTTTTTAATGAATTCATGAACATTCAGCTATTTACTTTAATTCTGCATCAGAAATTGCTTCGTTCATTAACTTATTTGAAATCTGTATCTACAATTCTGCATGTTTTTTAACTAATGACGGTTAGACAATTTTACGAGAGTTTGAGCTTTGGTATTCACTATACGTTGTCCATGTTTTGTGTATGTACCTTGAAGTAAATACATATTTGTAGATTATATTAATGAATTAAGATTTCCAGTTTGATTGGTTTATGTACCAGCTAGGTATCTGACAAGGTTCACGTCGATCTAATGGTAGCAGTAATGACCATAAACGTAGACATAACATTGATATATCAAACTAGTGTTAAAAGGGGCAATGACCCTTGCAATGATCATCTAATCATTTCATACATATTAAACATAAGTTATAACAAATACAACACAGTTAAAATCATTCACAAAGAAAATACAAATCAAAATAACCTAATTAAGTAATAAAATCGTATTAAAATATTATATGATTATAAACCATATTTAATTGAAAACGACGACACGCACATGCGTAACACAGGTTAAATACAGAAACTTCATACAGGACCATGTTTGTATGGTAAATTGTACATAAATATATACTTGGAAAAGTATACACGTATTAAAAAGTAAAGACTTAAGTATAAAACTGCAATCAGGCACTCGATATTTATTTTCTTTATGCAACCACTCAAGTCAATGAAATTATGTTAGAAAATACATAGTATAAGCACGACAATATAATGGGCTTTGTATTTTTGTCCTTTAAATTCGTATCCGCTGAACCGATATAGTTCATGTCTTTGCAAGACATTAAGCTGAGTAATAAATGCAGGTAAATTGTTGTTCTTGTTGTTTTCAAAAGATAGAAACCCACTTTATGCAACTAGTTTTATAGATCATTTGGTTCTGTGTAGTTCCTGTAAGTATCATCATTTTCCAAATTAGTTTAAAACATAACTAGGGCAATCTGTATTAACAGAAGTAAAATGAAAATGTTTGGTTTATTCTGAATTCGGGGGCTTAACGATGCTTACAATCGATTAAATATTTGGACACAATACGTGGGCCATCCTCTTAGGTAATGTCTTACCTCTATAGATGGTGAAACTTCCACTCTCTGTAGCAGATCCAAACTTATACACTGGAATAAAAAGGAATCCATAGAATAGAATTACTAATGTGGTTTCTTTTATTCTACGCACTTTGTTTCGTCAGTATGAACAAGCGTTAATGGGAATTATGATATCTGCTTGATAGTTGAACATACTACACCAACAAATGATTTGTACTCCCATTGTATGTAGCAAAGTGTGGTTGTGTTTTAGACATTACATTCGTGACGCTCAAACTTATTCATAGTGTTTGTTGCTATTTCGTATTATACACTTCTGATGGTGTAAGAGTATATACCAATAACTGGGATGAATACCTATACACAATGACATGTCAGCGGGAGATATTCCTATGGTTTTAACGGTGAAACGTGTTGGATATAAGTTTTCTACATGTGTTTACTGGAGGGATTATCAATATTCAAAGTAGGTATTGACCCACAACTATTAAATATAGTAACTACGTTACCACGATAGTTAAATGTAGAAATAGAAAAAGGGCCGAAATGCCGAGATGGCTAATGAGACATGAATGACTGAGCAATTGTTGTACGGAATTGTCACTCAATAAAACGAAAGAATACTACACAAGTGGTAATAAGCGCATATCCATATTAAAATCATGCATCTATTATCCCACAACAAATCATGGGTATCACAATTACATGTAGCATTGTGAAAAACAAAAACAAAAAGCTCGTCATGTACGTGTATAAGGTGATAAGTGCTGTTTTTAAATTTTGACACATTTAATACAAACTGCACTTACATTAAAATGTTGTGTGTATTGCAACCTCCTCCCTTTTTCTTGTAGGAGTCTACAGACCAATAACCGAGGGAAACAATAATATCACACCATGCATAAATGTTCTTAAAGGAACGTTTCAACTTGGCTGATCATTGGATAACATTATCCTTCTAGATTTGTTTACCAAATACAAAGCACCGTATTTCACTTGAGTATTGACCCCCAATAGATACCGAACAGGAAGTATCTACTTTTATATGACGTCCCTACAATAGAATTCATGCACTTACATGGAAGCATAAAGCTCCGTAATATAGCATCACATTCTATGGTATTTGCGTTCCCTCTCCATATGGCCACTCTCTTGTTTATCTCCAATGCGATACGTATTTCCTCTTCAGAGTTGGTACCAACATCTGAAACAAAGGAACGTCATCTTTACTTACAAGATTTTCCACGAACCAGTATTCAAAGATGGTATCAGTAACCAGAATAATTAGAACTCTTACAAATCGTCAAACATGTTACAAGTACGTATTACTTCTTATCCATACTTTGCAATGCGCAGCATAACTAAAACAGATACCATAACTTATCATAATCAAAAGTTGCATATCGCTAGAAAAGCTTAATCATGTCCTTTACTTTAAAAAGAGTTAAAACAACCAAGTATTGCCCAATGTAACCCCTATAAAGCATAAGCAATATTTGCAGGTACTAAAGATAATCAGAAGTAACCGTTTACATTGATATCAGAAGTGTTTCCTATTACAACCAAGTTAACTTGTGCCACTACCAATGTATTGATAGACAATACAAATACACATGACATGAACTTAACATTACTCTTACTCGTTATTATCAAAAGTACAACAAGTACTATCCCCTATAAACAGTGGAATGTTTTGCCCAAAAGATTAAAACTTCCAGTGCATCAATGATTACGAGATATTACTATTACCAAGCATTACCAATCGTGCGCATATTAATCATTACCGGAAGTTAGTGTTACCTAGCAGTGCCGAAATATACACATATACATTATTACCAGAAGATAGTATTACCTAGCAGTGCCGAAATATAAACATAGACATTATTACCGGAAATAAGTATTACCAAGCATTGCCGAAACATACACATAGACATTTTAACCGGAAGTCAGTATTACCAGACATTGCCCAAACATTTACTTTGCCATAACTAAAGGTTTAAGTTTCTATTACCAAGCATAACCGAAACTTACAAATAGCTATAATAACCAGAAGTTAGAATTACCAAACATTATCTAAACTTACACAGTCGTAATGAAATTATTAATGAAAAGTCTCCCCTGAATAATCACTAAATAAAAGTAGGTCCTATCATTTGTCATTTGTGCTAATGATTGTGCTCATTTGAGTGTATGTTGACTTCTCTGCCTTGTTTGTGATGCGCAGGTTACGACACTTACACATAGCAATAATTACAAGAAGTTGCTTTTACCAAGCATTGCCTTAACGTACACATAGCAATTTTTACCGAAACTTGCTTCCACAATGCATTGTCCAAGCTTACACGTAGCCATAAATACCAGAATATATTATAACCAAGCTTTGTCCAAAGTTACACAAAGCTATATTTACCGAACGTTAGTATTACCAAGGATTGTCCAGCTTTAAACGTAGCCTTAACTAACAGAAGCTTGTATTACCAAGCGGTGTCCTAACTTAAACATAGCAAAATTACCGGATGTTAGTATTACCAAGCATTACCAAAATGTTATATCCAGTCGTAATTACCGAGCATTGCCCAAACTTTAAAATATTCAAACTTATCGACAGTTGGTATTACCAAGCATTGCCCCAAATTACACATAACAATGATTTCCTGCAGGTGGTATTACCATGAATTACCAAATCTACACATGCCCATAATTATAGGTCGTTAGCATTAGTAGGCAGTGTCCAAACTTACACATAGCCATATTTACTGCACAGTAGCACTACCAAGCATTGCCCAGACTTACACAAAGCCATAATTACTGCACAGTAGCACTACCAAGCATTGCACAGACTTACACATAGCCGTAATTACCAGAAGTTACTTTAACCAAGCATTACCTAAACTTACACATATTCATAATTATCGAGCGTTGGTACTACCAAGCATTGCCTTAACTTACACATGTTCATAATTACCAGAAGTTCCTATTACCACAT
This sequence comes from Sinonovacula constricta, assembly GCA_007844125.1. Lineage (NCBI taxonomy): Eukaryota > Metazoa > Mollusca > Bivalvia > Cardiida > Solecurtidae > Sinonovacula > Sinonovacula constricta. Next base: position 29,090,486 of record CM017573.1, on the reverse strand, counting down.
AGTGCCCACTGTTATCGTACTCATAGTTACCAGATACGAGGGTTACTTGATAAGTTGTGAGACTTATAAGGGTTTGACTTTTGCGGACACATAATTTTATTTGTCAACATAATCCCTCCAGTTCCTATACACGTTTGCCAGCTATGTTTAAGGGTCTCAGTGAAACTTTTAAGACGTCCTTTTCTTGGCCGTTCAGAAAGTCCTCCACCGCATGCATGACATCAACATGTGACCGAAAGTGGGAGCCTAAAATAATTTGTTTTTCAATTTTGGAAATATATGAATGTCAGATGGAGCGAGATGAGGGGATTAGGCGTATGCTCAATCAATTCAAAACCACACTCGTTAATGGCATCCATGGCAAATACAAACTTGTCAACAGGGCATTCTCCAAGTTGGACAACTCACCTTTACTTCCGCGGTGCTAAAGTGTACAATTTTTGTTTACTACCTAAGAAGTTATGCATAATATGTGCCATTGATTGTTTATCCCTATTACAGATAATATACCATTAGAACACTATCTGTATTGTATTCCAGAATACTGAGACGATAACCTGCCCAGTTCAGGGAACAGCCCTTACCGTCTTTAGCGTGGCTGATGCAGGGTGCTTCCAGCTGAAGTTATACGATACACTCAAGTTTCATCTATAGTCACAGAAGTCTCCTGACAGTTAGCTGGATCTGGCTCTAAAGAATTCAGAGTAGCACCCGACAATATCCACCTGGTGCGCTTCTGACCAACTGTCAGAAGTCTTGGTATCAAAAGGGCCGAGAGCTAGGTCATTACAAAATCTTCCGTAGGAATGGCAAGTACTCTTTTCTGTTAAATGTCAGTTGTATTGGCTATATATCCCTTTGTAACTCTCCTGTCAGGCTTACGAATGCCATGGAGGTATTTGACCATTTCTAGATTTGCAACACTGACAAATAATGGACGTCATCCGAAAGGCTCACCCTGTCAGTCTTAAATTCTGCCACTCACTTTTCTACTGTAGCATATAAAGGAATAATTTCCAGATATTGCTATCATATCAGTGTTGATATCCTTAGCTGCTAGACCTTTCTTATGCACATATTGAATCACGGCAGTTCAGCGATGTTGTTTATTTTGCAAATGACACAAGTCTTGTTTACTTCAGAGGTCATCTTTTTAACAGAAACTGACCAAATGACACCAGTCTCTGAGTACACAGGCTTGAATAATCAGGAAATAGTAGGGCTAAAACATTGTATCACTGCTGCACGCATGTTTAACTTATCAATCAGACATTGTATGTTAATGGCATTTATCAACCATCACCAGAAGATTAGGCGTAACCATCGTAGAATTACGTTAAAATTACCCAGCAACACAAAAGGTTCCCATTGGCTAGCATTACTAAAAGTTACACATCGACAACAGACGCTACACTGACCCATCGCTACCAGATGTTAGCATTACTCATCATTACAAACAGTTACAATTAGTCACCATCTCCATATGTTACTTTTGCTTTCCAGATTTTACAATTACCAATCATTTCCAAAAGTAACTATTGCAAAAACCATCCATTTGGTTGTAATATTGATTGCAATTCAAAAACTGCCAAGATAGCATAAAGGGCAATAGTTTTATTAAGATTGTGAGTTTGAAATAGAAATTAAATTATTTACAAAGAATGCCTATATCCTAAAGACGTGTTTTCCTTGTAAGCAACATATTTTCATCAATGCGTTTTGCTACAATAGAGTAGTAACGTTAGGTCTACTAGCCGCTGAGGATCTAGTATATTTGAATTGATATCATGTCTTGCAAACAATAAAACCACTGTTCAAAAAAGCTTGAAATAGGTAAGATAAGTCACATTATGCAGGAGTTTCTTTTTTTATTCCATAAGTAAGTTAAGCCAGCATAGTAACGTTATCAGTACACCAATATTACACTATCTCGACCTAGAAATTGTCATCCTTAATTGTTATCATTAACACAAAATATACCACTGTCGTCACATAAATACAATGGTGGTTTGTGTAGAGATTTAAACGTATGGAGCATGGTTTAATACGTTCATGTCAAGTGAGGCTGGGTTACTACACCAAAATCTATTTAAATTCCATTTTCAAAGCAACAATTCTTTATCTGAACATGCAATGCAGAGGAAACGTGGTTTATGGAAACGGGTAGGTAGAGTGACAAACAATGGGAACACGAACAGCAAAAAATAGTTGCAGCATGTAGTTTTAGATGTCTGGTTCTTCTTTCTTTACAAAAACGCGATGTTGATATAAATCGTATGTAATAGTTTTCTATGCTGCCAGTGTAAACAAGATAAATAAGGAATCATCGGGAATTGAAAAATCAGCAGTACCTGTCGTATTATGTTAACAAACATTATTTGATTTGTGAATTGCGCAATGCAATGCATTGCTACTTTTGGACAGACGAATAACATGACAACTCAACTAATTTTGAGTGTCATACAACTTGGTAATGTAAGTAAGCTTTCTCTGACTAAAACTAAATTAAATAATTGGTCAGATTTATATCACTACGGACAAAATATACAAATTAAATGTATACTTACTTAAGCTATATTACAAATATTGTGTTGGATTCTGTACAAAGATTTAGTCATTTTACTATCATTTTCGATCCATACATTTAAATAATATTGTTAAAGAACCAACATGTTACACAAATAGTGTTTACTTACTTTCATAGATTTAATACTTGCAAACTAATGGATCAAATCAACTGCATTATTAACTTTGATTCCCAACTAAGCGGCCTAAGTGTCTGTCACATGTTAATATCAAAAAGCTCGTAGAACTGCTGTTTTCTTTTATGCAACTGGCGCATTACAAGCATCAATAATAGATGCACACAGAGAGGTTTGAGAAACATACCTGTTATCCGTGTGTCTTGGGGACATGTTTGTTGCCAATCTAAAACTTCCTCCAGCGGTAAATATGTGTCGTCCTCATACAGTTGTCTCTGATCAGTCCGTGGTAGTTGGATAATTCTTCCTACAATACGATATGCGTTCATGTCCGATTTGGGCAAAACTCATTTGTAACATAATATTCATATAAAACTATTCTCAAAACTCCATTCACCATTATCATTCATTTACATTTTCTCATTAAACATAATCCATTTAAGATATACAAACACGGCTTTGACATTGCAAAATCATACTGCACTTGTAATAGTGTTTATATCTTTTTAGATAGCTTAATTCTAAAATTAAACTTAAAGCCTTTTAAGTTGTTATTGTTTTTTTTAAATTTCACGTTGTATATCCCTAGTAATTATATGGCCCTCATTTGTAAAACATCAGAAACATTTAAATGCCAGTTTTTGTTTGAATGGGCTTTAGATATTAAAATTAAACAGTGTTAATCCAGAGTTATGCATTTTAAAATATAACTGTTTTATCTATAACTGTCAAGGTATATTTTGTCTTGCAATAAAGGGAGATATAGAGAAGAGAGAGAGATAGAGAGAGATAGAGAGAGAGAGATATATAGATAGAGATATAGATATATATATATATAGATAGATAGATAGATAGAGATATAGAGATATAGAGATAATAGATATATATATATATATATATATAGATATATATATAGATAGATATATATATATATATATAATATAATTATATATATTATATATATTTAATCAGTTTAGAATACATTTTGGTCACATGGCTTTCCCATATCCCCGAGACATTATTGGCTACTACAATTTGATAAGAGTATGAGTGAGCAAACAGTGTATGATACCCTACAAAAATATTCATATTTCAACATATGCAAGTTGCGTATTTTCTATCCTGTCTGACAATGATAAATATAAGTTTTTTTGTCCATGTGTTTCATAGATGACTTTGTCTTTCAACTAAAACCTTTTATTTATGTCTGAAAATATAATGACTCTGAGCATTTCATAATACTTTCTTTACAAGGTAACTTACCGTGCAGATCTGACCATTCTTCCTCCAAAAATCTATGTGGAGACTTTTCCATTTTTTCCAGATCTCTGATGATGTTTGACAGTTCATTGTCTTGTGACATTGTGCTGTGCTTTTACGAGCTGTAAACGGCCAATGTGAGGTACTATTCAGAGCACTGTAATTAAAAAAAATAAATGAGTCCGAATATTCTTAGATCTAAACTAAACTTAAATTGCAACATATACAATAAGTAACGAAAATCATAAAAAATAAATTAAGTGATTAATAAAATAATAAACTTATTGCAATACAAACAACTATCGTTTATCATTAAATGTCTACATATACTGCTGCTTTTTTCTGGGTCAGAATAAAGATATGATCGAAAACACCACTGTGCTAGATTTTGAGTGTAGCTTGATATTCTTTGAAACGGGAAAAGGTTACGTCGTCCATTTGGTATCTGAACTATTGTAGTTTTATTGAACCTAAGGCACAAATCAATCTTATTTCAAGAAATATTGTGAAATGTCCTGTTTTGTCGGTTTTTTTATTAACTGGTAGTAGTTTTGGGATTAGATAACTAATAGTGGAACCTTTAGGTCTTATATCTGTATATTCAACAACAGCGATAATCATGCCATACTTCAGAGTGAAATCAAAGTAAAGTTTATATCTCACTGAATGTCTTCCTTATTTTTTTAGCTCGTTTAACATCACACTGGTTGGGCATGTCGACTGTCAGTTCTGTTTATTCTGGACCATGCGTAGATCCAAATCACGCCTTGAATGTTCCTACAAAACACATGAGCCTTGACAAACACGAACAAATGCCAACACGCTATACAAAGGTCCATATCTTAGGATAATATGTGCCAGGTAAATAAAGAGTACCTTAACGTATGGTTAATACATAATATTCTCAGTGTCACTCAACTCACCAATTAGCGAAAAACCACTTTCTGGCCTATCTTTGTATAGGGAGAGCATGTTATTGGCAACACATTTCTCTACAATAAATGAGCACTATGGAAAAGAAAAAACAGAAAGTGAGAGTGTGGGGAAATGTTTTCTGCGAATCTCAAAGAGTGTTAAACAATAACAATGTATGAAACTTGTTCTAGATAGTTTTGAAGATACTGTGTTAAAATTTAACATGTGTAATATTTGGAAACAACGTTTTTATGCACCGGATACATAATGCAGTTTTTAGGTATGTATTGAATACAAAGTGTAAACTCCAACAAAAGATAAACTGTTTGTAAAAATAACAAAGCGACGGCTTCCGATACACCGAAACAACATCTCGCATCGAGATAAAAATAGAATATGAAGAATCACCGCGGGTCTATTAGTAAGTGTATAACGGAATTCAAAATTCACATCTGTTTATCAAACTATATGAGATCAATCGAACAATACCCACTTTGGTGTACCATTTATTATATATGGAATTTCAGATACTGTATGTCTGGATAAGAAATACATTGCTTTATAGGCTGAAATAGTGTCTAATATACAAAGGCAATAAGTCAACTATCGTCAATCCGGAAATCGAGTGAATACTTTGACTTAAATTGAGCTGAAGATTTGATCGAACAATTAGCCTTCACATGGACATAATATATACTGCCCCATTTGTATTGCGTATTGTCTAATTGTAGCAAACCAATAACGCAACTAATCTTTTAATACATCCATTTTAGCCAAGTACAAATCACCATTATTTAAACCCTCGTATACCACTACTTACAGGAGAGGATAAAACCAGTCTCAACATCCCGACATTTTCTACGAATAGTCTTGTCCGGATACCGCTCTGCCGAGGATTTAGAAATGGCATGATGCCTACAATTACAGCACATTGCCAACTCATTCCATAGATGCTACTTATGCCACGTGTATTAAATTAACTGCATCAGCATGATAAGGATGCGTACAGTAATCATACAATCTATCTTATAGGTAGTTGAAGTTAGAATTCTTAATAACGGTTAAAACATCTTATACCGGTTATGAATACTCTTTAAGTAGAAATCATTTAGGAGGCAAGATCTGACTGCCTTACATATGTTCACTTTACTCCATGATGGTTCGAATTATGCGACCACACAATAGTTTCATAGTTTAAATTTACGTAAGATTTAATACAATGGTTATTTGTGTTAACGCATTGCTTAATGAGTATATCCAGAGTGGCATTTACAACAGGATTATGTCTTTTATCTATGTATCACTTAGATACATGACCTTTCATGGGTTTCGCAAAAGGTCACTACTCCAGCGTTGTTGTTGTCACCCTTTTGTGAATAGGTCCGGGTCCGGTCAAAGTGAACTATTTTGAGATATAAAATCGTCAATCTTCAAAATTGCAAAAAAAAAACAGATGGCGCGACAGCAGTCATTTTATGAATTTTAATCAACGACATCTAAATGGAGTGCAGTGTCTCTTATAGATTGCATTTTTACATTCGAGTCATCTTTGAACGGCAAACATATTTACAATCAATCCCCATTTTTTAAACAGAGATCGCATTTTCTTTTGCGTCCACCATTATGAATATATATATTAAGGTAGATTTTATTTCGAAATTAAACGTAATTTCAGTGTTAATAAAGCACATATGTATACGTTTGTGCGGAGCATTCCTTTCTAGAATGGATTTTACAATGGGTTGCCAGTTACGTTGGAATGTTTACTTGTGGTAATTACTTTGTAAATGTGTACCAGCCTTAGCTGCATCAGCCATGTCTTTGTGACAACTCGCATCTCGTGGATTGATATTTAGCTTCGGTTTTGCTCAAACGTTTTAAGTCCATAAATTTTGAGTGGGGCTATGCATTTGAAAAGCAAAGATGACACATCTTAATGTCATTGGAGTGATACTCTAGCATAACACCAATCAGCTGTATCACGCTTTCTGATCGGATCGTGGCATAATTATGGCTTAGCCATAAGCATCATGGCTTAATATAATTGATTTTGAAATTGTTTTTAGAGAATGTTGGAGGCAATCAGGCTTGGGACAGACGGTAAATAACTTGGGTAATATGTGTAATTGTGAAGGGTCTGGTCAAGATAGTCTACAGAATAAGTCATTTAAGCATTATTTAAAAATACACTAGTCCAAAATCTTAATTATTCACTTAAATGTTAAACATATTACATTAACTGTATAAAGACATGGACCAGGTTATACGAACAAACTTAAGAACGTTATCATGCTCAAATCTGAGCAACGTGCTCAAATCCTTGCTCCACTTGAGTGATAAATTTGAGTTTGGTTTCACAAATGTTCTCATACCCAATGACGTTCTCAAGTATGGGTGTTGAGCACGCAATTTTGAGACTGATATGATGCATTCTCAATGTATTTAAGAATGATCAAATATCGATAATTTCGAACGCCGCAGTCCCTCGATTCCCTAGTTTTGATTCCCACGAAGATCTCTGTGCATCAGAAATAATAGAAAGATATCGAATGTTTTTTCTGAATTTAATTTTGTTTGATGGTAGTCTACTCAATCTGACCATTGTTAGTGAGACACTTCCCTCATCACCCCTCCCACAACTGTTCTGTACATGTTGCAATTGTATGCAAGTTGACGCCATTATATCATCATTGCCGACAGGCTTTGGTGTTTCTAAGTCGTCTCTATGTCGCACGATAAGAAGGGAACACTCGCTCTATACGAACATGTCCGCCAGATGTTGAAATGGCAATAAAGTGCCGATACAAACACCCTTAAAGTACAGTTCTTCAACATTGCCGTTAAGCACACTGTTGTCAACACGCACATAAATTCTGTGAAGTATGTAGAGAATAAGGGAAGGAAAGAGTATTTGTTGCCATATTTCTCTTCATAATCGTATTGTATTTCATGTTGTAGGTCAACTGAAATGGAGAAGAAAAAAAACAACACTTCATTGGCCTTTTCTGAAGACTACCAATATTGCGGCTCATGGATGATGACTTTACATAGATGTAAAATTAGGGATCTAGAGCTGTTGATCCTTATTTTATATAAACGACTGTGGAAATGATAATTTAAAGTCACATTAAGTTCCAGAAGCAATATCATTTACTTCACAATAAAATAAACTGAAATTTAAAGGCAATGAAACAAGGACATTAAACACACGGAAGTTGGATTGCCGAAACCCATAACACAAGAAATTATAACCCATAAAGTCTGAAATAAAATAATGATATTTATCTAGTTACATAATTTCGTGATAGTAATCAATCATAGGCACACAGTTCCATATATATTTACGGCGATATACTCCTTGTCACTATACATACATATCAAAGGCATAGTAATTCTATGTTATTTCTTTATTTGGGATTAGATAACTAACAGTGGAACCCTTAGGTTTTTATATCTGTATATTCAACAACAGCGATAATCATGCCATACTTCAGAGTAAAAATATCATAATTATTTTACGTATATAGGCGATATTCTTCATGGATAAAACCATGCTTTTTTGCTTTGCTTTCTATCAGTTTGCAGCTTGTAATTGGCAGAAGTGGGTGGGCTTTAATAAATTTATTTTAGTTCTAGTGACTAGTTGTTTATATAATTATAGAATCAAACCCACCAATGTTGTTTCTCTTGTTATCAATGAATAATGTGAAACAAATATAGTGCTGCCTGTTCTGTGAATTAGTGCCATGAACACCCGCCACATTAATTAAACCCAGTCATATTATTCTTAGACGATTATTGTATAACTTTCAGTTTAAGTGTTGCCAAGAGATTGAACTACCCAACATTTGTACCACTGCTTAATGTCACATCTTGAAATCAAGCTGTTATCTTTGAGTGCTTTCTTGCTGGAGTGTATGTGCTAGGCACAGACAAAGCAATACTTTCCTTGAGTCTCTCTTCAAAAAATAAATTTAAGTTTGTCATAGTAGTATATATATCTCATTAATATGCTTTTTGACATAATATTCCATTTTATTTAAAGTTCATACAAACTGAAATTATTCCATACATGGTTAGAGGGGTGCCAAGCCTAGAACAATTTAAACAGGCTAGGAGAGATATTCTTGTCCACGCAAACCACTCAGACCAATGCAGGACTGTGATGAAAGTTAATTCTGACAAATTTGTATCTTAAATAATTTACTTGCTGTATATTTATTTTGAAACATATATTCTGTGTTTTATTTAACCGTGTGCATATGTTTTATGTTTATGGTGTGTTCATTGTTGTTGTTTGCTACATCACACCGACACAGTATGTTCATAAAGGGGAAGTCCAGCTTATTCATAGTGGAGGAATGCCCTAGATTTATGTCTGGGCAGAACCACTCGAGCCCTGCACATTAGATGGGGAATCTTCTCACCTTATTATTATTATTCTTATTTTTTATCACTAGTATTGGGGAATAAAAAGTCTGATAATGAATGTATTTGTCCTGACTAGGTCTAGAACAAAGAGATTAGGCCGGTTAGTGCCACTTTCCCTATGAAGCCGAAACCTCAAACGAGTATTTGTCTTTTTTCAGTTACTATGACAAACACTATTTCTTCAGAGACCATTTACCTTTAAATTCAACGCCATGGGGAAGCCTACAGAAGCACAACTGGCAGAAGTAAGGCAGAAAGCAATTACCTGTTCTTACTATCCTTTGAGAAATATCAAATATTTTAAAAATGTTTCAAATTTCAGCCTGGTTCAGTATTGCTTTGTAAGTGGTATGCCATTGTTTAACTTTTACTTTTCATAAAACAAACCAGGATTATATTATGAACATTGTTTATCTCTCCATAATAATATACAACATAATTTGGCCGTTAAAAACATCAACACATTAAAATCTAATTCATGTTCCTTATCTTATGGGTGGCAGAATTACATAAAATGTTATACGGAAAATGAACCATGACCTGTTGTAATACGTATAACTATGAAGACATTATATTAGGTCCAAATTATGAGAAACAACATTAATAAATCTGTTGGCCTTTTTCTTTACAAAAGACGTGCGCTGCATACTCATTGTCTGCATATTTAAATACACCATTTCAATTTCAGTTAAATATTCTGAAGTTTTCGACAATGTCATAAATACATGTTTAGAAACAGATCCTGCCGGGCGGGAGGGGGGGGGGGGCGGTAAACTGATATGGTGAACAAATCTACAACCGTCTCTGATGGCTACCAAATATGGCGGTCATAGATTGTTGTAATCAAGTGTTAGTTTTGATCTAGTAGAAGCTGTTGCTCCTTTCGTTTAAAATAATTGAAGAAGAGGTAAATATTAATTTAAAGTCAACTAAAGTAATATAATTTACTCCACAATAAAGGAAAGTTACAGTAAAGTGCAGTGAAACTTATTGCACAATGAAGTTAAATAGAAACGTTCTTGTTTTTTACTTGTAGTCCAATTTGTTAGAGATTAGATTACAGATACATTAAAAAAGAGGTTTCAAGGTTCGGTCTCTTGATAAAAAGGGACTAATTCTATAATGCACAATTTCCAAGAGAGAAGTCAGAAGGAAAGTGAAGCAGGAATGTAAAAAAAAACTGTGTAAATGTTGTTTGGAGTATTATATTTTCTATGTAGCGAAGGCGCTGCCAGCACTTTTTTGTAAAATAATGAAATCAGAGAGGTTGGGTAATATGTGGAACACTAAGGTCTTATATCTGAATATTCCACAAGAATGATGCTCATACCATAGTTCAGATTAACACCAGTGTAATGTTTATATCTCACTGACTGTCTTTCTGTTACTTTTAGCATGTTAAACATCACGCATATTGAGCCTGTTCACTGTCAGTATAGTTTATACTTGACAATGGGTAGACCCAAACCATGCCTTGAATTTTCCTAGAAAACACCTAAACATTGAAAAGCGTGAACACGTGCCTTAATGCTACACAAAGATCAATATCCCAGGATGTGCCAAGTAAGAATAGAGTACAGGAACGTGTGTTTAATACACACTATTCTCAGTGTCAATCAACGTGACATTTTACTTAGCGACAACAGTCACTGGCCTGTCTTCATATAGGAAGTACATGATATTGCCAACACATGTGTCTAGAAGGCAAACCACATAAATGGACAATATGAAATAAAATGACAATAATAATTCCATAATAATTTCTAAAACGTTTGCTAGATAGGTTTGAAGGTACTGTGTCAACGACTTAACAGATGTAATATTCGGATACAAGGTTCTTAAGCATAGTATGCATACTGTAGTTGATAGGTTGAATATAGGATGTTAACTCGAGAATAAGATATACTGTTTGTTAAAATAACAGAGCTACAGCTTCTGAAGTACCGACATAGCATCCCTCAGCGCATTCGATCAATCTTGCGGCTTAACACGGTCTCAACTTTAATTGAACGCGGTATAACGAACTTTTTAATTCTCAAACATACTAAAAGGTACTATGACGAGTGGCTTCTCTCAGCTAAAAAGAGGTATGTGGTATCATGTCAGGTGATAACGACGTGCTATTTTATAATGTGATATCTTTGCTCATGTATGTTTCTCCATTTAACTTTTTTTCGCAACCTAATAAATGTCTGAGCAGGAAACCTGTATCACCTGTATCATGCTATGTTTGTCAATAATCAGAACACGAGAAAGAGGGAGTTTCTTATTCCTATTCTTTAACTGCTAAATAATACTTTATTGAATATCAAAACATTGCCGTGCTAGAAAAACTTCATATTCATAATTGGCGACGCGCTGTATATGGGATGCTCCCTGAAATGTGCGCATGGGGAAAGTTTGTTTTGCGATCTTTTATAGGTTACATGACACTAAATGAATAGATATATAGTAAATGTCAAACCTTTAGAAGTAATTCAATAGCAAACTGATTATTAGGGAGCAATTAAAAGGGTCTCTGCGAAGAAAGTTATGCGTTGCAAAGACGTATATCTGCCACTGAAAACATACACAGTAATTTGTGCATAGTGTACCCGCACAATTTCAGTGAAATTATCAGTTGCGGTCTAAATGGATCAGCTCATTATTGTGAACAGGAAGTTGTTTTGAATTTTCATAATTCTACAATGTTGTAGCCTTGGTTGCACCAAATTGCATGAGATTATCTTCATTATAGCAAATACAGTCAAAACAATATAATCTTATTATATCAAAAATCTTTATGTTAGGGGTGCAACTTGCGCTGCACATAATGCTTATCCCCCATCCCATCCCCTTTACAACAACCCTGATAAAATACGAGTCCAAATTCGGTTAACAGCGTTCCATTTATCATTATTATTAAAATATATTCTGTGTATGTCTGCAGTTTTATGCAGACACAAAACATGGGATGTTGTTTTATTTTTTTGTATTATTACAATTTCTAAAACTTGAAGGTAAAAATACATTGATTCTCGGTACGCCTTTAGACATGTTTATATTTACATCAGTAGCTAGGAATGCCTCTCTGTACAGGTACGTCCTTCTTGTTCGGACTGCAAGTTTACAAAGTGATATTGTCTATTAACAACAAAACAGTCAGAAATGATTTCTTCGGAATGATTCATTGAATATGTATGATAACATCTGACTTAAGTTCAATGTTTATGCAACATTTAAAGATACTCGCAATATACAGAAACGATCTTTGAAAGGCCAGGTCCGCGCAAATCTATAAATAGAATTCACAGTGCTGTCATCGTATATAACCTATCGGGACACCTCCGATAATTGACGGAATTACCCGAGGAGTTCCGATTGCGTCTATAACATTTTGTTATATTTTCGTAAAAAAACAACAACATCGCACACCGCTGTATAACTTTTTCTTAAATAAGCACAACCTATGAGTAGATTTTAATTAATGGCAATATTTTTTTTAATAACAACAAATACAGTCACACAACAAAATAATCTACCTTCAAATATCAACAACAAGTACAACAACAACAAACTGTTACTAGTTCCGGTGTACATTTACGCTCACCGCCAGTTCTAACCCTGATAAAATACTGAACCTAATTCGGTAAACGGCGTTCTAATTTTTATTTTTTTTATTTTTTTTTAAATATTTTTATGTATGTCTGTGTATGCAAACATGGTAAAAACGAGAGATTTTTTATTATTTTGTTTTCAAATGTTACAAATTCTAAACCATTAACTAAATGTACATGAATACTATCTGCGCCCTTACTTACAAAGGTAGACAGGAATGCTCTTCGGTGCGTTCTTAGATTTTTGGAGTGCATGTTAACAAATTGAGAGTTGCAACAAAACTGTTGATAGCCAGACAATTTATGTTCTGAACGGTCTTTTGAGTATGAATGGTAAAATCTTAATTCAGATGCAATGTTTATGCAAAATTAAAGATAAATTAACGCATTCTATAACGTCCACGCAATTCTAAAAAATAACATTTCAAGTGCTGTCAGCGTGCAGGAATGCTTTTATAGTATCACTGAAGTATTTGTGGTCAATTGCTTATGTTTTTTGGGTCTGGATCGGAGGTTTTCATATTCAATCATTGTTAAACATTCGGATGTTTAATTCCCTTGCATAAGAAAAACGTTCATCACACCAAGAAAGCCTGTATGTTATGATTGAAGTGTACTTGGTCAAGAGGTTAAGGTTATAAACTCGGGATCAGATGGTTCCGAATTCAAACGCTAGACCCGTAGTGACAAGTTTAAAAAATATCTTAGTAACGATGTTGATGATCATTAAAGAAACAATTTGAAACACACATGAGATTTTTTCCTTGTCAAGACTTTTATTACACGAGTATTTAACCAAAGCAGATTAATTATATCGTTCTACCTCCCAGATTTGCTAGAAAGTAATATCTATCTTTGGTAATAAGATTAAATATTTTTTTGTTTTGTATTTCTTTTCTCTTTTAAATGATAAACTACCTTTCACTTGACAGCAACTTTTGTTAAGTTGTATTCTTTATGTCAGCTCAGTTTGAAATTATAAACCCCAGTAACATATACTTATTACATTGCTAGTTCCATCGGGATTAAGGACATACCATATCATTCTGTATTTACTGTTTCTCTCAGTTTGTCTTCATCCATTTCACGTTAAATGTGAGAAGTAGGTTTAGTTTTGGAAATATTAAATATTGTTCTTTGTATACATAATACTATGTTTCAGAAAAATACAATCTGAACATAGTTTTTGTGTAATGTGAGGATGCTGCACATGAGCAATTTCTGCTTGTACACTTTAGTTGCAGTGTTAATTATAAGAATTTTGGCAACTTTTTTTACATATGTAACCTATTTGATAAAATGGTTTCGGGTTTTGCTTTTATTTTGTTTTAAACCATTATATGATCTCAGGATGAGGCCTATATGTAATTTACATACCTTTTTTCGATAACTGTTTTATAGTATACTGAAATTCAAAACCTTCAAATAAAAACTTTTCAAACATATCTTTGTTAATTGCTCCCATAATGCTTTGACCTGTTTATTTTTTAACAAAATTTCGATAGATATGAGAGCAGAAACATGCATATCCGGTAAATTATTTTTATTTTTTAGCAAAATGCAACAAGAGCATCGAGAGGCGGAGCAAAATATGCCCAAAAATTTAGCAATTTAAAACAAGAGATTCTTATGCAATGCATTATGGCAAAGCTTTGGACTGCATCCTGGGCTATTGCAAGAAAAAAAACTAAATTTTAAGTAGAATAGCATAAAACATCTTTAATCTGCCAAACTGCTGTGCACTGTTGTGCACTCTTGCATGATTGTGGACTGGAATTTGGATAAAAAAAACAAACAAAAAAAACAAACAAAGGGGAATAACATCAAAGATACAAAAACTGTGCATGAGTGTAATATTTGTGTTGAAAGGGGCGTTACTAAAAAATAAACTCCAAAATCATGTAGTGTACAGTGACGGTTTTTGAGCAGTGCACTCTGTCTCAATAAGGTCTATCGATCTGTGACGTTTCAAGTCAAAAGTTTGATAACGATAACGTAGGAGGGAGTTAAGCTTACAAAGGGACATAACGCCAAAATTATGAAGTACACCATTACGGTTCCTGCGCAATGCACTTCGCCTCAATAATATAGATCTATGTATCAAGTTTCAAGTCAATAGCTTCGATAATGTAGGAGTTATGCTAAGAGGAATAACTCCAAAATCATGAAGTGCAGAGTGGTGGTTCTTGTGTTCCGAGATGAGATCAATGTACATGAGATCTATCCACCTAAGAAGTTCCAATTCAATAGCTTTGTTAGTCTTGAATTTATGCTCCTGACAAGACAATTAAAGAAAGTACAATAGCCCCATCACGAAGTGCAGAGTGGTTATTCTAAAGCACTGCACACCCTCTCAATGAGATCTATCCACCTAGGAAGTTTCAAGGGCTTTGATAGTGCTATAGTTATGCTCAAGACAAACATCAGGACGCCGAACGCCCCTCCCCCGTCCGCCATGTGTGATTCCATAAATCAGACGGGCCTATAATAACACCTTTCTTTAAATGTCATATGTTACGCCTCATTTGAACTATGTAAGCTGAGATGAAGTAGATTGTGGATTCAATCACTAGAGAAAGTCAATGCCATAAAATAAACAAATATTAGGCCTTCATACAATTGTGCCATTTGCGCTCTTGAGTTACAATCGATAAATGAGAGGATACACATAACAAGCAACAGTCACATTATTTTGGATTTTCTATTGATAGCTTTTCTGCTGTAATACCTTTAAGATAGAGTAATATTTATTATGTAATAGCCGCCAACAGCAAAACAGTAAAACAAGTTTAAATAATAACATAATTGTGCAAAATAAATGAACATGGCTGTATGAATGAATGAATTCGTGAGAACAAACCAATTATGTTTACATGGAAACAAGGGGAACAACTCGAGCTAGTATACGAAAAGAAAAAATAAGGATTGCTTCCCTTGCATTTTACGCCTTATAAGTAAACGATACTATCATTATCTTCTATCTAAAAATTACAATCAATAATAATATATTGTGATAATAAGATGATAATGGTAATTTGGCGAAAATTTGGCATATAATAATGATAATTATGACGGTCATGATGTGATTATTGCGATGATTATGACAATGCTGATGATAACGAAGATGATGATTATTATGCTACTGATGATAATGATGATCATGATCATAATACTTATGACGGTCATGATGATGTGATTGTGCTGATGATGATTATTAAAATGATGATTATTATGATGGTGATCATGCTTATTATGATTATGATCATGATGATGATGATGATGATGATGTAGATGATGATGATGTACTACTACACCTACTACTACTACTACTACTACTACTACCACTACTACTACTACTAATAATAATATGTTAATATACAATCAAGTATTAATATATAACTCAAGGAAAGGAAGCAAGAAATATGCATTGATATATAGTGACATTGTTTGTATGCAGGTTAATACGAAACATTTTACATATCTAAATAGTGCGTCTAAAGCACATACTTTAGGCCCATATTTCAATAGCAATTGTCTTTACTATTTTTCAGTAAGTGTTCATAAAACTATTGTTTTCTTACTACTTAAGAACTCGTTTAATGTTAAAGGTGGTATCCGACAGTTTGGACCATTTTTTCTTCCTCATTCAACCTTGTAATTATTGTTACCTTAGAAGATCCAGAGAAAGGCTGGTTATTGATGCCCTACATCCATGTGACAAATAAAGCATACATACCGATTTGTCATAGCGAAATTGCACATTGAGCGATTTACAAATAACGGAACGCTCATGGACATTTAATTTCAGTTCACGTTACATTATCAGCTTTTACTTCGTTGTCAGTTTTCAGCTGAAATCCCCTTCATGCTTCTTTATAGATTTGTTTCATTCATAAGAAGATTCACTTAATCGTGCGCCGATGCCAAGACTTAACCTGATCTGTCAAAACGGAGGACTATTACAACTGTAAGATATTATTGAATGTGTCACCTACGGTATGACTGTAATGGCGCCAGAGTAAAAGTTATTCAGGGCTACAACTATCTGACTTTACATAAACATATATTTTGAAAGGTGTAAAACAGTACAAATAAAAGGCCGCATAGCTCATTATAATAATGCTGATTAGCACTTTATAATAAATGTATATGTGCCAGAAATTGTAAATAGTACCGGCCGTAATCAGAGTTATCCTCCAACCAATTAATGTATCCATATTACATGAAGTACATACATGGCCCCATCACAAAGAGTATACAACTTCTGACACAGAATTAAAAATGCACATCTGTGTATCAAACTTAACGAGAAAGACCTCATAGAAACATGTTAATTATAAACGTGTTAATTAAATATTAAGCAATAAAAGGAGAGAACATGAAATATAAATTGCGAGATTTGGACTATAGCTATCTCGTATTAAAGCTGATATATACACATTTAAAAGTAACCAGTTTGCAGCTATGCCGATACTTCGATAATTTAAGAATGTGAAAACAGTACATGTTTTGTGTAATATGTTAGCAGTACATATATCATTTCTGATACTATATGTTTGGATAAGAGAAACATTGCTTTAAAGTTGCATGCTATCGAGTGAATTAAGCTCGACATCGATCATAGTGCAAGCTAAGGGCCCAGGAACTTTGTGCCGTCGAGCGGCGTAGCCTACTTCCAGCATTTTAGTAAACAGCTCCTCGGGTAAACCCATGATAACCGAAGGTTATGTATATAAGGAGTGGAAAAGAAGCGGAGACATTATTAATTAATCTGCTTTTCTAAGTAGTAACCCGCGAGCCCGGCCGCTCCAAGCGCTAATACGATAAATCCAATCTCTCTACCTTGCTAGTCGTCGGATGGATGGTAGTAGTCAGTCAGCTGGGGCTCGGGCCCACTAGCATCAAGCTTTTTGTTTGGCATGACCAGAGCATACTCCTGCATGGCAGCGTCTACATCCTGGAAGGTTTGGACGGCGTGTCCTTGCTAGCGAAGCTCGTCCTGAATAAAATCGATGCGCTTGGTCATTTTTTGGGCCCAAACGGCTTGAGCTGCCTGAAGCTGTTCTACGGCGAGGTCATGGTGTCGACGTTCTTCTTCGATGTCGGAGTCCTTAAATAGGCTAAACAGATAGAAGCTTCCGGTGAACTCCGCCGCATCGGCGAGTGCACCGCCCAACATCATTGCAATGCCGGCCATGGTATTATAATACAAAGGCGCCCTACTTCAATATGTCAGCAGGGATTATTCATTTCTTGATGAGGAAATCTCTGGTGGCGAGCGCAGCGGTGACGCCGACAATGGTCATGCCAACGTCCCGTGGTGTGAATTCCAGTTTAGGGTACGCCCCTTCAAGGGCTGCCTTGCCTAGGCGGGCCCAGCCGATTGTGAGTCCAGCTACCACGGCGCCGTGATAGATCGAATTGACTTCTTCCTTTACGTCTGGAGTTGCTTAGGTAGACATTGTTAGTCCATGCGATGGGGGTGGTATCTATAAGATTCGCTGGCGCCCATCTTCAATTCGTCGACAGGGTGTGGGGATACAGCGGAGCCCTGAACTCTCCATAGGATTCCAGCTAGGACAACTACGAATCCAGCGATCATCAGCCATTGAGGCGTTGCTGAAGGAGGCGGGGCTTTGTGCTCATATGATGGGGTGGGTGGCTTGCGGTCGTTCGCCGGGCGCTCCGCCTGCGCCGCATTAAGGCGCCGCATATCATCTAGGTGTTTTTGTTGTTTCCTTTTTCTCGCATCTGCCCCACCCTGCCCAGCAGCGACCTTTTAAGGGTCCTTGCTCCTAGTCACCTTCTCCAGCGGCGCCTCATCCTTCTGTTCTGGCGGCGCTTCCTCCGTCGGCTTCAAACCCAGTGTACCCTCCGTCGCTGTGGTAGGTTCCGCCATCTTGCCCAGTAGATACTTGCTTGGATGATTGGCAGTGTTTAAAAGTGCTAAGCATTGCTGTAATAGGTACTAAGTACATGCCATAGCGGTATAGCTCGCAGGTGATGGTAGTTAGGGCATGTTTTGCCTTTGTTGTTCTGCGTTTGCAGGCTTCTTTCCGCCGTGCTCGTGGCCTCCAGACCGAGCAATGGCTCCAATAGGGCTAGGAACTGCTTTTGCTCCTCGAAGCCGCCTGCTATCCGAGACTTGGTTTGGGCCTGGGCCCCGAGCAGAGCCCACACGTAGGTCCGGATCGAGCCGTTAATTCGCTCCATGCCGGCCTGAGTGAAGCCTTTCGAGACATCTAGTACGAACGTGCTCGAAGAACCATCAACTCCTGGATCTTGCTCGATTAACTCAATGTGGGC
This sequence comes from Sinonovacula constricta, assembly GCA_007844125.1. Lineage (NCBI taxonomy): Eukaryota > Metazoa > Mollusca > Bivalvia > Cardiida > Solecurtidae > Sinonovacula > Sinonovacula constricta. The sequence goes on along the minus strand of CM017573.1, from coordinate 29,071,276 downwards.
CTTTTTCGGCGGCCGCCAGTCGCAAGACGAAACCCCGCAATGACGACCTCCAGAGGCCTCCGACCCGAACGTCATGTGCTCGGTGTCTAGGCTTCCGGCGTTCTGGCTGGCGACGTGTTTTTCTTCGCTGTCGTGTCATAAGTCTGTCTGGGTCCACGCAACGTGCCCTCTGGTGTGGACGTCCCCCATGCCGCGGCTTTTGGGGTACTCTTTTTGGCGCCAGTCTGTCTGGGGGTCGACCCCGAATTCCTTGCAAAGCCGTTCATACGCTCTCCTGTCGTAAGTATTGTTGACGGATCTCAGGACGAATCCTGGGGGAGGGCGCATTTCATTTTCGCTAGAATGCGACGGGTGGTGTAGTAGACATAGTAGAGGTAGACAGACTGAATGAGGGGGTGGCACGTCCCTCTGGTCCATTCAGGTGGTCGTTGAATGAGACCCCGCAGCCTGCCGTTGCGCACCACATAGCGAAGTTCAGCTGGTTCTGCCTGAACGTCATCGGGCTATTGGTCCAATCTTGAACCATGGCCTCTGTTGTGATCATGGGCATTTGTTGCCAGATATCGGGCAGGCTGGCGGAGAAGGACTGGTTGGGGCCTGCCGTGATCTTTAGGATGGACAAGTTTCTGGCGTTAAGGTTCCGTGGATATCCCCCCGGCCTTATACTTGGCGCTGCTATTGAAGGTAAAGGCTTCCATGGAGAATGTATGTCGTATTCAAGATGTTTCAAACCATCAATGATATCACTACAGGGCCGACCTTTTTTCAACAGCCAATAGACAACGGGGATGACGGGTTGAAGATAGGCATGCGGTCAGTCACCTATACTATTGGCTGGTTCAACATCCGGCAGTCCGAGTATGTCACCTCGACAAAATAACCTATATCCCACGGCCTTTGGTCCTTGTGTAAGCTCCAATGTCACCTCGCACAGACCAATTCCGTCCTTTCGCTAAACGTCGATCCGAAGACAGGAATGGTTGTGCCACAGCTTCTCAATCAAGCTGGCTTTGTGGGGTCTCAAAAAGGCTGCAGGATCTTCTAGGGTTTGTAAAGTACCGTAAGTCGTTTGCTTCGGCGAAAGGTGACCTAGGTGATCGCTTTATGGACTTGTGCCCCATTAAGCAACTTTTTGTCCACCTGGACGAACTCAACACCACCAAGAACGCCTTGAGCGGGGCTCCCAGTAGTCTGCTCGCTGTGGCCGCGGTCGGCAACCTGCCATATGGGGATATCATAACATCTGTATTTCCTAACCCCAAGTTTAAACTTCTGAGACATGTGACGATCTCGGAGTTAGCAGTCTCTGTTTGAGCTGAACGCGGAAAGAGAATAGACAACCACGGGCTACCAGTGAGCGTTGTTTTTGAGGTGAAATGAGAATCTTTGGTTCACACGGTGGCGGGGGGGGGGCGCCCAGTGTGGACTACGCTACCCGGGCTTACGTCGATGCAGTTGCTTCGCGACGGAGTGCGCCTGATCTGTCCCATTACATAAAAAAGGATCAGGATGGCGATGTAGACTTAATGGGGGGGGGGGGTCGGATCATGAACCTCGGCGACATCGAATTACCTACGGATGCGGTTTCGGCGAGAGTGGTCGAGCAACGGTGGAAGAACATAAAGGACGAAGCCTTCCTAAAAACGGTGATACGGCTATGGAAAGTAACAATAATCTTAACAATCACCGGATAGTGAAATTGGGTTGTCCAGTTCATTCGAACGATGGTGCAAACAAACACTACGTTGACAGGCAAATTCCTTAGCCAATAATTATCATTATAGCAGAGGAGCGCGGGCCCTTGGGCGGCGAATTTCAATGGTCGTTCGGGTCAAACTCGGATGGTAATAGCCATAGTAAAGTGGGCTACGTCATGATGAAAAACGGAAAGATACTGGCTATGTCTTTGTCTGCGGCAACTTAGAAGAGAGGGTGCTGGTTGGCGTAACAGTTGGTGGAAATTATCAAGACGGTTATGATATAACCAAGAATCCCTGCTATTATTCCGATGAGCAAACTTTCGAACGGCCAGTAGAAGTTAAAAAGGGTGATATTATCAACTTTCAGTCGCGAGATTCGGCTCGGACCAATGCTTCGGGAGTGGCTACGCTACTAAGTGTAAGGTGTAAAACATGGAACTAGACATGAAGGACGGAGTGGTTCCAACGGCCCCGCCAATTTATCCTACCCTGCCCACTGAGGGCAATGGGCACGCCAACCGCCTACAACAGATAACCCGAATTTAGTCTGAGTTAGCACGAGAGGCCGAAAAACGTGCTAGCCTCGGTAAGAAATACAACCCTTAATACCATTGATGGCACTGACACCGCTTTGGCTACCGTTGGCGCAGGAATGGGGATTGGTGGCGTATTCCTCATTTGAACGGTTGTAGCCATTCCAATAGCCATAGTGCTCGAGATCGGTTCTCTTTGCTGCGGCGGACAATCTATCGTCGGGAAAGTGATCGAAAGACGCGTTACACACAAACTCTTCAACCATCAGCGCATCGAGGCAATGGCCCGGGTAAAGCTTAATACGATCTCCGACATTTTGAGCATTGGCCGACGGGGATATCTCCGACATCGAGTACAAGATTGTCCTATACGAGGTTCAGTAGGTTGAGGACCCGAAATGGAAGGTCCGTGCCGAAAAGGGCACCACGTAGAACATGGAGGAGCTTCCAAAGAAAAACCTAGAAAAAGGTCGCAAAGAAGCGCTAGCGAAGCTTTCCAAAAGTTGAATACTCCATCTCTCTGAGCTGCGTGTGTAGTACACACGGTGACCCCCTCCAGCATACCAGGAACAGATTTGTATATTAAAGGCTCGGACTCTCTACATTGTATCGGCAAGAATATGTTCCCCTACCGTTCTCGATCTGCTCCAGATCATTGCCCCTATCTCCGAAATAATTCTAGTGGCCTACGTGACGTATCGGCTCGAGCGGCTTGAGCGGTCTAATGAAACTGCAAAACATCATAATCTCCGAGAGAAAAAGCAAGCCAAGGGCTGATTCCTGCTAGGCTTGGGGTGCCCGGCTCTACTTTTTAGGCTGCTGGGCTTACTGTCACTTCATATTCTTCTTCTGGGATGTCAACAGTATATAGATGATCGAATTCCTCCTCAAGTTCTTCTTCTTCTCCATCTCCATCATCATCATCATCACCATCCCATCCTAGTCGGAAAGAATAGATGCAACGATCAAACTCATCATCTTCCAACTCCATGTTTACTCTGGTTTGAGATTGCTTGTACTCGGTGGGTATTCGTTAAGTATACCCAATCTCTAAATGGATGGTTGCCTTTAGCGTTCCCCTCTGGGTGGTGGTGGGCCGTCCCTAAAGCAGCAGGGGGGAGTGACCATACTTTTTTGTTGGTTAGTTTAGGGGGTTAAAAGATGCGGCGAGGGGCATGTTCCCTGTGGGAGGCTTTTTGGTTGGTTTGGGGTGTTAAAAGATGCAGCCAAACAGTATGGTCCCCCCCCCCCCTGCTGCTACAAGTCTAATATTCTTTGACACATCAATTGCTTTATTTGGAATGGGTGTCTGATCTGCTCTTTCTAGTTACTTCAATTCTAACTGTAACTGTCTGTCTCGTTCTCTTTCTTTCCGCGCTCTCTCTCTCTTCTCCTTCTCTTTCTCGTCCTCTCGTTCTCTTTCTCGTTCTCTCTCTTCTCGTTCTCGTTCCATTTTTTTCTTTCTCTTTTAACCTTTTTAATTCTAGTCGTACTTCTCTTTCCATACTTAATTTCTCTAATTGCAAGTTTAATTCCAAGACCTGGTCTGACACATCTTTCTTTACAGACGACATAAAATCAGTCGAAAGTATGTTGTCGTCAATCAAAGTTTGAATAAGCATGTTGTTAAAAGCCTGATTTTGCATGATTCTTTATTTACAGGAACATTATAATGAGCAGCGATGTCGAGCAAATCAGACTGTTTGGCCAAAATAAACTCATCCTGGGTAGGCGACTTCACAAAATTTTCCAAATGAAATGCCATGGTAGCTTGTTGCTGGTTTGTAGAAATATTTTTTCACAAAAAAATTTAAATAAAAAAAAATACACAAACATATCAGAGTTTTCCTTTAATGTTCAAATCCCGGACGAGCCCCCAATTTCTTTTACAACCGGTGTCGATATGTAAGTTTATTTATAAAATGGCACGTTTAATAAACGACGAAGTGGTGTAACAGAAAGAACAAGCCAGCAACAAACTAGTAAAATAAAGTTTTATTTATATAAACAATTAAATTTATAGCGTAACAAAATAATAACAAATATATTAGCCACATTTTGAGAATGCAAAATAAATGTTAGCTTGCAGTATTCTCTTTAGGAGGTGTCCCTTTAACAATTAATAATCCAACGTCAAATAATCCTGTAGATTTTTTGGTAGACTGTCCTCGCAGATAGGCACAGTTTAAATAATCCAAACGTAGAACAATACACGAATGTAAATAATATCATTCAAAATCCAACTCTTTATTATTTATATCACTGTAGAATATAGTAAGTCCGTGTAAGTTCCAACACAGAAATACCTAATATAGAAGCTGCAAGTATTTCCAAACTATATGTTCAAACCCTATGTCCATTGAAACTTTCCTTAAATCAGCTAACAAGCCCTTATATAGACCCAAAGCATTTTCTAGAACGCAGAAGTTCTAGAACATTCACGAAATCAGAACATTCACGAAACCCAGTTAAAAATAAACACATTAACTTTCTAGCTTGATCCTTTTCTTTCTAGCAGTTACCTGAATGCTACGTCATCCGAAATACGTCATGCGAACTGCGTCATCACTACTACGATAAACAACCCCTTGACCTGACTCGCGTAACCTTAAACGCTGTGTACTACTGTACATAACAACTTTAATAGAACCACTTATTGGAACATTTATCGAGTACTTACACATAACGATTTATATCAAATGTTATACGGAAAATAAAACAGGTGATGTTGTAATACGTATAACTATGAATACTTTATATTAAGTAAACATTATGAGAAAAAAACTTTAATAAATCTGTTGTCCATTTTTCCGTTAAAAAGACGTGCGCTGCATAATCATGGTCTGCATATTTAAATACACCATTTCAATTTCAGTTAAATATTCTGAAGGTTTCGAAAATGTCATAAATACATGTTTAGAAACAGATATTGCCAGGGGTCAACTGATATACTGAACAAATCTACAACCGTCTCTGATGGCTACCAAATATGGCGGTCATAGATGGTTGTAATCAGGTGTAAGTTTTGATCTAGTTTGAGCTGTTGCTCCTTTCGTTTATAATAAATGAAGAAGACGTACATATTAATTTAAAGTCAACTAAAGTAATATAATGTACTCCACAATAAAGTAAAATTAAAGTAAAGTGCAGTGAAATTTATTGCACAAGGAAGTTAAATAGAAATCTTCTTGACGGTCTGTTATTAACTTGTAATCCAATTTGGAGATTAGATTACTGATTTATTAAAAAAGAGGTTTCAAGGTTCGGTCACTTGATAATAAGGGACTTAACTCTAAATTCTAAAATGCAAAATGTCCAAAAGAGAAGTCAGAAGAAAAGTGAAGCAGGAATGTAAAACGTATGTTTAGTGTTGTTTGGCATATTAATATCTAAGTTGCTTCTTGTTTCTATGTAGCATAGTGAAACCAGAGTAATGTGTATATTACGCGGACTGTCTTCTTGTTACCATTTCAATCTTAAATCGTTTGTATCGTTCGTAACATGGTGTGTTCGTCAACAATCAATAGACGAGAAAGAATGAAAGTTTCTAATTTAGTTTCTATTACTAATAAATAATGCTATTTATAAAATATTTGCCAGGCTAGAAATAAATAATATTCATCATTTCATTCTTATGAAGATTCACTTAATGTTAAACCATTCAAAGATTAATTCTCTTCTGCAAAACGGAGGACTGTTACAACTGTAAGATACTAGTAAATTTGTCACCGACAGTATGTCTGTAATGGAGCCAATGTAAAGATTAAACAGACCAACTATATGATAGAGAAATGGATTTTGAAATGTGACCGTATTAAAACTAAAAGGCCCCCAAAGTTCATTCTTATAATGCTGACCAGCTCTTTATGATCAATGTATATGCGCGAGCATTTGTAAATAGGAAGACCATAATCTGAGTTATCGTTCAACCACTTTTGCCATTAATGGATCCATAGTATATAAAGTACACACACGGCTTGATTATTAAGAGTATATCAATTGAAACGGAACACAGAATACCCATCTGGTTATCAAGCTAAATGAGAAAGTTAGAAAGTTTTGAGATTTAGACAAAAGCTTTATCAAACAACTTCATGAAAAGTTATACATTTTAAACGTTTTAATAATATATATATATATATATATATATATATATATATATATATATATATATATATATATATATATATATATATATATATATATATATATATATATATATCAAGTAATAGAGAGCGTGTCTACCTTTATCCAGCTATATAAATATGTTATGATTTTAAGAAAGTGAAAACAGTACATGTTTCGTGTAAGACACTGGTAGCTCCAGAGTTGAACAGCAAACATCTCCCGACACTTATAAGAGGCAGGTAAAACCAACAGAAACTTTGGCCTGCCAATGCTTATATAGAACTTCTGATACTATATGTTTGCACATGAAAAGCAACAACATTAGTTTAATGACTCAAATGGCGTCCAATACAAAAAAGACATTACGTTAATGAACAATAACGCTAACATCCGTTTGGTATGTTTGACTTCACATAGACATATCATATACTACGCGATTTGTATGCGTATTGTCTAAATTTGTCAAACAATTCATTAAATAACGCAACTAATCTTGTAAGAAATTAATATAAGAAATATTGTCAATATAACAATTTCAAACCCTCGTACATCACTGCTTACAGGTGAGCATAAAACCTGCTTAACCACGTGGTTCAAAGTTGCCAAAATTGGTAAATGCGGTGAGAAAAGGCTACAAGTCTGTAATACCTAATGACTACTCTCAACACCTCGGCTATTTCTACGAAATATACTTGTTCTGATACCGCCCGCCGAGGAGTTACGAATATTATGATAACTACAACTACAGCATATTGCCATATTTCTAACGCATTCAATGAATGTTACTTTACCACGTGTATTAACTATTAATTATTCTACATATCCATACTCTTTAAAGTTAAATTATTTATAATGCAGGACCTCACTACCTGCATATTTTCAGACTACGCTATGAAGGTTCGAAACATGCTACCACACAACAGCTACATACTTTAAATGATCATGACATTTAACACTAGATCACAACTGAGTACACTATTCAGCTGTTCTGAGAATGTTACTTATAATAACGCATTTCTTAAATAATATGCCATGGGTGACATTTACAACAGGTTTATTTCTTATTTCTTATTTCTCTGCAACCTCCAATAGGCTGTGACAAAGGTGACTACTCCAGCGTTGTTGTTTTTAAACGTTTTGTGAACGGGTCCGACTCTGGACTTTTTGTGAATGTTTGAGTCTTGAAATCAAGTAAATTGAAAGAGTTTCAATCATCACATCAACACACACACACTCTCTTACACACGCACGCATGAACGCACATACTTAGGTTTCAGCACCTCATCTTTTCTTACCATAAGTACATTCTTTCATTGCTTTTTTTCTCGTATCTTGTCTAGATGTCCGCATGGTTTTCTATCATCACTGAATTTTATCAATGAGAGTTGCCTCCAAAATACGTTAATATAATGATCTTACACACAAATCGCTTTCACATTTATAGCTTTAGAATAGTCTAATTTATTTAAATTATAAAAGCTAATATAGATTTAATGTATAATTTAAATTTGATTGCATTTAAGTAAATATTTTTTTCAAGTTATCGATTTTACTGCTCGAATCATACTTCAATGAGCTTGCCGATTAATACCGTTTGTTTCCAAAACTACAGTTCCTATGACCATGTTGCTAACAAGGAAAATGTTTAAGTTCGTTTATTTTGATCGGATGTTATCGAGAGAACATATAAATAAAACATATCATTTTATGCACACTTTAATAAGAAAAGGTTGATGCTTGAGAAATTATTTAGACATGTGTGAATTTAGAGAAAGCAATAAACAAACAGCACAACAATCACACCAAAGACGGCAAAACTGTATAATAAAGACTAAAGTTTATTCGACTTAAATAGACGCAGATGAGGAATGAGTGAAACGTTTGTCTAGTGGTGAAAGCTAGCGATGGCCTTAGAATACCCGGGGTATTATCGGGACACAGGGAAATATATGTAGCTGTATCAAAAGGCTTTAACTCAGTAAACACACTCTGTCAGTTTGTTGCTTTACTTATATTATGCGAATCTCCACTGACAAGTTATGCTCCTTATAGACAGTTTTGTTGATTGTGGTAAATGGTTGCTAAAATAGTGCAAGGAAGGGTGCTACAATATGCTGTATGAACATGGCCAAAGTTATTTAAGTGCAGAAACCAGCTGACACAAGCACCAAACTGGAAAAGATTACACCAAATGAATGAAATGTCTGATGATCGTAATATTGCGATTTAGTGATGGAATGTAGCATGTTTTGGTTTAAATTCTAACATGAACTATACTAGAAAAGACAGCTTAACAAGGCTTCCGGAATACCAATCCAAAAGAATTGATGATCTGGGAAATATAGAGTAAAGAGAAGGATCAGTTGGAGAATATTTGATGAGTATAAATGTGTTCTTTTTAGAAGCGGAAGAGCAAATTTGACTCGCACTTTCTTTCCACTGTATTTTGTGCCAAGATAAGCGTGCATAACGTACATCAGGAAACCAATTATGCTTTTTTATAGCCATATTGACACCCTGCTAGTATCATCCCGTTGAAAACATGTTATACGCATGCATCTTTATCTTAACATTTGTATTCCACATATCGCTTTGCAGATCTTAATATTTTAAATAACATGCTTTTGCAATATACCTGTTGAATACATTATCATACGTTACGCGACCTTTTACCCACATATAGGACAAAGACACAGACAGTAAAAAGGAAAAACAACCAAAATAGTAGTATTCCATTTGTTAATTAGTTCAAAGTAACGTTGCATGTGCAAACCTAGTTGTTGTTTTTGTCAATAATAAGTTTACTTGCGACGTCTAGTAGGCCGGGATATATACATCTAGAGATACTTAACATAACTTAAGTGTCCCCACAATTTAAGTGCAAATAGCAATATTTTATTGATTTCTTAAAATATATATTTGTGCACATCATTTAAGTTGTTATTTAATATTTATTGGAAACACGTCATATTTCCATCAGGAAAGCTTATAAATTGATAATGTGTATGTATAAATTGCTTGGTGAATACATCCCTACTCATCAAGCTCAGGTGCTCGAGTACGCCTGTTCAGATTGTAGTTAGTTACCAAGCATTACAATCGAGACAATACATATGCATTTAAAATAAGGACAATCTTGCTTTTAAAACACGTCAGTTCATCTTTTTTGCTTGAGTCTTAGCCCAGATATAACATATAATTGGACTTGTTTAGGCGTTAACACCATCCAAAATATTAAGTGATCGACGATTTGCACAGGCATCCCCCTTAAAATCGTTAGCCTAATACCATAGATGGTTTGAGATTGTTTTAATTACACGAGCAGCTGCAATGTTCTGATAACCTGTTTAAATAAACAATTGTTATATTGTTTTGATCAATGTACAGCATATACAGGTTCAGCATGTATTTATAATACAAAGTTTGTCCACTATGTAATGCAAAAAAATATGTTTATTCAATATGATGAAAGGTAAAGACTCGTATTCATTGATGCGTCAAAGACAAGCGGTACTTTTATATCGTTATTTATTTTATTTGTTGTTTACCACCGACACGTGTCTAGTTATTTTGGCAACGTACAGAAAAATATTGGTGGAAAATGACCACATGCGTGGCTGGGTATAAAGAGCAGGATATGTTGAAGACCTTTTCACGTGAACGTTCAAACGCCAAGCGGGACTTTAATTCAAGCGGTGAAGTGCAATGATGTTACACGTCGGTTTCTTTAACTTCTTGGCCCCACCACCAGAATAAAGTTAATGTAGTCCTAGTTTAAACTTTTTGAAATCTTGATACCGCTTATTTAGTTTAGACGAACGACTTTTATTATATGTGTAATTGTATGTCGTGTTCAATCAATTAATTGTGTTACGCAATGTTTCTTTGTTCTATACTTATTGACCTTGAGCTGTACACATGCCTTTCAAGATTATAACTCCAAACTACAAGTATTTAGTTTGTTACTGGCTCATATTTGTCATACATCTTTGTAAAGTACACCTTATGATGGCAGTGAGAACAAAGCAAACGCATGCCAACCTTTAATGGCGTAATGTTATTTCGCCTAGTAATTATACAATTACAGTTTGCATGTAACACTTTGTTGTTGTTTTTTTTTTGTGAATAAGGGATGGTCAAATTGCCGTCATTTTCTTTTAGTTGCCTCGTTGTCCGCCGGGCGGGTTATCTACACACTATTTTTCATGATGTTTAAGTACATGTCCTTAATTTAATTCCATTAGATCCTGTGTAATTATGTGATGATTTAGTGCTTACAACTTATTGTTTGTTCATTTAAAACACTAAATGCTAACGAGGTTGTCAACTATAATAAAAGTACACACATTTTACATCAAATAAAAGAGAACAACCTGTATCTTGGGTAAACGCTTTTAATGTAAAAACTGATATCGCACAGCAAGCATATGAGAGCAAAAACATGGAACTTGCCCCATATCAATTATGCTTTAATTGTCTTTTTTGTCTATTTCTTCTTATATTTTTGATAAGTAAATAATAAAGAACCTGGAGATGAAATTAATTTAAATTAATTTTGATTTCAATCGCATTGCCTCTAGATATATGTTTTAAAGGTTTGGCTATTTCAATACAGTAACACTAATATTGATCTTACATTCATGAACATTACAAAACAATGTTATACGTTCGTAAACTGATCGAATATGATTATATAAATGGGCTGATGTCTTACAAATTTAGGAATACTGTGAACTGTTCTCTGGGAATATATAACAACATCATGGTTTCCTAATACTTGTTTTTCCTACTAAGATGGTTTCGTGACCATTTAAATTCAAGTTCATGCCTGTAATTGGAGTTCTGCTGCCGAAATATTTCAACATTGACGTGAAAGTAAAGGGGAGAGAGACTCTGAAAGACTTCTCAGCAAATCTCTAGTAAATTGAAGAAACTATTTGAATGCTATTATGTTTTATATTTTTTCAGGAAGACACTTTATGTGCTATAGTCAGCATATTCATTATATTCACCGGTCCGCCAATAATTAATACTATACGGTATTAAATACAATACATTGCGCTTAAAGGCTGCATCTCTCCTTGACATATATTTCAATATTAAAACCATATATACACACAGCCTTAACCGTATAATTAGCCGACAATAACTTTGATGTTTACGACCTTATAACTTCTTGTACATGTATAGGTTTCACAGTCTGACTGGGTTACAATGTCAGCCGTATACGTTGATGACATGGAGTTATATGGTCATATAATTTAGTGACACAGAGCTATTAGGCTGTAAAATACGTATACTAAGTTAAGAGGTCGTATAAGTTGCGGAGATGGAGCTGTTAAGTTGTATAAATTGACATCTACCTATTTGGTTATAAACAGTAAAAGAATAGAGTTGTTATTCAGACTGAAATATCGACATGTAGGTACAAAACATGAATATATTAGGCCAACATGGAGTTGTTAGAACGTTTAAGTTACATATGCTAAGATATACGGTCGTATGAATTGGCGACATGGAGTTATTTCGCTATGGAGTTATTAGGCCTCATATACCACATACGTACGTACAAGCTACTAATATGGAGCAGTTAGGCCCTATAAATTGTCGACATGATATTATTGGAGTTAGTATGCCATATGAATTACTTTGGGGTCTTTAGATAACTGGCATGGACATATTATGCCGTATATATTGTCAAAATGGAATGTTTGGGTTGTAAAATACCGGAATTGAGTTAGTATGCCACATTAATTACCAACTTTAAGTTATATGCCGTTTCATTAAGTTTATAGTATCTTTATATTCTGGACAAAAGATTTGTATGTCGAAAAAAATAAATACATACAAACTTTGCCATATGGAAAGATGAAATTAAGTGTACATGATGTAGAAACTTCATGTCTGTATAATAAGAGTAAGAAAAAGCAATTGATTAACATGAGCAATGCATGTGTAAGGTGTCCATGCATTGTATATGCTTTACACTTATACAGGACTACAAAGCGACGGCAGAAGATTTATTTATTGTGATTATATTGCTTAACTTAAAATAGGCAGTTATTTTTACATATATTTAATTATGT
>CM017573.1:28791969-29058729 GCA_007844125.1 Sinonovacula constricta | reverse complement strand
TTTAGAATTAAAATACAGGATTTAAGAACATAACGATAATTTTTGCCAATATCAAAAACAAATAATATGAGGTAATAATTAAGTAACATAAATGAAAATGCCTACTCTTTAAACTTGATAGAAGCAGACATACTATTTATAAATGACCCCTCCAATAACAAAAGATGGTATTTTAGACACCTAAATATATTTACAAATTAAAAATTAAACAGACTGGATATCTGAAATAAATACTACCATGCAATCAATTCCAAATTAATGTTACATTAAAAACCGAATCTATTAAAACACTAGTTAACCCTATATAGTAAAATAATCAAACGAATTAAATATAAAACAAACGACAAATTAACAAACATATACAACTTGAATTAAAACTTGATAAACTCAACAAAACCATTTATGCAAAAGCAATGGACGTATCTCTTTAACACAGAATTAACTGGAACTCTTGGTATTATATTTTATATAAAGCTACTTAAGCAGCCATGTCAAACAATTTAAGTACAAACTATTAAATAACATTATGCCCACAAATCTGAATTTATTTACCTGGAATCAAACAGATTCATAGCTATGTCTATCTTGTAATGCATTATACGACTACAAACACTTTTCGTAACATGATTATTTTTTTTTTAAAATAACTGCCTGAAATCAGCCAATACTATCTTTCATTTATGTCTCTAATCTCAAAAAGCATGAACTAATGTATTATTTAGAAAGAAAACATACCAAATTATTTATTAGAAAGGTTTACAAACAACATGCACTGATATGTTTGTTCATATTGACTGTTATGTCTTTTTATTTATATTTGACAGACAAGTAAAGGGAAGAAACATTGCTAAGTTGGGAGTAGCTTTAAAAACTTTAGCGACAAGCAGCTGTAGGAAGCACCATGTGAAGCAATTGTACTTAAATGTGGTATCCGACAGTTTGGGCCAAAATAGTTTCATTAAATCCTAATTAATCATAATTAACTGAACAGATCTTGCGAAATACTGTTTTTGATGTCCTACTGCTGCAAGCGAACCATAACGCCACATTCATCATTTCAAACATGTACATCCTATATGAGCTAAGCTGCACAGTTAGCTATGCTTAAAACTAACAAAACCACGTGAACTTTTATATTTTAGCTCGCCCACGTCATCCGCTGTGACGTCGATGTCTATTGTTGGCGGGAATCCCAATTGTTTTCATTTATAAAATAGATTTGAAAAGAACGAATATTTACGTGTTGGTTAACGACTTCCACAGCCCTGAAATTGCTATACTGTTGAGATTCATCAAAGCGTACACATGAGAATTGTTTTGTTTGTCCTACCATTTATTTTAGGCTGCACTCGAAATGTTGGATTTTTCTATAAGACGAGTATTGTTGTAACTTCTATAAATACCCTACATCGATATCATGCCCTACACGTTCTCGAACTCCCAAGAGAAATATAAATTCAGGCAACATTAATGCATATCTGTTAAGCATAATATCCGCCGATTACTGTAATGGATGTTTGCTGAAAAAATTGCTCTAAGAGCAAACGACGATCAATGGGAAATTGAAGTACACATGTAATCTACATGCATTTTATGTTCCAACTCTAAGGGAAGTATGTGGTTACCTATTTCGGCATATTTTGGGATGAATTCGAGCCAGTTTTCAACAACAAGGTTACGTTGCATAGGTTTATGTATTCGCATGTTCAGACTTTCAGAGTCAATTTAATAAAACCATGCGGCATTAAACTCACCAATGTGGTTTCATATTTCAGCACTGAAAATGACTTTACTGAATTAACATCAAATTGAACAGCTTAAATGAAGTAATTTAAATATCAAACATACATTTTAATAGTTTAAAATGTAAAAAAACACAAAAAACAAATAGATGCACTGCTAATTTTGTTTAAGGATGCGTCAATAATTTATTCATTTATGTATATTATGTCTTTGTGCATTTATCAATTTAAAAATGCATTCTAAATATGAACTTTAAGAGCTTTCCAATGGTGTATAGTTTTTGGACCATAAGTGAAGAAGTTACAAGAAATAAAATTTACTCTTCTATACAATTAATTTGAAAATCCCTTGAAGTTGCCATCAACGATGGCTGTCAAGGTAAGTTTTTTCACTGATGTGCGTGAGACAATTTAGAATTTATGGTAAACTGTTTTTCTTTGTGTAGAAATCTTCATATAAAAGTATATATCTTGGTCGTGTTATAATATATAACAGTCCCCTAACTAATGTTTAGGACCATTTGTATAATTCCAATTGGTTTTAGCAAGTTAATTTAAAGTAAACCCCAGGCCAACGTCATAGACGTCATAGACCATCTATGTCATAAAATATTTGGACTAGGGTTAATGTTTCTAAATATATGGACTTCTTTGTACCACTTTTGGGAGATTGTGTGCCTCAGGCACGGGGCATTAAGAATTTCCTCTAATTCTGCATATTTCTTGTCACATTTCTAGACTAGTGTTTTTGTTTATATTATTAGTACAGCAGATTTTTTCCGAATCATCTTTTTTGCCAATAAAACTGCTTCCGCAGCGCTTTTTTTCTCTTTTTCTCCATGTCTATTATACATCTAGTTATGATTGGGAAGTGATCTGAGCCCCATGTGTCTTGCATTACTCCCTAATCCTATGTGGCCGAAAGTCTGGGACATGTAAAGGTAAAGTCTATACTTGTTACCGGGTATCCTACTCTAGTTGCACTGCCCGTCATTGAGTAGGGCTTAATTATGTGTTTCTGCATATTCCCAAATAACCTCCCATTGACGGTCTTCTCTGGCCGAGCCACAAGCTGAATGGTGTCCATTGAAGTAACCGGTGATTACACAGTTCCTATGCTCCAGATCCAAAATAAAACTTTTTTCAGTTACTTCTAGAGACCAGTCCCTAGAGTTCACAGTTGCCAAAGTGAAAGTATGTTGGTCTAAAATTAAGTTGATTACTTGCAGCAAAACTTTTTATTATCCCTAGTTTGGTCCCTGGTGTAGTTTACAACTAAGACTTGGTAGGTAATCCCTTCTTTGATGTACACTATCTGCCCCCACCCCACATATTTTGTTATGTTTAAATAGTAATAGATGGCTCTTTATCCAGATATATTTCTGGTTTGGTTTGTTTAGAATTCTGATTCCTGGATACATATTATATGTATATCATGAATGTTTAAATAGTTTAGAAGATTATGAAATTTGCAGGCAGTAAGCCCACCAGCATTATATGAGATTATGTTAATGTAATGGGGTCTTCGTAGGTGTTAGTGACTACGACGATGGGGTTAAACTCATTTGTTGTTTATTTAAATAAACATACGGACAAAAGCCTGAAAACAATAATTAAGGGTCTTAGTTTAAAAGGTAAGAGATATTCTTGTCATATAGTTCAGTAATGCAAACCTTTTAAACAATGCAGCTCAATTCAATACAATACAGTAAAACATTTAAATGTCATATAAAAAGTATATAATAATTACCAGGTGGACACTCCAGAATAGTTTATAAACATTATTTAGGCATTACTTCAACAGTCGAACCGTTCATCAGCCCAGACAGAGAGAGAGTGACTGGTTAGTTAGAAAAGAAAGGCCAGTGATTTAGAAAAGGGTCAAGCTTGAAATTCACGTGCAGCCTCACATAAGAATTCACGTTCACCCCCCACCCCCAGATACTTCCATATAAGGATAAATGCTCATACATATTCATACTAGACAAGTCACATGGTTGGCACAAGACATCCCATTACGGGGTATAGGGTTGACAAGTGATACTAGACGTACAAACACGGAAAACATGTGCACACACTGACTGTCACGTATAACTATGATGGGATTACTACAAGCCTCGTTTACATTCTTCCTGGTCCAGGATAAAATGTCTCCTGACATTTTAATTTAGTAAATTAATAATCTCAATACAGCTAAAGTACAGTTTAAAAAGTATACACTACGTTACATACAAGCTTTTATGTTGAAGATATCTATTACATGTATATCAAAAAACAATACTCGGCTATCTACACTATCTGTCATACGCATAAAAAAGCTATGACACTTCAATATTGTCAATTGCCCCCCCCCCCCCCCCCCCTCCCCCTCTATGTGTTTAACAGTTTCAACTAAAATACGCGTAGCATATTCACTTCAGTGAATCTTCGGCGGCTTATTCGCATCCATACCGTGGGAACGCATGAGTAACACTAACCTACTTATTGGTTCAGCATTATTTACATTAGCTAGTAGGGAGAATTAATAACTTCACAAAGACAGCAGATCTATTTGTAAATACATAGAAAGCAGTGAATTTAAAATTAAAAAAAATAAACCATTTTTACAGAACAAATTACAATAGAATAAATTTCATTTCCTGGACACAACAGTTTATACAAAAACTTCTCCTATTTCACAGTCTGGGGTAGTTACAATTATAGGGCTAACCGAACTGGTGCACGAGTAATCCTACCAGACCTACTGGTTCTACCGGCGAATTAAAATGGGTAGCACTACCAGTGAGTGATAAATGTGTGTCATGATCAGTATGATCAGAAGAGGGCACTCTATCTGCAGTAACAGAAACATTATAGTGAACACTGGGTAGTGTAGTGGTACTGAGAATTGTACTGTTGTCACAAGAAGGCTCAACATGAATAGACTGACTAGGTTTAGACACCGATCTGGAATCATACCAATCACGTCTAAAGTGTGGTCTTCTTTCGGGTATAACATATACAGCAGACGCAGAGGAAGAAAAGCTGTCAGAGTCATAGGTCATATCCTTTGACTAGGGTTGTTGCCTAGTTTTGAATGTGTGGCAATTATCCAACTTTTGGGTCTCCTTTGGCACCATGTAAGTATGAATCTGGTCTAAACAAATGCCATTTATAGGAAGCAGGAGATTCCTATGGAGAGTCTTTTCTGAGCCCTGACCATCCTCTGGTTTAACTGTAAAAACTGGGGAATCATAATGAAATTTGGTCACAACGTATGGATTAGAAATCCACCGGTCCACTAGCTTATGTGTGCCATCATAGTACACTCTTTTATTAAGAACCCTGTCTCCCACATCTAGTTCACTGGCGATCATGTATGGCTTTATTACGTGCAGCTTGCCTCGCCAAGGCCTCTGCAGCTAACTTGAAAGCATGCTGCAAGCGAGATTTCAACTTTTGCCCATAACCAGAATGAAACAGCTTGTAATGTTCACAATGTGTACCCAACTGAGTGTCTACAGCTAACCTGGGTTGCCAACCAAACATTAAGTAATGGGGCGAATACCCAGTAGCGTCACTCTTAGTGACATTGTACGCTTGAACTATAGGCCAATGTAGGATTTCCAATCAGACTTTTTGTCTGGCTCAATGGTACCTAACATCTTTAACAGAGTCTGGTTAAACCTCTCGGCAGGATTAGACATGGGGTGAAAAGGTGTAGTACGAGACTTAGCCACTACAGCTATTATACACAACTCTTTTATTACTTTACCCTTGAAGTTACGGCCCTGGTCACTATGTAACCGTTCTGGGAAGGAATACAACCTAATGGAGTGACGTGATAAAGAACCTTGGCCGTGGTTTGTGCCGTTTAATTTGTGCATGGCACTGCCTGTGCATACCTTGTAAAATGGTCTGTTATGACCAAAACATTTTCATATCCCCCATTTGATCTTACTAGAGATACAAAACAAGTCCATTGGCATTTCTTCAACCCGCAGAGGGCGTTTACGCAAGATATACCTTGTTCGTAACTGGCCCCCATGGGTTCAAAAAGAAGGTGACTAGGTCAAATCTTAGAAAAACCTTGTGAACACACTTGACACCACATGTATAGCCCAATCTTCATTTCACATGGTCAGAATCTTTGCCTGCAAGAAATCTTGGTTGAGTTTAAGAACAAGGTCAACTAGGTCAATAGATAAAATACAAGAAAAATGTGAAAACACTTAGAGGCCATATTGATGGCCCTATCTTTACCCAACTTGTCCAGAATAGTTTCCAGTATAAAATCTTACATATGTTTTGAGATGGGTCATGTGGATTTAATAGATTACTAGGTAAATTTCTAGAAAATGGTATCAGCCCAGCGACCACACTAAAGGTACAATATTCACCAAAGATTTGTAAAGTATATACCTCTTAATTACATGTCACCAGATATGAGCCTAGTAAAAGACTGTCTCCACGGGTAAGCGATTAACGGCCATATTGACACTCTTCTTGTTTTTCATACTACTACAAGTGCGCCGGTTTGGAGTCATCGTTAACCCCAGCTCCTTTGTGAATTAATTATCGTGTCACGCACGTGTCAGTCCCATTATATCAGTTTCTAAATAAATAAGGTTTCGCGTCTATTGTGTGTCATAGCGACCCCACCCCTTCTATGACGTCATCCAAACGATATATAAAGTCGAAAATACACGGTGGTGGAATCATATCACCACAATCGTCAGAATGGAGAACAGCTTGGGAAATCAACGGTACGTTAAAATCAGCGAATGGAAAGGCGAAAAGAGAGTGGATCTGAGAGAGTGGGTAAATGATAGACCTACGAAAAAAGGAATCAGTTTGTCGTTAAGTCGTTGGAAAACTTTCGTTGACAGTTTGGATTTTATGGACGAAGCTTTGACCAATGGAACCGCTTACAGTAATCATTTGGGCGGCAACGTATATTGTATCATTAAAGAAGATAACCCCTGCGTAGATATCCGACAGTTCTGGAAACCGGCGGAGGAAGTTGTGCCCACCAGAAAAGGATTGTGTTTGAGACCCGCGGAATACAGTCGTTTGAAAGAGTTATTGCCAAACATAGCAGAAACAGTTCCGGAACTCAGCGCCGTCATACCCTGCGCTTTTCAAAGCGATCACGCCAACCAGCAGGGATTTTTGAGGTGCTCCGAGTGTAATCCCAACGACTTTATGAATTGGTAAAAAAATGATTACCAACGTCGTGTGCACGGCTAGTTTAAATTGTGACATCGATTTAAGAACTTTGGCGAATAAAACGACAAACATTATTTACGATCCAGCCAGATACTCGGGCGTTCAGTGGAAACATCCCAAGATCGGTGGACATTGTATGTTGTATTCTACCGGAAAGATTATGGTGAACGGCAAATCGAACTCTATTTCTGAAGCTAAATTGAGACTCAGACGCTATGCCAGACTTATTCAACGTCTCGGATGTTCCGTAACTTTAAAAAGGATAGAAGTGGTGACTGTATCGGCTTCTTTTAAAACGGAAGGACCTTTGGATTTATGTAAGGCTGTACGTTACTACGGAGGCCATTACGAACCGGAATTGTTTCCCGCCGCTATGTTCGTTAAAGACTCTGTACATTTTACTTGTTTTCATACTGGTTCCGTGTTAATGACCGGAATTAGACGTACAAATCAAATACGAGATGTGTGCATGCCCGTATTAATCGAACTTTCATTACTGTGAACCATTATCTTCTAGATATTATGTTCAGTTGAGAGTGTGAATAAAATGTTGTTACCTATAACATGTTTTGTTGTGTTTTCCACCTATCATATTTACATTTTTTTTTACCTATTGTATAGGTTTTTTTTTTTTAAATATTAGTAATCTAAAACAAAACAAAGCATACGTGTTTACTATTTATTTGATTATTTTATTATAGTACACATATACACAATATACAGAACATTTATTTAGTTTTTTTAATCAAAACATACAAGACAGGTATATAAAATGTTCGGTTACAAAAAAAAAAAACAAAAAAAAAAAAAAAACAACAACATTTTTTTATAAAAATTCACAAAGTACAATTGCAAAGAAATCTTAAACATGTGTAAATAAACAAAGGCGCACACGCACCAATCATATTATACGTATTATATTTCTAGAAAAACAGCACAACTCAAACAACTCTTTTTAAATGTTCATTTTCGATATTGAAACAGTTTTGTCTGTATTATATTACATAATCACGTTTTTTAAAATTTTAGAAACATTCGTGTCGGTAAGCTTAAATGACAACGCAAATAGGACACAGCTCTTTTTTAAATGTTCATTTTCCGCAACACACGTGCGATTCGCTTCATAGTCCAACCGCGACATCGTAGTTTCAGGTAATATACACAATATTGTCCGCAGATGCTCGTGCCGTATGGTTGTATACGTTCATTATTGTACACGTAACGAGGACCGTTCCGAATTAACACCTTCTTGAATCGTCGATGATAATGTTCCGGCACGTTTCAAAAAATTCCGCCGGACCCTTCTGTGGAAAGTAAAACGCTGTCCAATGAGTACCGGGTAGTCCTCTCTCGTCGGTATTGACCACTTACATTCTGGGACGTCGTCTGATCGTCAAGGATAGTTCGTCGGCGGAGAGTACGCCACCAAATCGAGGGCGTGTCATTGGATCCGCCGACAGGATTGTCGATATTTGGCTCGAATTCATTATTCCAAGGTTACGCGTCTGGTGCCGTCGATGGTCATCAGGGCCGGAAATTTGGCGTACGCAATCACCGTGCAAGTGGTGGGTAAAGCTTTGGAAAATTTCAGTTCCAAACGGGTATGAGCTCTCTCGTCTGGTCTGTCTTTGGTATCGCCTTGTGGTCTAAACACGTACAAACAGTAACCGTCTTTGAAGTCGTCTCTGGTCACGCGTACGGCTCTCTCTGATGCACACCAGTACAGCCGTTGGTACGCTTCGATAAATAAATTGCTCTTATAATTAGGCTGTAGAGGCTCGGATGGCGTTGATTGGCCGTCGACGAAGAAACCTGCGTAGTTACAGTCAAAGTGTTGAAAGTTGAATGGATTCCTGACGTAAGATCCATGAACGGCCGTCGACTCTACTATACCCACTACTAGTTGCTGGGGTACTTCGCCTTGAAATACGTCATCGATGATGAACGAAAAATGTCCCTGGGGTACCGCGTACGTCTTGATCACGGAACGATTGTAAGGATACAGGGCGCTGGATTTCTTAATGACGTCACTTTGTCCAACGATGACGTCAGGGTTAACTTTGACCGATGCCACGTTTAAAGCAGCTTCCGTGATACGAACGATATACGGTTCCGCGCCTTCCTTCGCCAGTAATCTGAATCTGTCCGAATTCTGACATAACTTGATGTTGATGGAAACGCCGTTGACTAATAATCTGTCCTGTTGAAAAACGTCTACGTAAAGACGCCCGATGAGGTCTAATTCTGTACTTTGCATCGTACGGATTGCTCTCATATACAATCCGTTATTTCTGCCGACCGGGTCCGTGTCGTCCATATCAATGCCGCTTTCGTCTTTGATAAACATCTGGCAGTCTAAATCGTGCTGACTTTTGCATTCTAGTAACGTGTCCAGGTACGCTTTGTAGGCATAGTTGGCGCCTACTTCGCTGGTGGGTTGCTGCTGAATGTTGACGTCCACTTGAGAAAAAATACTGTGTAGAACGTTATTCGTCAATCCCACCGAGTCAGCGACCTCTAGATTAGACCCGTCCGCTTTGACAATCTTTACTTTTACTCTGAGTAGTATATTCTTGAGATCGATGTAGGTCATGGAGGTACCGGGTATGTTGAATGCGATGGCGGCGCCTTCCGAGAGCTGATTGATGGGTCTCACGGTGATACATTCTCTTTTTTGTGTAGCTATTTCAATTTCCGGTTGTTCGAACAAGGCGAGCTCGTTATCGTGTTTGTTAGTGCCCATGTTTTTTAATAAGGAAACACGTGATCTACGTAGTTCGATGTCTTTCTAGCTTTGTAGGGGTTAATCCTCGCCCTCTTATAACTTCTCGCAGGATGTGACGGTGCTAACCTCTTATGAGCTTCTATTTCCGACTTGGCCAACTCCACGTCTTGAGCCACGGGAGTGACGAATTTTATTTCCGGTGCCGCAGTGTCTCCGCCCGATTGCCCGTCTTCCACGATGTAATGGCCCCTATGATTAGGCTTGACACTGCCTTCAGCCATCCGCTGAAAATGTCGTCTCCATTTTTCTACATCCATCGTTTCAAATGAAGTGTACACCTAACGATAGGATCCGTAACATGAAGGTCTCTAAGCGGAACTCCTCTTATAAAGATTCGGATTCTATTCAAAGTCGTCGGCGTTATTTTCACGTACAAGGGGTTTTCAAAGTGAAAGTAAGTCAGTACGCTTACGTCTTTGGGTTTCTGCAACGTCCTCAAGACGGGCAACATGGTATTTTCGGCGTATGATTCCCCGCACGCGTCCGAACACACGTATACAATCTCTTCACTCAGCGATATTCCTATTTCCTTTAGGCCGCACACCCACTGACCTCGTAGATCGTAGGGGTGGGGGAACTCTACGGTAAAATCTTCAGGTCTATTAGACGGATATCGATCTTTTGACAAGTCGCTGTTCAGAAACAGGTAGTGATCGTTCATGGCTAAGTGATGGAGACGGTAATGCGTATCCGATGGCACTACACAGCAAACTAATCCATAGTTCCGGGTTTCCGTTGCTTAGCGACAAGTTCACTATAGAAGTAATAATGATGATGTATACGATGACGATTTGACAAATGTACACAATTTCCGCTTTAGGAACTTTGCTGCCGAAAAGTCGCCACTCTTGATTGTGTTCCATGCTCTTTGTTCACGGTTCTCCCTGACCGTCTCTTATTAACGATATTGTTTCAGGTCTACTTCCGGTATCCATGAGTCATATTTTTTAGGCCAATGTAACCACCTCACCAGTACTTCGCGTTTCTTTCGTCTGGTTCGTTTTTTAAGCACTTTATCCACGTAATATTCCTTGTTCTCGTCCACGTTTACAGCTTGCAGTTCCTGTTCGTAGAACGTCCCCTCGGCGTGTTCGCCGGTCCAATCTTCTATCTTATATACGGGTAGTCCGTCTCTACTAAATCGACGTTTTACCTTGAACAGTTCCCCCGTCCACTTTTGCGAATATTCTCGGTCAAATACGTTTCTTATATGCGTCACTCTCACCGTTTGGCCTATTTTAAACGCGTACAGTCGGTGTCTCTTGACTTCATTTTTGACGCGTGTCGATGATTTTTTCACGTAAAACGTACTGTTCGTATCTGCTTTCTTGTTCGTTATTCTCGTCGATGGAAGCCGGTGTTTTTTCCCAAGCTTGAATGTTTAGTATGATTGTAACTTTTTACGACGGCCTGTAACGTATCCACGTATCTACGGGTCTTGTTGTTTATAAAATAACGATAAAGTCTGTGTTTAATCGTCTTGATGAGTCTCTCAGCGTAATTAGCTTTGGTCTCCGTATTTTGGGTGTTGAAATGGTGAATGTCGCGGCTAGCGAGAAACGTAGACACCCCCGTATTGTTGAATTCTCTACCCTTGTCCGTTCTTATTACTTTCGGTACTCTGGGTTCCGACAGTAACGTTTCTAACGAGACAAGTACGTCTTTGGCCGCTTTGCTTTTTGTCGGGGCACATAGGGCGAATCTCGAAAACACGTCGATGGCTACCAGCACGTATCTATAACCGTCATTATCGCTGGCCAAGTCTTTCATGTCCATCAGATCCATGTCCCATTGACTGTCTAGTCCTTCTACGACGACCCTGGCGCGAGGGAACTTACGTCTTACTCCCTTGGTCAAAGAATAGGCGTCTTGGTCTCTTAGCCACTTGGAAATTCTGTACTTCCCGATGTTGTATTTCCCGTCGACTTTCCCCGCTTCGTACAGTTTACTCGGACCGCCAAAACTACCGGGGTGACCGGGATCGAAATAGATTGACGCCAAATATCGTTTCCAATCCGTCATTATTCTATCCACGTTTTAAGAGTCTTTTTGATCCCCGTCGGCTTCCTTTTTGGCTTCGATTCGGAGGAACGTACGTTCGTCTTCCTGGCCGGAAGTCCCGGTGGCCCCCGCTCTGGTCGTTGTTTAGTGTCCCGCGTATCAACGTTGAAACGCTGAGTCTGAGACCCTGCTAATAAGCGCTGATATTTATCGTACGGTAGCAAAACGGATTTCTGCACGGCACGCATCGTAGGTAGGCCTCGAGAGACGATTGCACCGCTCTTAAAAATTCTGTGATGGCTTTCTCCTTGTGACGTAACAATGTTTTCTTGTCCTTGAGCGTCAGGGAGGTATCTGCGAGATTCCTTAGCAACCGTTTACGCCTCGTTAACGTGGCAAGGGAGGATGACGTTACGCTAAACGTCTTTTGCAGAAAGTTCTTAACAATTTGTACCAACGCTTTCAGTTGGTCGTTGGTGATGGTATCCAGTAGGCGTCTTCTTTGAATATCGGAAGTCTTTGACACAAACAGTCGAAAATAAGTCTGTTGAGTTTTCAATAGTCGACTCATGATTAAAGTACGAACTCGCGATGTCGCCTCTTATAAACGTTTGTAGATGAATATATCCTCTCCTCGAAACACTTTGGTTCTCAGACGGTATAGGTCCTGATGCCTGGGCGTCAAATCGACCAGGAGGTAACCGAAGGGTTCTTTGGTAGCTTCCTCGAAAGCGTCCGTAAGTACTCGGTATTTTCCGGGAAAAAGCTGGCCCCCTAATGCCCGTATTTGAGACATCCCTCGAATATTCTTAAACAATATCATGTACCAACAGTTGAGAGCGATGGTTCTGGCCGACTTGCCTTGACCGTAAATATTCTGTGTGATAAACACGACACTCAGTTTTCTGTGATGACAACCTTGAGTAAACAGGAGTTCCGCCGTCTTACTGTCGAGTACATCCTGCATAAGATCGTCCAAAATGATGAGATCGTGCTCACCTCCGGAAAACTCTGCTATTTCTGTAGAAGTAGGTACTCCTGAATGTAAGGTGAAGTTGGGAATACTTTTTTGCATCTCGTTAAAAAGATCCTGGTATACGCCGTAGCAATACATTATCTTGCGAGGAGGGATCAAATACATGTAGTCCAATTGTTGGAGAAATGAGAATGTCCATCTCGTCTTTCCGGAACCCGTCGGTCCCGCCACCATGATACTAGAACAAGGTTCAAACGGCAACAGATTCGTGCCCCGCGGTATGTTATGATCTGTCCGCGGCGGCGGTGTGATCATATCATCCCTCTGCGGCGACGGCGTTGGCGGCGAGGACGGCGGCGCCGGGGACGGCGGGTACGGCGGCGGCGGGGACGACGGGGACGGCGGCGACGGGGACGGCGGCGACGTTTTCAGTATTAACTCCTGTGGCGGCGGCGGCGGAAGTGAATGCTTTTCGTGTAGATTTCTTCGATGTCGTAGCATGACGTCCCTTCTGGAAAAGATTCTGTGACATTCGGGACAGGTATTCATTTTTTTTTGTAAGGCGATCAGCATCAATTTCTCTTATTAGTGTTTTTCTGGTTGTTCTACGATGTATCGTTCGGGTCATAATCTCGGTAGGCTGTCGGTAGTAGCGATCCCTCCAGTAGGCGCCCGGTTCTTAATAGTCTCTTATAATTTAATATCCGTAGGGAAGAGTGTCGTTGTTGTCCATAATCACCCTTTTGTCGTAGACAACACGATACTGCTTACTTTCCTTCTTATTAAACAGCAAGTTGCTAAACTTGTCCCTCGATATTTTAGAAGGGTTTGTCACGACGATCACCTTGGAGGCCTGTTGATCATCGTCGTCAAACTTCCTTTTCTTGTAGGTGGAAGGACGCGAGGGATTCACGTGACTGACCGTATCCCGAACGCTGTTAAAGTTTAGTATTTGTGCGTTAGTGTAGTTCAAGCTGAACCCTCGAATCTTGCAGGTTCGCTTGCCCTTGGCCGTGGTGTAGGCGTAGTTTTTGGGACCGCCGCTCACAAACTCTGTTATATAATCCCCGTGATCTAATTCATCTGTCAGTTCACCTGCAAAAAAAAAAAAGAAGATCGTAACAAATTGATTATTTATTGTATTAACAGATAAATAGAAATATTTATTATAATGGGGATACATAGTACGAAGAAAGGGATTATGTGAATATTTTGCCTAAACGGCATTTACCTAAATAATCTCCGAGTGGAGGGTCGTAATGTCCGGGACGGCTGACGTATATGACCGAGTCAGAGTCGTAGAACAGGACCCGTTCTTTCAGCTGGTCCAGCACTCCGTACAACTTGAGCCGGGCCCAGCAGGTCGTGAAGGTGGCAAGGAAGATGTTTGTCTTCGTATCTTCAGGCACGAACCCGGACTGGTGTTCGTATTCGAGGTGAAGGTGCCCCTCGTTGATGATATGGAAGTCCTTCATCTTTTTCGTACTGTCTGTCAGCAGTTTGTAGAATTTATCCAGCTGAGAAGCGTGAATAAATTCACACACCCCTTGGTTAAGGCGCTGACCGAATTTACCCCAGAAGCTGAAAATAGTAATAAAAACGGATTTTTAGTAGACGATATGTAGATACAGGGTTGTTTTTTTAAGCGTATGTGACAACATGAAGAGTTATATCGAATGTGCTTGCATAAAATAATCGTTAAAATTACCTGTTCAGACAGAGTTTGGCCAGAGCCCTGAGTCCGGGGTTCTTTTTCACGTTGTTCGGGTCCAACTGTACGCCCTCCTTCTCCAGATAGTCCCGGACGTACCTTTCTTTTTCCTCCGTGGAACGACACCATTCGGGCCAGCCAGACGCTTCTTGTTTAAATTTTAGAAAGGTATTCACGTAGGTCGTGAACAGGCCCCCTTCTCCAGACGTTCGGTCGTACTGGGTAGAGGCGTCCCAGTGATATACCTCATATATCTTGAGAAGACGATACCCCTTCTCGATGGCTTTTTGCAGTTCAGGGGTGCACCAAGTTCCCACGAACGCCCTTTGTTCATCTTCGTGGGTACACGTATCTCGGGATTCGGTGTCGGCACAGGTGCGACACAGGGGGAACTTTAGTTTGCCGTTGGACCGGTACGGCAACACGGGGTGATAAAGACCGCGAGGAGCCGAAACCTTGACTTTGGCGATTCCGAAGTAGCTCTCGATGTCACCAAAGTTGTTCGTTATGAGCTCGGGATGACCCACGGGATAGCGTGCGTATTTGTTGACGTAAGGATAAAGGCTGAATAAAAGACAAAAAAAAAACACGTGTTATTTGATGTCATAAACGTTACATTTTTAAAAAAAATAATGGTTACAGATAGTAGATAAATAGATAATTACCTGGTAAAATCGATGTATTTTATCTTCTCATCCCCGCTTACGTCGTATCGCAGTTTGGCGGCGTTAGTCCTTCCTCCGAAAAAGGAATCCCGTGGGTCCAGACGATCCTGGATGTCGAGCCCGGCAACAAAGTTTCTAACGTGGGGATCTTCGCGGGTCATCCTGACCCAATCGTGCTCCCAGATACACACGTACTCGAAGCGCATATCCCGAGACAGCACCTTCTGTTTGATTTGTGTAAGGGCGTACAATTGGTCCATGGTCTGTCCCGTCTTGGGGTTTTTGACTGTGCGGTTAGGGTAACACTCGGGACAGCCGTGCCACAAACAACCTGAAAACATAAATACGAATCTCATTTACAACGTATCATTCGTACACAAAGACATGAGAATATATTTTTACTTATTCTATTTTATGAGAAAGTCGTGCCACAAACAACCTGAAAACATAAATACGAATCACAATTACAACGTATCATTCGTACACTATGACAGCCGCACTTATTTTTACTAATGAGAAGTATCACATATTTTTTTTAAATCGTACCGTGATATTCAAAGACGGTTCTACCAGCTCGCCCGTCCACTTTGTAACGGGTCCCGAAGATGTATTCTTCGCCGCCGTTGAGAGCATGCTGGATCCGTAGGGTGTCTCCGTTTCGTTTGGCGAGTTCCATTTGGTACTCCAGCCATTGAATGGAAGCCTTACTATAGTTGTCTCTCTGTACATAACCTTCGGAGGGTATCTGGGCGATGTAGGAACGAACAGCCTTCTTATCTGTCACTTCGAGAACCTCAGGAAGCGATTTCCAGGAGGCGGTTCGTCCGTCCAACAACTGCCAGCCACTCGGAGTTTTTCGAACGAGACCTTTCGAATATTGTGGGACACCTGCAGGTTGAGTCAGCGCCGCGTCGTACTCGGCTTCTAGGAATCTAAAAAAAAAAAAAACAAGAGCGCCGGTTATTATTTATATTCAATAAGAAGATGGTGACGCAAAGTTAAATATCACTTTTAGGTTAAAAAATGGTTGCGATTAAAAAAGAAATTGCGCTTACCTAGTCTTGTAGATTCCCATACACACACTTGCTACGGTGACGTATTGGAATGGGTCCACCTAGGTAGCGTCGAGCATCAACCGTCGAAACTGAAGACACGCCCTTCTCAATATATCTACATCGGATCGACAGTAGGCCTCCATTTCGGCACGAAAGTCGAAGACTGCGCCGCTTTCAGTCGTTTCCTCGTGCCAGCGAAGAAATGCCTTTCTGTCTTCCGTGGACATGTAATCCGCCCCGTAGCATTTAGGTTCCGGGTAGGGCCCTACGTACTGCTGATTTTCCCGCTTATTAAAAAAGTGAGGGAAGTAGCCTTTGCGCAGTTCCGTAAGGCCGAACGTTTTAGGGAGGGCTGCCAACTTCATAGGGATAAAATTAAGGGAGTCCAGGATCCGTATGTTGAGTCCTTTTGCCACCTGCATGTACATGATCTTGGAGCCGTTGTAGATGACCTTAGATGGCCTCATACTGTTATTGACCATGTACTCCAGAAGAAAAACGCCATCGTAGCCCTGAAACGATAAAAATTATATTTTGTTGTTTATCGGGGGGGCGAGGGGGGGGGGGTATAAATTGTGCGACTTTATAAAAAGAATAATGTATTTTAACTGCGAAAAGTCAAACTCACCTTCATGTTATGAGCCAGGACGGCGACATCTTTATGTTGTGCGCTGAATAGTCAATTCCCAAACTTTTCCAAGATGTCATCTCCGCTAAATATCACCTCCCGAGATCCGCACTTGTCGGGGCACGGAGTTTTGACGAATGTGTCTGTATCTTTATCCCAGACGTCACATTCGTTACACCGACTACCGCATTGATGACACTCAGATCCCGGGGTGAAGTCCTCGTCTTTACAAGAATCGCACACGGTCTGGGCAACCACAAAATTGGGAACGTGCCTAGGTTGTCCACACCACGATTTAAAACAGCGCTGACATCTTAAAGAGTCGTCGGGTGCGTAGCCTTCAGCACACTGTGCTAGCTCATCTTGGGTGGCCTCAAAGTCAAAGAAAATAAACTTCTTGACCGGTTTCTTAGGCTCCTCCGGGAACAAAAAGCATTGGTGCTCCCCCTTAACCCAAGACTTGCAGCACTTGCACAGCCACTCGCCGCAGTCGTGGAATTTCGTCGGCCTTTTATATTTGTTTATAACTTTCTTGCAGGTGGTGCACCGCCAGAACTCGTCGCACTGCGAAAGAGTTACGTCTCCTTTGTCGCCGTTTTTCTTAGTCTTCTTAACGAGGTGGCGCTGAAAACAGTCCATGGAACGGCAAACCATGTGACAAGATCTGCATGACATTGTGACGTCTGTTTCGGGGCATTTCTGACTCTTACACGTTAGGCAAGTACTCTCGCAACGGTGCTTCGTGTTGTGATCATATTGTTTGAAGCACCGTTCGCAAAAGTATCTTGCGCTAAAAAATCCCGTAATGCTGACGATGGCGTGAAAGTGGCTGATCCCTTCGTGATCCAACAAATACACATAAAGAAGTGGCCAGTCCTCCTGGTCGTTGGTCGGCACCCTAATGAACTTGTTGCCTAGGGATGCCGCCACCACCGCGATTCGAACCCGGAGCGCTTTCTCGAATGAGGGGAGGTCGTTTAGAGAACCGGGTCGATCCGTGGGTACCCCGGCCTTCTGGCAGAGGAGAAGGGCAACCTGTTTCTGCTCTTGGCGGTTTTTATTTTTAATATTTTTATATGCATGCCGCGAAAGTTGTCTGTGCTGCACCAAGATCTCGGGGTTAGTGAGCATGCTATTTTCGTTTTTGACTATTTTCCAAGCCTCGTCCGGGACCACGCATTGTTTGGCCAATCCAACTCCGATAGCTCTGGCCATGCAGAGTTGGTCGTCATTAACGATCTGTACCATCGAAGTTTTTTTGTGGATAGAATTATCCGGTCCGATAAGTTTGGTCAGACGTTTGCGTTGTCCCCCGGCTCCTCGCGGAATGTGAAGAGCCCCGATGATGACTGGAACATAATTAAACGTATTCGTACTTGTTATGTCGATATAAAAAGTTATTTTCCATTACATTTTTGTATGTAAATTAAGGTTTAACATTATTACATAGAGCGAGAATAGTATAAACATGTATGTAAAAAAAAAAACACCGGCCATAACTGTAATACGAAGATCAGGTTATTCTACATAAAAATGATAATTTAATACCTTATATACAACAACTCCATTAATATTAAAAATAGCTAAAAATAGAAACAAAAATTAACGTCTATATTATACATGAAAATTACATTACCTTGAAAAGAGTCGTCTATTGATAGCTTTTCCTCACTCTGCAGCACGTTTTCTATTTTGGACAAGATCTGCTCCACGTTTAGGTCCCCCGCAGCCATTAGAGGGATCACTATGGCGTGGTTGAGGCCGTCGTGTCGTATAACGACTCTAAGCAGATCATTTTCGTTTAAACCTTCCCGGGCTCTGGCTAACAAGTTTTCGAAAAGACGTTGTAGGTGTTGGCGCAGATCAACAAGTCTTCTACCTTGCCACATGTCATTAAATTTAACCGTGTACGTCTTTTCGATGGCCGCATTATTTTTAAATTGCCGGGTGCCCGATAGTTCGATCCTGTAAGGATCCTCCCCGCCGCCGCCTACTTGGTCGTTACTATACACGCTTTGTTGTAGTGCCGACGGTCCGGCCGACGGTCCGGCCTCTTCCTGTCGAACCACGATGTGGGTGTGCCGGTGTCTTGCGAAATTGTTATAACCCACGAATTTGGTATCGCAACGGGAACAATAAAACGTCTTTCCGGTGCTGAAAAAATAAATGATATGTATATAATAAATTGTTTTATATAACAATAACGGAATAATACATTTTTATCTCGTTTACTTACAGAATTATTTCGTTATAAGAACATAAATCATTTACCTAAACTCGCCATCTCTGATACAAGCCAATGAGGCTGATGCCGTGTCTTCGTTGGCAAAGGCGGCCGCTTGGAATTCAGGAGACCAAGGTTCAAATCCCGATTCCTCGATCTTCGCGGATTCCGGGTCCATTGAGGCTGACGCCGTGGGCTCGTAGTCGAAGACAGTCTCTTGAAATCCAGGTGACCAAGGTTCGAACTCGGATTCCTCGATATAAGCGGGTTCCGGGGCTGGAGAGTGCAACATTTCGAGGATGCCGTCAGCATCGTCGGACGTCCATTCTTGGCCCGAAGAATGAGTTGTCTCACGCAACAATAAATGATGTAAAACATCAATCACAAAAGGATCTTCTAAAATATTAAACGTAACGGCAAACCCGTGAAATTGCTCGGCTGTTACGCCTCCTTGCAATAACACAGAGATGACGCTTTCCAACTCCATTTCTGAAATGGAAGACAAATTATATTAAGCGTGTTTAAATAATTTTAAAAACAACATCACCTTACACTACGAACTTGCAGTGAATTGACCCTATGCTGACCTTAAAC
Source organism: Sinonovacula constricta (assembly GCA_007844125.1). Classification (NCBI taxonomy): domain Eukaryota; kingdom Metazoa; phylum Mollusca; class Bivalvia; order Cardiida; family Solecurtidae; genus Sinonovacula; species Sinonovacula constricta. Next base: position 29,039,140 of record CM017573.1, on the reverse strand, counting down.
CTGTCTGAACGCAGCGAAAATTGTACTACCCCACCAGTTTGTCGTTAAGAGAAACTAATTATAGAGTGAGTGGACTGTATCGATTTTATCTTTACCATTCGCTTGTTAACAAGCAGCAGTGAATTTACGAATGCTTCGCCGATTATCTCGACAGAACATATTTCACATATATGCTAATCAGCGTAATGTTAAACATTGCGTGTTTGTTCAAATTTAAGGGATTGAAAAATACATTATTTTATTATAAGACTTTAACAAAGCTGTTTTGCGTATGTGGCTGATATTTTTAACATAAAAGAAAGAAACTGTACTGTACATAAAACAAATCCAGTAGGTAAAAACTTCGAATTGAATAACGGAGACAACTCTTAAATCAGTTAAAAAGGTGTGTATTTTAAAAACATGTTATCATAAACTTTACCGTTTCTTTTTTATTTGTAAATTTTATCCAAAAAAAAAAAAAAGCGACAAAAAAAAAATACTTTAACATTAAAAATGAAACCACGCATTTCAAGTAGTTGAAATGAAGAATAGCAAAACTAGATACAAATTTAGAACGACGATTTGACAGTTTCTCTTCTGTGATGCACGCGGACATTAAAAACCTTTATTAGCATTAAAATAGACTTGATCGTAGCAATAAAATAAAACGCACCAAATAAGAACAATAGCATTTTTTTTTCTCCAGAGCTTTTGTATTAATAACTAATCAGAAATAAAAAAAAACTTACCTCGTAATTGAATATTCGTTCCGAGTAAAATAAACCACGTTTCCTAACGAATCGATGTCTCACAGTTGACTTCGTTGTTTGTGAATGAAATATAGCGATTTTTCTTCTCTTATATACATTACCAACCCCCTCAACGATTGAGCGTGACCAGTGTAATGATAGTAATTAAACTTCGACTGACGCTTTGTTTCGGCAATACACGGCGTGGTGTTTAGTAGTTATAGCGTCCACTCTTATCATTGACAGACTCAACATGAATCAAATTATAAACGCTATGGCACCGAAGACACCCGCGTTCCTCACACTAGGGAGGGGATAACGGTATTAATGACCTTACAATGACCTATTCACACAAGGGGTGGGGTGGGGATAGCGGTACATACCCAGCGTGGCACAATGACCTATACAAACAATATGGACTAGGATATCCCTACTGACAGGAGCGTGACACGATAATTTATTCACAAAGGAGCGGGGGTTAACGATGACTCCAAACCGGCGCACTTGTAGTCATACTCTTAATGTATAATTATTAAGTACACAAATCCAACAAAAATAGATCTGTAAAACTGTTAAATTTGTTGCATAAAGAAGTAGGATAAATATACAATTTATAGTTATAAAAAAAATCAAAGAGTTTTACTAAAATACAGATATAAATATATCTAAAAGTCTAGTTTGTTAAATGGAGTGGTACTTATATAATTTAATGCAATTGTAGTAATATAAAAATAGTAATTAGTATTCACAAGTAATGTAAAATCTTATGTACCATTGTAATAAGTACTTATAACAGAAGTATATTAGTAATCGGTTATCGATTTGTTATTTTTTTACTAATTTATTGTAATATTTAGTTGGTATAATAACCTTAATAAATGTAAAAGTTTAGGTATCCATATGTGTATCGGAAAGCCTTTATTATCAAACCAGTACTTAGACCTGTATAGGGAGCTAAATGAATTGTAGTATAACTATTTAAAATTGGGTCAAACCTCAAAAACAGTTTTTGAATACACTATAGACCACATTTTTAGCCTAATCTTCATCAAGCTTGGTCAGAAAGTTTGAATTAAAGGAGTTTGCTTGTGGAGTCAATAAGTAGGTCGATAGGTCAAAACTTATAAAAGTCGTGTGAACACACTAGAGACCACATTTATGGCACCATCTTCATCAAACTTGGTGTGAATATTTGTCTGTATGCATTTTTTGTTATTGGATCACGTGTGGTCAATAACTAGGTCTCCAGGTCAAATCTTATAAAAGTCTTGTGAACACAATAGAGACCACATTTATGGCACAATCTTCATAAAACTTGGTCAGAGTATTTGTCTGCATGCAATCTTGGAATTAGTTTGTAATTGAATCAGGTGTGGACATTAAGAAGGTCATTAGGTCAAATCTCATAGAAAGCTTTTTTAATACACTAGAAACCACATGTATAGCCAATCTTCACTAAACTTGGTCAGAATGTGTGTCTGCATTAAATCGTGGATGAGTTTGTTCTTGGATCACGTGGGGTAAAAAAGTAGGTCACGAGGTCAAATCTTGTCCAGCTCAAGTAGGAATCTCCGGCAAAGAGGACCCTGACGCGGCGGCCAAGGAGGGCCTCTCCCTACCAAATATGACTCAACATCTAGGCTTATCGAAAGTTACCCCGTCGGAAATATGCTCTATGAATAAAATATATCTCATTCAGAAATTGGCTAATAAAGCATCAATAAGAAATATAATACTTAATAATGGTAGACCCTAACCCACCCTGGATCTACCTACAATGTACTCAAATATTATACAAAAAGATAAAAGTATAACTAAAATCAGATCCTCTCAAACTCTGGAATCACAGGGTAATATATATATTAAATATAAACCCTACCTGTTCCACCTGCAACACTATTAATGATTAGTCACATTTTCTGCATGTCCACCGAGATGAAAGAAAAGTTCAAGAAGAACTATTCAGGAATATCAGCAAACCATTAACCGTACCAAATCTATTATTCCGCTCGAAAAAAACTACAACACCCACTCTTCCAAGCTCTTGTTGAATATATTAAAAATGTGATATGCTTGAAAAGATCTAATTGTAATAATATTTAAGTATATTAGAAAGGATGGACGCCCTAGAAGAAAAACAATTTAAAATAAATTAGAACTTAATAAAATATAATAACTGTAGTCAACAGGCGTGCATCTTGGCGGGTCCACATCAGAATTGAACTGATAATCCAACTAAGAATTGCACTTGCATGGACCAACGCCTATATCAGTCGGCTTTATTTTTCACATTTGAAATCTTATAAATGAGTCCTTTCATAAAATTGAAACATGAAGGGAATATCCGATTTGTATAACTAATGTAAATAGTCTTAGCATACCCCTATATATAATAATATATTAATATGTTATTATTTAGAATGAAATGACACTATGCAGGATATATTCACCTTTAAACCTCTCTATATGCATAAACTTGTATTACATCTACGACCACATTAAGTATATTCGTAATACATATGAGTTATCTACTCTCACATAAGCTGGGGTTAAATTATGTTTTCAACTAGGGGGACAAATTTTAAATTAAGAAGGGGAGTTTGGGGTCCCCCCAGTGGGGTTAAGGGGGCACCCCCCCACCCCCACCCCCCTGTATGGGGTTCATGCTTCCAATCCGCTGATTATAGCAACGGACTCTGGTGCCGGACCCAACTCCCAATAGTCCCTTCCAGTGACGGCGTCAGATTGCCCACAGTGTCCAACAATAGCTTTACCACATAACCACAACTCATATTTTCAAGAAAAACTATCACAGATACTGTGTTTCTTCTAGCCGTAACCGATAATGCTATGAAAATAATATTGTTGGTCTAGTGTTCAAACACTTAGCACAACAAATCAACATAAATACAAAAGAAAAACAAAATACAACAGCTATTAAACCCACAACCGGGGATCATGTATTATTAAATCAAATAAAGAAATAACTAAGACGTATTACCTTTGAAACATCCTTCAATCCAATTTAATTTATGAAAATATAATCAAAGTAGACAAAGAATCCATTTGTAGCCTCACTACCTTCGGGTATAGAGAGTAGCCTCCCTTACATCACACACAACTATTATCTACGGGTCTCCCTCCAGGTTAGAGGCCACTAAATAAGTTTGTTTTATATTCTATAATGAATCCCGAAAAGATGGAAACAAATTGCACCATGACCAAATTATGGTGGACACCCATAACCATCTATAGGTAAAACGAGCTATTTAATCTATTAGAAAGACGCAGAAATAAGGCAACTTTTGCAGCTTGTAAGAAGGTTCAGCTTTATAGAATGCGCATACCGCCAAATTGTCTGTCGGTAACCGCCACATTTCAATGAAATATGTACTTCCTGTAAAAGAGGATAAGTCCATTATCGTGCATAGGGGTTAAACACTTTTGCTTTCTCTTAATTCTACATAGTTTTAGCTTCGTTTTGACACCAAAAGATTGAGATTATCTTTAAACTATGAAAATGTAATGCCAAAACATAGCAACAGATTGTTACTTAAGAGAAAAAGTCCATGTCACGCATTCTACTTTCGGTCAGTATTTAGTGTTACCACCCCTTAATCCATAAACCAATACGGATATAAAAAAGGCTTATATATTAGAAGAATTGATATAATACCAGACCCTCCCAGAATCGAACTGGGGAGCCATCCCTCTTCTAGCAACAACCGTACACCAGGCTGTGCAGAGGAGATAATTTGGGAAAATCAGTAAAAATATGACCTCATTATCCCCTCTTTGCATTACGCTGTTTTGCGATTAAATCCAAGCACTCAGAATGTAAATATGTTGATTTATGTGTAGAAAAAAAAGTCAAAAGTTAATGCCGTTTTAGTTCTCGAAAAAAAAAACGACAGAGGGTAGTAAACATAGTTTCCAAAATAACAGTTTCTGAATTGTTTACGTCATAGGACTTAAACGCTGGTAAAACTATTGTTATTTAAGAGGAAAATCAATATTTTAATAAACAAATGAAAATCTTAGTCTTTTCTAACGTAAACATATCGATTTTTGTTGCGGATTAAACAAATGGACTCGTAACTGCAAGGGAGGTAACTCCGTTTTAATGCGGAATTGTACAGTTAGTAAGAGTTACTTCGTCCCCGAAAAAAATGGAATCGAGCTAAAATGTGCTGGAATATCTGGATTTCTTTCAGTAACGATGAAACTTTCACCTAAAATTTATTAATGAATCGTATGCAATCATTATTTTTTATGACTAGACTTTTCATGAAAAAAAAGGAATTTTCTCTCGGCAGTTTTCGTACTCAATTTGTTTCGTACAATTACAACATTTGCCGAGGAACGCGATGCTGCATTTTCTTTCAATAATTTGTGTTCATGTTAAGTGTTTTGAAAATGCCTTTTTTATTATTAAATCAAGAGGGGAATATTCACCAAGAAATTGTGCTAGCTACAATATCAACAACCACCCATTTGTATACATGACAAATTATGATAAAATCTATAGATTTTCTGAGAGTGCTACTCATGCCAATTAAACAAACACATAGGTTCCAATGTAGATCTATAAAATAATTGTTTTTTTTTGATGGACCAGAAAATACAAAAAACATTCAACCTTCGAAAAAAATAAAGTTTTGATTATATTTTGTCATTTTTAAAAATGGGTGGATGTTGCTACCCCACCCGGCTTACCCAAATCAACCCCCAACTCTGAAGGCGGACGGTGGTCCATAAAAAGGGCCGGGGTGTGTGTGTGTGGGGGGGACTGAGTTGGTAGGGCCTGATAGGTACACGATACTGTGTAATTTCAGACCAATATTAATGCCCGGATCGGCCCTCAGGCCCGTACCCACACTAGTTGGGTGCGGGGCCTGGGGAAGTTGGTAGGACCTGATATGCAACGACGGTAATTATAATTCGCAAAAATATAAAAAAAAACCATTGCACATACCGCAGGGGGGGGGGGAGGGGGATCATCCACAAGTGAGGGGGGCATGATGGGGGGGGGGTGATATAGGGGCCCTGGACAAGATAGACTCTTCAAGGAAAGCAAAGCGAACTCAGTTCACCGTCCGATGACAACCGGGTGCCTTACAATTACAACAGACAAACAGCATCGTGGCACATGAATATTATTAGAGCAACCCAAAAATAAAATGTCTTATAATGAATTAACAATAACTATCCTTGGTAAATAATAACTCACTTCCCAGGGCCGAAGACCACCAATACTCTATACAATTGTCAAATCTGGTGTAAGTCCCGGCCTTGTTCTTTCCACTATCGTGTTGCCCCATCTATCATAAAACTCCTTACTCTACTCTAACTTGGAGTTTAATGTGTACATGGACAAGAACAATTAAAAACATCAAACTGGTAAAATAAAAGAGTACTGTTTTAACCTGCCTATACTATTTCGAACAATAACGGAAAAATACATTTACTACTATAATACTTATAAGGGTGGTTCTACTTAAGAAACGTCCAATAGTAAAAATAAGTTTGGGCACTATCTAACATCTCTCAAAGTACTTTTCTCTTTTTAAGTGCTGATCCATAAACACCATTAACTATATTGGATCATGAACTCAACACAGATGCTGTTAGAAGTCAATTAATTCACTAGAATGGAAAAATCACCCAATAACATGAATTAAACAATCCTACTTGAACAAGGAGCAAAGCAGACACCTCTAAAACATTTAAAAATACTTTACAAAGTAAATAAGAAATACATAAGACAAATATCATGAATATAATACCACTATTTATAATAAACACCTACGGTATATTAATATAATAAACAGGCAAAGTATGAATAAATTTAACATAAATGGATTCCATTCATAAGAAGGCATCCGGTCACAAAATCACCCCCTCCCCCGACACGGTTAGAGTAGCATACACGTACATACGGCTGATTTAAATCCAACCCGGAGACACATAGTCCCAATAAAAATGGCAAATCAACGAGAAAGGAGGGTTCTTCACATTCTCCAATAAACATCACTCGTAACAATTTTATAAGCTATACTTTTACTATCACAGCGTTATATTTATTAAAAACATTATTAAACATAACAACACCTAACAACCCTTGGACTTATGTAAAACTACCCATACACATCTACAAATTTAATTTAAGTATAGAGGCTGCATCTACCGTGCTGTTATGCCACAGACTCAGATCACGCGGGGGGACGGGGGGGCGGGGGGGTGGGCGGCGCGTCGGCTAAGTGTATTAAGTGTATATCGTTAAGTGTATTCTCTCTCTCCTAACAAACTAAAGTACTTCAATAATTTTCTTACTCTACAGGAAATGGGAGATGTTCTTTGCAAGTGTAATGTGTAATTGTCAAGCACATATATATACATATTTCACTTCCCTAATTTCTTTCAACCTTTCGCGTTATATAATATTATCTCTACGGTGCATGTGGATGAAAAAAAAAGGAAAAGGAAATGCGACTGCCAACGGGACCAAAGAAATAAAATACCGGCCCTATCATCCACATGCTAACCAGTCTCGCTTATATAGATAAATTGACAAACACTAGTTTGATAATTTAGGACAGGTCGGCCACCACCTTTATTTGGGACTGTACATAATTAACTGTATATAATATATATTATTTAAATGAATGATTTTAAAACAACAACATATTCTGAACTGGTCCTAAAATTGTGCCACAGGCATCGGATAGAATGATTTAAACTTTGTTTTTAAACTTTTTTATTTTAAATAACAGCCTTTCTTGGTTTTTAAATTGTTTTGTTTATCTTAATGAGGTGTTCCCAACACCAATATATGTCCTTAAAAAGGCACTGTACTATCCTACAATGAGGCGAGTTAATAATACAATGTTAAATAGGTGGACGGAAACAATAACGTAAAGGGTGAAAAAAAGAAAGTGCACCATTTTACAACCATAACATTTATGACACATACATTACACACGTACAAATACTTCACAGAAATCATAAACACCCATATATTTTATCAAGGAGCCTATTGCCGATTAATAATCATGCAATAACCATCCTTATATTTTAAGTCTTACGTATTCTTAACCTTCAACGTAACTTAACAACTTCAACAAGGCGGACACTCTTGGTAAGTGCTCCCGGATGTCACGTGATCGAGAATGATAAAACCCTTTGGTATTTATAATTTGATGTAATAGTACACCCATTTACACGAGATATTCGTAATGTTCCATAGTGTTAACACAGCTTACAGTTTTGTATCCATTGTATTAATATACAACGGAAGGATTTCATTATCATTTTTTCACACTTCACACTTTACCATCCTTGTAGCAAAGGCAAAATAGAAGGGAGTGTCTTCCAAAGAAAGTTTGAATCATAATAAACTATACACCGGAAGTTTTCTAATACTCCTTAAGAGGGCGCTGCAAATGGAAAGAAACAATTTACAAAGAGTATATAGCGTGACGTTACTATGTCTATGATATATATGTATAGTGGCAAGGAGTATATCACCGTTAATATACACGAAAAGATGTGCCGATGATTGATTACTACTACGAAGGTATGTAACTACATGAATATCATTACTTTAATTTCAGACATTAATGTTATCCTTTCTTGTCTAAACTTCCGTGTGTTTTATTTCCTTGTTTCATTGCCTTTACCTTTCACGTTTTTATATTGTAATGATATTGCTTTTGGAACTTTATTTCACTTTAAATACTTAATTCCACAGTCTTCTTTTACATAAAAGAAAGAATCAACAGCTCTAGATAACTAATGTTACAACAATTGAGACGTTTCAATTCACAAGCCGCCATGTTGGTCTGTCTCTTGTCACTTCGGTTTCGACAAACAACTTCCGTGTGTTAAATTTTCTTGTGAAAGATGTTTCATTGCCTTTAAATTTCATTTTTCTTTTTATTGTGAAGTAAATGATATTCTTTTCGGAACTAAATGTGACTTTGAATTATCATTTCCACAGTCTTCTTTTATGAAAAAAAGGACCAACAGCACTAGATCACTAATGTTACAACCATTTATCCGTCATAATCCATAGGTCATTGTTTTGGTAGTCTTTTGAAACGGTCATTAAACGTTTTTATTATCTTCTACATATGAGTTGCCCTACATATTGAAAGACAAGACGATTATGAAGAGAAATAAGCCAGTAACTACACTACAGCTTAATGACCACTGCCCGTCTAATTTGAATAGAAACGTTGTGTCATAAAAGTGGCAATCTGTGTGGGGGCTTATAATCGCTCGCGTGGTTTGTAGGTGCATGTACCGAAGAACCTACTTAAGTGGACTAGCTGCTAAAAATAAATAACATCAGAAACATACCATTGTCTCATAATCAACCCTTTTAAAAGCACTATTTAAATAAAAACTAAGGTATAGTAGAATATGGGTCAATCGGGAAAAAAAACTTGACAAACTAAAAATATTTCAAAACAGAGCTATTAAATAATAATTATATTATTATGAGACAAAATTGGACTAACAACCGACAAATTAACACCTCCACTTAATCCGTTCCATGTAGGGATCAAATTCATTAACATTAAAACAAATTTAGAAGACGAAATCGACGTAATCGATAAGATTATTCCCTTAGTTAAACTCAACTCAACTCAAATACTGAGTACTGAGATATCGCTACTCACATCCACATCTACACCGACGGTAGCAAGGATAACAAAAAAAAATGCTATAGGAGAAGGAGTTAATTATGACTTAAAATCAACATAATTAATAAATAAGGCCAAAATAAAACTAGACACTAGACATTCTATATTTAGATGCGAACTGTTAATAATAACCCATAAAATGCGTTCAAATAGAACAGAAATGCCGATCAACATAAATATTTATCCCAGAAAGAATAGACAAAAACTAATCAAAGAAATATATAGATTAAAATACTAAAATACAAATGTTAAGCAAAATCTCTAATATGAAATTGGAGATTGGAACTCACTATCATAATATAGCCTATAATTAAATATTTACTAGACTCAGACTCACATCCAGCTACCTAGGTAAAGAAAATACCCCCCCCCCCCCCCCCATCACCCCACACACACACTCGACAAAGCAGAACTAATAATACGTGCTCTTTATTTTTTTTAGAATAAATGCCTTTCATGAAATAATTTTTACTTAATAATATAGGATAACACCTACATAAACTGAATTAATACAATTTCCAACCGATATTATATCCAAATCAAACAATAACTAAACAAGCACAAGACACGTGATGGGATGAAATGTCTTTAAAATCTAAACATTCTTAGTAAACCAATTCTCTGATTGGCTGAACCCCGATTTGGCGGAAGATTATGACTGCTCTTTGTTTAAAGGCTTTACTCCTCTAAGAAATTATTTCTTAAACAGGATACGGGTCGCTAAATAAACGGCATCCTCTTAAGGGCCCCGTAAAAACAAAGACACCCGCTTATTTACAATATGCATTTTTCTACAAAAGTCGGTTTCCCACATCATTGGCGGTAGCGCATGCGCACCGACAATAAAAAGTAGGGGAAAGAAGGCACTTGAGCATGTAAATTAAACAGAGAACTACAACCCCCTTACCCCGCACAATCTTGTTATTTCACTAACATTATCAGTGGAAAAAAATCCCCCTGAATGTATATACATCAACTGTATTGTACTTACCCATTGTAACTTCCGTTTCAGCTTAAAGTAAAAGTTCATAAAATGTAAAAAAACAAACTATTCCTAATACATGAACGTTTTCTTCTCTTTCCTGCCATAGCCAAGAGCTTTTTCCTTGTATGTACAAAAGTGTACAATAAGGATAATGGTTTAGGGCGGTCGGGCCTCGGTCATCCAGACATGATTTCTCGGTAAATTAGGCACAGGACCCCTACACATCTAATACACATCCCCACTACTGCCAACAAAGGAAAAGGGAATAGGAAGACCCCTTCCAATAACAATTTCGTTTTAACAAATTGGAAGAGGCCAACCTAGAACCAAAACTTATAGACGCTGAACAACTATAATTAAACACCCCATCTTGGGGGTCAAATGGGGGTCCAATGCCGTAAAACTATAAGGTGAACGTAGGGCAAAAGTTAGGCGGTGAAATTCACACACTCAATCATTCATCTTATATTAGGACCAAACTACATGTAAGAAATTATTCATCTATCTAAGCTGTTTAGCTAGTTAAGTAGGTAACCGAAATTAGATACCTTATAGGAGCCCGCTATTAAACACATTGGTCACAACTCTTTAAAGTCATGCTAGGGCAACATGATGGGGTCACGATAAAATACGAATGTATGTGCTGACCCTTAAATAAACCAGTTATAAGTAGAAATTATTTCTTAACATTTTCACTATTGAAATGTTTTCTACTCCTGATTAGAGCTGGTACATTTTGAACTAAAAGTAAACATGAAATCGGATGATTATGAACAAATAACACATTAAGTTGCACACTAGTTACGAGGATGTTTTAAAGGGACAAAAGTACGGGAAAAGTGTGTTAGTAGTTGAGCTTGGGTTTGAAATTCAGTTAGTTTAGTATATCGTATATAATATATATTTTAGTAGAGAATTAAATGTATTTAATGTATTTAATATCTTCTAGGTATTAATGTGTTGCATTTTTATTAAATCTGCCTTTTTTCCGCAAAGTACAAACAGCAAAGACACGAGTGAATAATATAGGTCTTTGTAGCTAATCATTTGCTATTGTGTGCTGCCTTAACCAAAACAGCACGGGGTAAAAGTATTGTGTGTGTAAAGTATATTGGTGAACATAGCATTCTTTACCAGGGTAGCTTGACCCTAGTTTTAATTAAAAAAACTGTTGTAAACTAACGATATTGTGGAAGTAAATATTGAACTTAGAGTCCTACCTACATATCCGAATATCTGAATGTGTGCGTTATTTATTATATTTATTTTATTAATTATAGCTCTTTCTCCGTGGCGTGATATCCACTCTAGTTTTATAAAGGCATTGAGTTTGTTTTTTTTTACGATAGGCCTATTACGTTACACGATACGCACCGTTACCATACGATACCTTTACGATAGAAATACGCACGATATACGATGTTTTGGTCAACTGTTACGGTGCCAGGACTGTATCAGGCGTTGTCGTTAGTTAACGTATTTTCTTTTTATATTAGACACCATTTAAGCCTGTAAAGCAATGTCTTTTATATCCAAACATATACTATTAGAAATTGTAAACATAATAAATAATAAACCAAAGTGGCTAATGTTTGACTGGTTTCGCCTGCCTCTTATTTGTGGAAATGTCAGCTGTTTTACCTCTGGTGCTGACAATGTCTTACACACTTATGTAATGTGTTCACATTCTTAAAATCTTAAAGTATGCGTATATCTGGAAAAGGGTAGATCATATCTCTAATACTTGATAGATAAAATCCGAGCCTCGCAATTTCATTTTCTCTCCTTTTATTGATCAGTATTTTATGATCATTTTCAAAATGTAAACTTGTCCATGCCGTTGTTTTAACGTTTGTCTAATTTATACAGTATTTATACAGTAGGTGACAAAGTCAATATTGCCTTACAGTTGTAATAAACCGCCGATTTTGAAGGTCAGGGTAAGTCTTGGCAATGGCTTAAGATTAATTGAACCTTCCTAGGAATGAACATGTGAATATTAAACTTTTCTAGCGCGGCAATGTTTTGATATTTAGTAAAGTATTATTTAGTAGTGATATTCTCCTAAACTTGACCATGGTACTACATTCCAAAATTTATCTCCGCTAGATAACAGCACAGTGTCACCGATAACCCATTGAACATTCCACTGTAGATATGAATGCCATGCACAATCATGTACAACTAACTGATACATTAAAAATACAATGACGTTTAATTTCAAAATGAAAACAAAACTGCGATCGTATTTTCACTTAATTTCAAATGGCGGACACAGACCAAAAACAGGATCTATGTTTGAACAGAATGGGTAATTTGATGGCACATGTTTGCGTTTGATTTGAGTATATATTACAGAAATACATAAGAGATTGCTGTTGAAATTGGATTCTGAAAAAAGGACGAATTCGCCAATGTAACTTGGACCGATCGCACAGCTAACCATTTACACATGGCGGTGTATTTTCTTGAACTTGTCAACTTTCTCCGCGCAGCGTTCATGTGATTTGTTGCCGATCACGTGATTTATCTAAAGTCGGTATGACTGTTTACCGTATTGTTACTAAAGAATATTGGGACATATTGAAGATTATATAACACATTTGGAAGAAACTTTGTTCTGCGTGCCTAAACGTGACCATTGGCACAATCTATCAGAGGTCGCTTAACAAGATAACGCAGAGAAACAAACATAAACCTGTTGTGAATGTCAAACATTTCATACACATTCAACAATGCGTTATCACACGCTACGATCTCAGTACAGCTACATACTGTATTCAAGTGTGATCTAGTGGTACACATGACTGGGTCGCCATAAACGTCGACCCTAATATTTATAAGTGGTTTTGGAAATGTCTCTAGCGTGACGTCGCAGCTTTAAGAAGCGATCGTAATTTTAACCGTTATGTGTATGTTGTAAAAATACTACAGAATTCTACACAAACATTTTAAAAGATAGATGTGTAATTTTTTTTTCGTCATTCATGTTTTAGGATTTAAACTATTTTTACGTTGCATGGTTACTTAGTATTTAGTGCCTGCTCACTAAATATAGAAATGGGCTGACAGTATGCGAATGGTATACACGCTATTTCTCACGCATATTGTACTGTCGCTGAGATTTTCCCGTCCATTGTGAATTTCCAGACACTTATGTAACTTCGGTCAAACGGTGCTAATGTAAAATGTGCCGAATATGCATTTACAGATAGATACATAGTTCAATTTGCTTCAGACAGAAATAAATGTCTAATGAATAACAGAGGGATGCATTTTATATTATTGTATAGGAATTCACATATCTCTGCATTTAATGACCATTAGCAACAACTGAAATGTACTTGAAACCACATATTTGCATCAATACATACAAAGTAACTGACCATATAAACGATATCATATCGTAAGAATTAACATCGAAATGACCTAAATGATCAACAAATACAGGTATAGATCATATCGTACGAATTAACCAATGGTTCCGAAAAAATTATTAAGTATTAAAGGGTAAATTATCGTGTATTCAGAATATTTTTGGCTGGCTGATTTGGATGATGTTTTTTTAATCAAAACAGGCCACGTAAATATACTAATTGAGTTGCTGTGTTAATTAAGACTGTAAATGTTTGTCAGAGTAAAAAAATGGCAAGGTTCGTACTTGCATTGCGCAAACATTTACATTTAGACTACGTAGCTATTTGGTGGAAGCATACTTCGAACCTTCAATGCGTAGTTAGATCAGGTAGACACCATTTTAGCCGATAAAGCAATGTCTTTCTTATCCAAGCATATAGTATCAGAAATTGTATATATATAATAGTGGTACAACAAAGTTAGTCGACTGGTTTGACCTGCCTCTTATAAGTGTCGCTAGATGTTCGCTGTTTCACTCTAGTACTGCTAACATCTTAGACAAAACATGTACTGTTTTCACATTCTTTAATTGTCGAAGTATGGTCATAGCTGCAAACTGGTTACTTTTAAATGTGTATATATAATATATCTAATACGAGATAGCTAGAGTCCAAATCTCGCAATTTCTATTTCATGTTCTATCCATTTATTGATTAATATTTTATTAACAAGTTTAAAATGTATATTTTTCTATGAGGTCTTTCTCATTAAGTTTAAAAAAACAGATGTGCATTTTAATTCCGTTTCAGAAGTTGCATACACTTTTTGATGGGGCCGTGTATGTACTTCATGTACTATGGGTCCATTAATTGGCTGGACTATATAACTCTAATTACGGCCGGAACTATTAACAATTTCTGGCCCATATGCATTTATTATAAAGTGCTTGTCAGCATTATTAGAATGAATTAGCTATGCGGCCTTTTATTTGTACTGTGTTGCAACTTTCAAAATATATTTTTACTTAAAGTCAGATAGTCGTAGCCCTGAATAACCTTTACTCCGGCGCCATTATAGTCACATTCAATATATATTACAGTTGTACGGATCAGGTTAAGCCTCGGCATCGGCGCACGATTAAGTGAATTTCTAAAGAATGAAACAAATCTATAAAGAAGCATGAAGGGGATTTCAGCTGAAAAACTGACACCGAAGTCAAAGCTGACAATGTAACGTGAACTGAAAATTAAAGGTCCATGAGCGTTCCGTTGTTTGTAAATCGCTCAATGTGCAATTTTGCTATGACAAGCTGGTATGTATGCTTTATTGTTCCCATGGATGTAGGGCATCAGTAACCAGCCTTTCTCTGGATCTTCTTAGGTAACAGTAATTACAAGGTTTCATGAGGAAGAAAAATGGTCCAAACTGAAGGATAGCCCCTTTAACTTAAAAATGAGTTATTAAGTAGTAATAAAACAATAGTTTTATGAACACCTACTGAAAACATATTAAGGACAATTGTTATTGAAATCTGGGCCTTAAGTATGTGCTTTAGACGCACTATTTAGATATGAAAAATGTGTAGTATAAACCTGCATACAAACAATGTCACTATATATCAATGCATAATTCTTGCTTCCTTCCATGAGTTTTATAATAATACTTGATTGTATATTATCATATTATTATTATTATTATTATTGTTATTATTATTATTATTAGTAGTAGTAGTAGTAGTAGTAGTAGTAGTAGTAGTAGTAGTAGTAGTAGTAGTAGTAGTAGTAGTAGTAGTAATATTAGTAGTAGTAGTAGTACATCATTATCATCATAATCATCATCTTAATCATCATAATCATAATAAGCATGATCACCATCATAATAATCATCATTTTAATAATCATCATCAGCACAATCACATCATCATGACCGTCATAATTATCATGATCACAATCATCATTATCATCAGTATCATAATAATCATCATCTTCGTTATCATCAGCATTGTCATAATCATCGCAATTATCACATCATGACCTTTATAATTATCATCATTATATGCCAACTTTTCGTCAAATCATCATTATCATCTTATTATCACAATATATTATTATTGATTGTAATTTTAAGATAGAAGATAACGATAGTACAGTTTGATGCAAGGGAAACAATCCTTTTTTTTCTTTTCGTATACTAGCTCGAGTTTTTCCCCTTGTTTCCATGTAAAAATAATTGGATTGTTCGCACGAATTCATTCATTCATACAGCCATGTTCATTTATTTTGCATAATTATGTTATTATTTAAACTTGTTTTACTGTTTTTCTGTTGGCTATAACATAATTAATATTACTGTATCTTAAAGGTATTACAGCAGAAAAGCTGTCAATAGAAAATCTCAAATAAGGCGACTGTTGCTTGCTATGTGTATCCTCTCATTAATCGGTTGTTACTCAAGAGCGCAAATGGTACACTTGTTTGAAGGCCTAATATTTGTTTATTTTATGGCATTGACCTTCTCTAGTGATTGAATCCACAACCTACTTCATCTCAGCTTACATAGTTCAGATGAGGCGTAACATATAACATTTAGAGAGCAATTTGTTATTAGAGGCCCGTCGGATTTATGGAATCACCCACGGCGTACGGGCGGGCGGGCGGCGTCCTGATGTTTGTCTTGAGCATAACTGTAGCACTATCAAAGCCGTTGAAACTTCCTAGGTGGATAGATCTCATTGAGAGGGTGTGCAGTGCTCGAGATCTGCACTTCGTGATGGGGTTATTGCACTTTCTTTAATTTTCTTGTCTGGAGAATAAATTCAAGACTAACAAAGCTATTGGATTGAAACTTCTTATGTGAATAGATCTCATTTACATTGATCTCATCTCGGAACACAAGAGCCATCACTCTGCACTTCATGATTTTGGAGTTATTGACCTTAGCATAACTCCTACATTATCGAAGCTATCGACTTGAAACTTGATACATAGATATGTATCATTGAGGCGAAGTGCATTGCACAGGAACCGTAATTGTGTACTTCATAATTTTGGAGTTATGTCCCTTTGTAAGCTTAACTCCCTCCTACGTTATCGTTATTAAACTTTTGACTTGAAACGTCACAGATCGATAGAACTTATTGAGACAGAAAGCACTGCTCAAAAACCGTCACTGTACACTACATGATTTTGGAGTTTATTTTTGAGAAACGCTCCTTTCTACACAGATATTACCCTCATGCACATTTGTTGTATCTTTGATGTTATTCCCCTTTGATTTTTCCCCCAATTATCCAGATTGTAGTCCACAATCATGCCAGAGTGCATTGCACAACAGTGCAAAGCGGTTTGGCAGATTCAAGATTGTTTATGTTATTTTAATTAAAATTTATGTTTTTCTTGCAATAGCCCAGAATGCAGTCCAAAGCTTTGACATACTGCATTGCACAAGAATGCACAACAGTTTGTTTCTAATTGCTAAATGTTTGGGCGTATTTTTCTCCGCCTCGCGTTGCTCTTGTTGCATTTTGCTTACAATCAATAATTTACCGGAAATACACGATTCTGCTCTCATTTGTATCGAAAGATTGTTTAAAAAAAAAAGGTCAAAGCAATATGGGAACAATTAACAAAGATATGTTTGAAACGTTTTTATTTGAAGGTTTTGAATTTTAGTATACTATAAAACAATTATCGAAAAAAAGGTTTGTAAATTAGATATAGGCTTCATCCTGAGACCATAGGATGGAATAAAAAATAAAAGCAAAACCCGAAACCATTTAATCCAAAAGGTTACATATGTAGAAAAAGTTGCCAACATTATTATAATAACACTGAAACTAAATTGTACAAACAGAGATTGTTCATGTGCAGCAGCCTCACATTACACAAAATCTATTGTTCAGATTGTATTTTTCTGAAACATAGTATTATGTATACAAGGAACAATATTTAATAGTTCCTAAAATTAACCTACTTCTCACATTTAAAGTTAAATGGATGAAGACAAACTGAGAGAAACAGTAAATACGGAATGATATGGTATGTCCTTAATCCCGATGGAACTAGCAATGTTGTAAGTATATGTTACTGCGGTTTATAATTTCAAAATGAACTGACATAAAGAATACAACTTAACAAAATTTGCTGTCAAGTGAAAGGTAGTTTGTCATTTAAAAGAGAAAAGAAACACAAACAATATTTAATCTTATTACCTAAGATAGATCTTACTTTCTAGCAAATCTGGGTGTTAGAACGTTATATTTAGTCCGAATATATTCTGGTTTGGTTAAATACTTGTGTAATAAAAGTCTTGACAAGGAATAAATCTCATGTGTGTTTCAAAACGTTACTTTCATGATCATCCACATCGTTACTAAGATCTTTTTATTAAACTTGTCACTACGAGTCTAGCATTTGAATTCGGAACCATCTGATTCCGAGTTTATTACCTTAACCTTTGGCCAAGAACACTTCAAGCATAACATAAATGCTTTCTTGGTGTGTTGAACGTTTTTCTTATGCAAGGGAATTAAACATCCGAATGTTAAATAATAATTGAATATGAAAACCTCCGATCCAGACTCCAAAAACATAAACAATTAACCACAAATACTTCAGTGATACTATAAAAGCATTCCTGCACGCTGGCAGCACCTGAAATTGTATTTTTGAGAATTGCGTGAACGTTATAGAATTCGTTAATTTATATTTAATTTTTGCATAAACATTGCATCTGAATTAAGATTTTATCATTCATACTCGAAAGACCGTTCAGAACATACTTTTTTTCTGGCTATGGACAGTTTTGTTGCTAATCGGTAATCTCAATTTTTTAACATGTACTCCGAAAATCTAAAGACTACCGAAGAGCATTCCTGTCTACCTTTGTAAGTAAGGGCGCAGATAGTATTCATGCACATTTAGTTAATGGTTTAGAATTTGTAACATTTGAAAACAAAATAATCCAAAATCTCTCGTTTTTACCATGTTTGCATACACAGACATACACAAATAATAATAAAAAATAAAACGCCGTTTAGCGAATTAGGTCCAGTATTTTATCAGGGTTAGAACTGGCGGTGAGCGTAAATGTACACCGGAACTGGTACCCTTAACAGTTTGTTGTTGTTGTACTTGTTGTTGATATTTGAAGGTAGATTATTTTGTTGCGTGACTGTATTTGTTGTAATTAAAATAATATCGTGCCAATAATTAAAATCTACTCCTAGGTTGTGCTTATTTAAAACAAAAGTTATACAGCGGTGTGCGTTTTTTTTTGTTTTTTTTTACGAAAATATAACAAAATGTAATACACGCAATCGGAACTCCTCGGGTAATTCCGTCAATTATCGGAGGTGTCCCGATAGGTCATATACGATGACAGCACTGGGAATGCTATTTATAGAATGCGCGGACCTGGCCTTTCAAAGATCGTTTCTGTATATTGCGAGTATCGCTAAATGTTGCATAAACATTGTACTTAAGTCGGATGCTATCGTACATATTCAATGAATCATTCCGAAGAAATAATTTCTGACTGTTTTGTAGATGATATCACTTCGTTAACTTGCAGTCCGAACAAGAAGAACGTACATGTAAAGAGAAGCATTCCTAGCTACTGACGTAAATATAAAACATGTATAAAGGCGTACCGAGAATCCGATTTTTTTACCTTCAAGTTTTAGAAATTGTAATAATACCAAAAAAACAAAAAAAAAAATAAAACAACATCCCATGTTTTGTGTCTGCACAAAATAAATTTTAAATAAGAATGATAAATCGAACGTTGTTAACCGAATTTGAACCCGTACTTTATTAGGGTTGTTGTATAGGGGGTGGGGGGTAAGCATTATGTGAAGCGCAAGATGCACCCCTAACATAAAGATTTTTGATATAATAAGATTATATTGTTTTGACTGAATTTGCTATAATGAAGATAACCTCATGCAATTTGGTGCAACCAAGGCTACAACATTGTAGAATTATGAAAATTCAAAATAACTTCCTGTTCACAATAATGAGCTGATCCATTTAGACCGCAACTGATAATTTCACTGAAATTGTGCTGGTACACTCTGCTCAAACTACTGTGTATGTTTTCAGTGGCAGATATACGTCTTTGCAACGCATAACTTTCTTCGCAGAGGCCCTTTTAATTGCTCCCTAAGAATTAGTTTGCTATTGAATTACTTCCAAAGGTTTGACATTTACTATATATCTATTCATTTAGTGTCATGTAACCTATAAACTTTCCCCATGCGCACATTTCACGGAGCATTCCATATACAGCGCGTCGCCAATTATGAATATTAAGTTTTTTCTAGCCCGGCAATGTTTTGATATCCAATAAAGTATTATTTAGCAGTTAAAGAATAGGAATTAGAAACTCCCTCTTTCTCGTGTTCTGATTATTGACAAACATAGCATGTTACAGGTGATACAGGTTTCCTGCTCAGACATTTATTAGGTGGCGACAAAAAGTTAAATGGAGAAACATACATGAGCAAATATAGCACATTATCAAATAGCACGTCGTTATCACCTGACATGATACCACATACCTCTTTCTAGCTGAGAGAAGCCACTCGTCATAGTACCTTTTAGTATGTTTGAGAATTAACAAGTTAGTTATACCGCGTTCAATTAAAGTTGAGACTGTGTTAAGCCGAAAGATGTATCGAATGCGCTGAGGGATGTTGTGTCGGTACTTCAGAAGCTGTAGCTCTGTTATTTTAACAAACAGTATATCTTATTCTCGAGTTAACACCTTATATTCAAGACCTACCTATAAGCTACAATATGCATACTATGCTTAAGAACCTTGTGTCCGAATATTTAATCTGTTAAGTCGTTGACACAATACCTTCAAACCTATCTAGCAAACGTTTTAGAAATTATTATGGAATTATTATTATCATTTTATTTCATATTGTCCATTTATGTGGTTTGCCTTCTAGACACATGTGTTGGCAATATCATGTACTTCCTATATGAAGACAGGCCAGTGACTGTTGTCGCTAAGTAAAATGTCACGTTGAGTGACACTGAGAATAGTGTGAATTAAACACACGTTCCTGTACTCTATTTTACTTGGCACATTCTGAGATATTGATCTTTGTGTAGCATTAAGGCACGTGTTCACGCTTTTCAATGTTTAGGTGCTTTCTAGGAAAACTCAAGGCATGGTTTGGGTCTACCTATTGTCAAGTATAAACTATACCGACAGTGAACAGTCTCAATATGCGTGGTGTTTAACATGCTAAAAGTAACAGAAAGACAGTCAGTGAGTTATAAACATTACACTGGTTTTAATCTGAACTATGGTATGAGCATCATTCTTTTGGAATATTCAGATATAAGACCTTAGGGTTCCACATATTACCCAACCTCTCTGTTTTCATTATTTTACAAATAAAGTGCTGGCAGCGCCTTCGCTACAAAGAAAATATAATATTCCAAACAACATTTGCACAGTTTTTTTACATTCCTGCTTCACGTTCCTTCTGACTTCTCTCTTGGAAAGTGTGCATTATAGAATTAGTCCCTTATTATCAAGTGACTGAACCTTGAAACCTCTTTTTTAATGTATCTGTAATCTAATCTCTAACAAATTGGACTACAAGTAAAACACAAGAACGTTTCTATTTAACTTCCTCGTGCAATAAGTTTCACTTCACTTTACTGTAACTTTCCTTTATTGTGGAGTAAATTATATTACTTTACTTGACTTTAAATTAATATTGACCTCTTCTTCATTTATTTTAAACGAAAGAAGCAACAGCTTTTGCTAGATCAAAACTAACACTTGATTACAACAATCTATGACCGCCATATTTGGTAGCCATCAGAGACGGTTGTAGATTTTTTCACCATATCCGTTTACCCCCCCCCCCCCCCCCCCCCCCCCCCGCAGGATCTGATTCTAAACATGTATTTATGACATTGTCGTAACCTTCAAAATATTTAACTGAAATTGAAATGGTGTATTTAAATATGCAGACAATGAGTATGCAGCGCACGTCATTCTTAATGAAAAAGGCCAACTGATTTATTAATGTTGTTTCTCATAATTTGGACTTAATATAAAGTATTCATAATTATACGTATTACAACAGCTCATAGTTCATTTTACATTTTATGTAATTCTGCCACCCATAAGATAAGGAACGTGAATTATATTTTTCTAATGTGTTGATGTTATAATCCTGGTTTGTTTTATGAAAAGTAAAAGTTAAACAATGGCATACCACTTACAAAGCAATACTGAACCAGGCTGAAATTTGAAACATTTTAAAAATATTTGATATTTCTCAAAGGATAGTAAGAACAGGTACATGCTTTCTGCCTTACTGACAGTTGTGCTTCTGTGGGCTTCTGCGTGGCGTTGAATTTAAAGGTAAATGGTCTCTGAAGAAATAGTTTGTGTCATAGTAACTGAAAAAAGACAAATACTCTTTTGAGGTTTCGGCTTCATAGGGAACGTTGCACTAACCGGCATAACCTCTTTGTTCTAGAACTAGTCTGGACAGATACATTCATTATCAGACTTTTTATTCCCCAATACTAGTGATAATAATAATAATAATAATAATAATAATAATAATAATAATAATAATAATAATAATAATAATAATAATAATAATAATAATGTGCAGGGCTCGAGCAGTTCTGCCTAGACATAAATCTATGTCATTCCTCCACCGTGAATAAGCTGGACTTCCCCTTTATGAACATACTGTGTCGGTGTGATGTAGCAAACAACAACGATGAACACACCATAAACATAAAACATATGCACACGGTTCAATAAAATACCGAATTTATGCTTCAAAATAAATATACAGCAAGTAAATTATTTAAGATTAAGATATGTCAAAATAACCTTTCAACAACCTTAAATTTATTTGTTTGAAGAGAGACTCAATGAAAGTATTGCTTTGTCTGTGCCTAGCACACACACTCCAGCAAGAAAGCACTCAAAGACAACAGCTTGATTCTAAGATGTGACATTAAGCAGTGGTAAAAATGTTGGGTAGTTTAATCTCTTGGCAAAACTTAAACTGAAAGTTATACAATAACCGTCTAAGAATAATATGACTGGGTTTATTTAATGTTGCAGGTGTTCATGGCACTAATTCACAGAATAGGCAGCACTATATTTGTTTCACATTATTCATTGATAACAAGAGAAACAACATTGGTGGGTTTGATTCTATAAACAACTAGTCACTAGAACTAAAATAAATTGATTAAAGCCCACCCACTTCTGCCAATTACAAGCTGCAAACTGATAGAACGCAAAGCACAAAAGCATGGTTTTATCCATGAAGAATATCGGCTATATACGTACAAGAATTATTATATTTTTACTCTGAAGTATGGCATAATTATCGCTGTTGTTGAATATACAGATATAAAAACCTAAGGGTTCCTCTGTTAGTTATCTAATCCCAAATAAAGAAACAACATAGAATTACTATGCCTGTGATATGTATGTATAGTGACAAGGAGTATATCGCCGTAAATATACATGGAACTGTGTGTCTATGATTGATTACTATCACGAAGGTATGTAACTAGATAAATATCATTATTTTATTTCAGACTTCATGGGTTATAATTTCTTGTGTTATGGGTTTCGGCAATCCATCTTCCGTGTGTTTAATGTCCTTGTTTCATCGCATTTAAATGTCAGTTTATTTTATTGTGAAGTAAATGATATTGCTTCTGGAACTTAATGTGACTTTAAATTATCATTTCCACAGTCGTTTATATAAAATAAGGATCAACAGCTCTAGATCCCTAATTTTACATCTATTTAAAGTCATAATCCATGAGCCGCAATATTGGTAGTCTTCAGAAAGGGCCATTGAAGTGTTTTTTTCTTCTTCATTTCAGTTGACCTACAACATGAAATACAATACTATTATAAAGAGAAATATGGCAATAAATACTGTTTACTTCCCTTATTCTATACATACTTCACAGAATTTATGTGCGTGTTTACTAAAGTGTGCTTAATGACAATGTTGAAGAACTGTTCTTTAAGGGTGTTTGTATCGGCACTTTATTGCCATTTCAACATCTGGCGGACATGTTCGCAGAGAGCGAGTGCTCCCTTCTTATCGTGCGACATAGAAAAGACTTAGAAACACAAAAGCCTGTCGGCAATGATGATATAATGGCATCAACTTGCATACAATTGCAACATGTATATAACAGTTGAGGGAGGGGTTATGAGGGAAGTGTCTCACTTACAATGGTTAAATTGAGTAGACTACCAACAAACAAAATTAAATTCAGAAACAAAAATCGATATCTTTCTATTATTTCTGATGCACACAGAACTTCGCGGGAATTGATATTATCGGGTAAGGTGTCAAAAATCGAGTGACTGCGGTGTTCGAAATCAGCCATATTTGATCATTCTTAAATACATTGAGAATGCATCATATCAGTCTGAAAACTGCGTGCTCAACACCGACATTTGAGAACGTCATTGGGTATGAGAACATTTGTGAAACGAAACTCAAATGTATTACTCATTGTGGAGCAAGGATTTGAGCACGTTGCTCAGATTTGAACATGAGAACGTTCTTAAGTGTTTTCGTATAACCTGGTCCATGTGTTTGCACATATAATGTAATATGTAACATTTAAGTGAATAATTAAGATTTTGGACTAGTGTATTTTTAAATAATGCTGAACTGACTTATTATGTACACTATCTTGACCAGACCATTCACAATTACACATATTACCCAAGTTATTTACCGTTTGTCCCAAGCCTGATTGCCTCCAACATTCTTTAAAAACAATTTCAAAATCAATTATAATACGAGCCCTGATGCTTATGGCTAAGACATATGCCACGATCCAATCAGAAAGCGTGATACAGCTGATTGGTGTTATGCTAGAGTATCACTTCAATGACATTAAGATGTGTCATCTTTTCTAGTGTTCAAACGCATAGCCCCACTTAAAATCTATGGATTTATAACGTTTAAGCAAATCCGAAGCTAAATATCAATGCGCGAGATCCGAGTTGTCACATAGACTTGGCTGATGCAGCTAAGGTTGGTACACATTTACAAAAGTAATTACCACAAGTATACATCCCAACGTAACTGGTAACCCATTGTAAAATCCATTATAGAAAGGAATGCTCTGCACAAAAAATGTACATATGTGCTTTATTATCACTGAAATTACGTTTAATTTCGAAATAAAATCCCACCTTGATATATATTCATAATGGTGGACGCAAAAGAAAATGCGATCTCTGTTTAAAAAATGGGGATTGATTGTAAATATTTTGGCCGTTCAAAGATGACTCGAATGTAAAAATGCAATCCATAAGAGACACCGCACTTCATTTAGATGTCGTTGATTAAAATTCATAAAATGACTGGTGTCGCGTCATCTGCTTGTTTACAATTTTGATGATTAACGATTTTATATCTCAAAAATGTTCACAATTTGACCGGACCCGGACCTATTCAAAAATTGTGAAAAACAACAACTCTGGAGTAGTGACCTTTTGCGAAACCCATGAAAGGTCATGTATCTAAGTGATACAGAGATATAAGATATAATACTGTTGTAAATGCCACTCTCGATATACTCATTAAGCAATGCGTTAACACAAGTAACCATTTCAGTACAGCTGCAAAGTGTATTCAAGTGTGATCTTGTATTAAATCTTCCGTAAATTTAAACTATGAAACTATTGGGTGGTCGCATAATTCGAACCATCATGGAGTAAAGTGAACATATGCAAGGCAGTCAGATCTTGCCTTCTAAATGATTTTTACTTAAACAGTATTCATAACCGGTATAAGATGTTGTAACCGTTATTATGAATTCTAACTTCAACTATCTATAAGATAAATTGTATGATTACTATACGCATCCTTATCATGCTGATGCGGTTAATTTAATACACGTGCCATAAGTAGCATCTATGGAATGAGTTGGCAATGTGCTGTAATTGTAGTCATCATGCCATTTCTAAATCCTCGGCAGAGCGGTATCCAGACAAGACTATTCGTAGAAAATTTCGGGATATTGAGGCAGGTTTTATCCTCTCCTGTAAGTAGTGCTATACGAGGGTTTAAATAATGTTATTTGTACTTGGCTAAAATAAATTTATTAAAAGATTAGTTGCGTTATTTAATGAAAGGTTTGCTACATTTAGACAATACGCAATACTAATGGGGCAGCATATATTATGTCCATGTGAAGGTCAATTTTTCGATCAAATCTTCAGCTCAATTTAAGTCAAAGTATTCATCCGCTTTCCGGATTGACGATAGTTGACTTATTGCCTTTTTATATTAGACACTATTTGAGCCTATAAAGCAATGTCTTTCTTACACAGACATATAGTATCTGAAATTCCATATATAATAAGTGGTACACCAAAGTGGTATTGTTCGATTGATCTCATATAGTTTGATTAACAGATGTGAATTTCGAATTCCGTTATACACTTACTAATAGACCCGCGGCGATTCTTCATACTCTATTGATCTCGATGCGAGATGTTGTTTCGGTGTATCGGAAGCCGTCGCTTTGTTATTTGTACAAACAGTTTATCTTATGCTGGAGTTTATACTTTGTATTCAAGACCTACCTAGAGTCTGCATTATGTATCCGGTGCAAAACGTTGTTTCCAAATAGTACACATGTTAAATTTTAACACAGTATCTACAAAACTATTTAGAACAAGTTTCTTACATTGTCATTGTTTAACACTCTTTGAGATTCGCAGAAAACTTTTCCTCACCCTCTCATTTTCTGTTTTTCTTTTCCATTTTGCTCATTTATTGTAGAAAAATGTGTTGCCAATAACATGCTCTGCCTATACAAAGATAGGCCAGAAAGTGTTTTTTCGCTAATTGGTGAGTTGAGTGACACTGAGAATACTATGTATTAGCCGTACGATAAGGTACTCTTTATTTAACTGGCACATATTATCCTAAGATATGGACCTTTGTATAGCGGTATGGCATTTGTTCACGTTTGTCAAGGCTCATGTGTTTTCTAGGAACATTCAAGGCGTGATTTGGATCTACGCATGGTCCAGAATAAACAGCACTGACAGTCAACAGGCCCAACCAGTGTGATGTTAAACGCGCTAAAACAACAGGAAGACATTCAGTAAGATATAAACTTTACTCTGATTTTACTTTGAAGTATGACAAGATCTTTGCTGTTGTTGAATACACAGATATATGACCTAAGGGTTCCACTATTAGTTTTATTGGAATATACAGATATAAGATCGTAGGCTTCCACATTAGTTATCTAATCCCAAAACTACTACCAGTTAATAAAAAGCCGTCAAAACAGGAAATTTCACAATATTTGTTGAAATAGGATTGATTTGTGCCTTAAGTTCCATAAAACTGCAATAGTTCAGCTACCAAATGGAAGACGTCTTTACGTAACATTTTCCCGTTTCAAAGAATATCAAGCTACACTCAAATTCTAGCACAGTGGTGTTTTCGATCATATCTTTATTCTGTCCCAGGCAGTATATGTAGAAATTTAATGATAAACGATATTTTTATTTATTGCAATAACTTTATTCTATTATTAATCACTTAATATATTTTCCATGTTTTTCGTTACTTATTGTATATGTTGCAATTTAAGTTTAGTTTAGATCTAAGAATGATAGAAATCATTTATTTTTCAATTACAGTGGTCTGAATATTACCTCACATTGGCCGTTTACAGCTCTTAAAAGCACAGCACAATGGCACAAGACAATGAACTGGCAAACATCATCAGAGATCTGGAAGAAATAAAAAAATGTCCATATAGATTTTCGGACAAAGACATGTCAGATCTGCACGGTAAGTTACCTTGTACAGAAAGTATGTATGAAATGCCCACAGTCATTATATTTTCAGAGAGAAATAAAAGGTTTTAGTTGAAAGACAAAGTCATCTCTGAAACGCATGGACAAAAAACTGATATTTATCATTGTCAGACAGGATAAAAAATAAGCAACTTACATATGTTGAAATATGAATATGTTTGTAGGGTATTATACACTGTTTGCTCACTCATACTCTTATTTAATTGTAGTAGCCAATAATGTCTCGGGGATATGGGAAAGCCATGTGATCAAAATGTGTTGTAAACTAATTAAATATATATATATATATATATATATATATATATATATATATATATATATATATATATATATATATATATATATATATATATATATACATACATAAATACACACACACACACACACATATATATATATATATATATATATATATATATATATATATATATATATATATATATATATATATATATATATATATATATATATATATATATGTGTGTGTGTGTGTGTATTTATGTATATATATATATATATATATATATATATATAAGTTTGAATTAACACAGTTTAATTTTAATATTCTAAACTGATTAAATATATGTAAGACAAAATATACTTTGACAGCTATAGCTAAAATGTATATATAGCCCATTCTTACAATACTTGCTGGTAAATGGTATTGTTTTCTATATTTGACAACTAAAACAAACTCACATTTAAATGTTGCTGATGTTTTACAGATGAGGGCCATATAATTACTAGGGATATACAACGTGAAATTAAAACAACAACAACAACTTAAAATGCTTTAAGTTTAATTTTAAAATTAAGCTATCTAATAAGATATAAACACTATTACAAGTGCAGTATGATTTTGGGATATCAAAGCCGTGTTTGCATATCTTAAAGGGATTATGTTTAATGAGAAAATGTAAATGAATGATGAATGGGGTTTTGAGAATAGTTTTATATGAATATTTTGTTACAAATGAGTTTTGCCCAAATCGGACATGAACACATATCGTATTGTAGGAAGAATTATCCAACTACCACGGACTGATCGGAGACAATTGTATAAGACTGAAGAATATGTACCGCTGGAGGAAGTTTTAAATTGGCAACAAACATGTCCCCAAGTCAAACGGATATTAGGTATGTTTCTCAAACCTCTCTGTGTGCATCTATTATTGATGCTTGTAATGCGAACAGTTGCATAAAAGAAAGCATCAGTTCTACGAGCTTTTGATATCAATATGTGACAGACACTTAGGCCGCTTTGTCGGGAATCAAAGTTAATAATGCAGTTGATTTGATCCTTTAGTTTGCAAGTATGAAATCTATGGAAGTAAGTAAACACTATGTGTGTAACATTTTGGTTCTTTAACAATATTATTTAAATGTATGGATCGGAAATGATAGTAAAATGACTAAACCTTTGTACAGAATCAAACAAAATATTTGTAATATAGCTTAAGTAAGTATACATTTATTTAGTATATTTTGTCCGTAGTGATATAAATCTGACCAATTATTTAATTTAGTTTTGGTCAGAGAAGGCTTACTTACATTACCAAGTTGTATGACACTCAAAATGAGTTCAGAGTTGCCATGTTATTCGTATGTCCAAAAGTAGCAATGCATTGCATTGTGCAATTCACAAATCACATGTTTGTTACCATAATACGGTAGATACTGCTGATTTTTTAATTCCCGATGATTTCTTATTCATCTTATTTACACTGACAGCATAAAAAACTATAACATACGATTTATATCAACATCGCGATTTTTTTTAAAGAAAGAAAAACCAGAAATCTAAACTATATGCAGCAACTATTTTTTGCTGTTCGTGTTCCCTCTGTTTGTCACTCTACCTACTCGTTTCTATACACCACGTTTCCTTTGCATTGCAAGTTCATATAAAGAAATGTTGTTGCTTTGAAAATGGAATTTGAAAAGATTTGGTTGTAGTAACCCAGCCGCATTTGACATGAACGTATTCAACCATATTCCATACGTTTAAATCTCTATACAAACCACCATCGTATTTATGTGACGACAGTGGTTTATTTTGCGTTAATGATAACAATTAAGGATGACAATTTCTAGGTCGAGATAGTGTAATATTGGAGAACTGATAACGTCATTATACTGGCTTAACTTACTTATGGAATAAAAAAAGAAACTCCTACATAATGTGACTTATCTTACCTATTTCAAGCTTTTTTGAACAGTGGTTTTATTGTTTGCAAGACATGATATCATTTCAAATATACTAGATCCTCAACGGCTAGAAGACCTAACTTTACTACTCTATTGTAGCAAAACTCATTGATGAAAATGTGTTGCTTACAAGTAAAACACGTGTTCAAGATAGAGGCAGTCATTGTAAATAATTTAATTTCTATTTTAAACTCCTAATCTTAATGTGCTGTTGCCCCTTATGCTATCTTGGCAGTTTATGAAGTGCAAACAATATTATAACCAAATGGATGATTTTGCAATAGTTACTTTAGGCAATGATTGGTAATTGTAGAATCTGGAAAGCAAAAGTAACATATGGAAATGGTAACAAATTGTAACTGCTTGTAATGATCAGTAATGCTAACATTATTCTGGTAGCGATAGGTCAGTGTAGCGTCTGTTGTCGATGTGTATCTCTTAGTAATGCTAGCCAGTGGGAACTTTTTGTATTGCTGGGTAACTTTAACGTAATTTTACGATGGTAACGTTTAATCTTCTGGTGATGGTTGATGGATGCAATTAACATACGATGTCTGATTGATAAGTTAACTTGTAAAACATGCTTGCAGCAGTGATACAATGTTTCAGCGGTACTATTTCCTGATTATTCAAGCCTGTGTACTCAGAGACTGGTGTCATTTGGTCAATTTATGTCAAATAGATGGCCTCCGAAGTAAACAAGACAAATGTATTTTGCAAAATAAACAACATCGCTGAACTGCCGTGATTCAATATTTGCATAAGAAAGGTCTAGCAGCTAAGGATATCCATAGTGATATGATAGCAACATTTGAGAATTATTCCCCTTTATATGCTACAGTAGAAAAGTGAGTGGCAGAATTTAATACTGACATGCAGCGCCTTTTGGATGACGTCCATTATTTAAGGTTTGTCAGTGATGCATATCTAGAAATGGTCTTTAACCTCCATGACATTATTAAGCCTTAGAGAAGAATGACAGTGGGATATATATCCAATGCAGTTGACATTTAACAGAAACGAATACATGTCATTCTTATGGACGGTTTTGTAATGAAAAGGTTCTCAGCCCTTTTGGTACCAAGACTTCTGACACCTGGTCAGAAGTGCACCAGGCGGAGATTGCCGCGTGCCTAACTGAATTCTTTAGAAGCAGATACAGCTTACTATAAGCAGACGTGTGTGACTATAGATGGAACGTGTGTCCAGCCCAGACAAATAACTCAAGGTCAGTTCCATCAGCTGGAGAGGTTATAGTCTCAGTATTCTGGATTACAATGTTCATGGTGTTAAAATGGTATATTTTCTATAAAAGAGATAAACAATATATATATATATATATATATATATATATATATATATATATATATATATATATATATATATATATATATATATATATATATATATTTCCAAAATTAAAATGGGCCATTTTCGGCACCTACTTTCGGTCAGATGTTGATGTCCTACGTGCGGGGGAAGACTTTCTAGCAAGTTTGTGCAATGCTTGGTTAAAGTAACTTATGGTAATTATGGCTATGTGTAAGTCTGTACAATGCTTGGTAGTGCTACTGTGCAGTAATTATAGCTATGTGTAAGTTTGGACACTGCCTACTAATGCTTACGTCCTATAATTATGGGCATGAGTAGTTTCGGTAATTCATAGTAATACTACCTGCAGGAGATCATTACTATGTGTAATTTGGGACACTGCTTGGGAATACTTACTTTCGATAAGTATGGCTATTTGCAAGTTTGGGCACTGCTCGGTAATTACGGCTGTGTAAAACTTTCGGTAATGCTTGGTAATACTAACTTCCGGTAGTTATGGTCATGTGTAATAGGTAAATAAGAAAACGTCCTATCACAACTTTCACAGATATTTAAATTTTATCTACCTGCAGACCAAGGCAGACAAGGTAAATGTAAATGTGACAAAAAACACAGAGACGAGACATAACACACAAAAAGAAAAAAACATCAGTTACCGCCTTGGAACGGTCAGTCGGCAAAATGGCCAACTGGGGTGCTTAAACCTGGTTTGTGGAGCGCTCCAACCTCGCACTCCCTGACGGTTTTTCTATCAAACAAACAGTGTAAAAAAAAAGTATCCCGTCAAAGTGACACAACTAACAATAAGCACCTGCCACGGGAGTTAAAACAGATATAATGAACATATGTAAGTTAGGAGACTGCTTGGTAATAGTACCTTCTGGTATTTATGACTATGTATAATCTTGGACAATGCTTTGTGAAAGCAATTTTCGATAATAATTACTATGTGTACGTTAGGGCAATGCTTGGTAATAGCAAGTTCTTGCAATTATGGCTATGTGTAAGTTTTGAAATTGCGTACCACAAACAAGTAAACATACACTCAAAAGAGCACAAGCATAAAAACGAGTAAAACAAATGATAAGACCTTTCCTGCATTTAGGGATTATTCAGGGGAGACGTTTCATTAATTCTCTCATTATGACTGTGTATGTTTAGACAATGTTTGGTAATACTACCTTCTGGTAATTATAGCTGTGTGTAAGGTTCGGTAATGCTTGGTAATAGTAACTTCAGTTAATTATGGCTATGTAAAAGTTTGGACAATGTCTGGTAATACTAACTTCCGGTGATTAGTATGCGCACGTTTTGGTAATGCTTGGTAATAGTAACATC
The DNA here is from genome assembly GCA_007844125.1 of Sinonovacula constricta. Classification (NCBI taxonomy): domain Eukaryota; kingdom Metazoa; phylum Mollusca; class Bivalvia; order Cardiida; family Solecurtidae; genus Sinonovacula; species Sinonovacula constricta. The sequence goes on along the minus strand of CM017573.1, from coordinate 29,006,594 downwards.
TCATAATGATTGATGCACTGGAAGTTTTAATCTTTTGGCCACTGTTTATAGGTGTTATTACTTTTTGTACTTTTGATATTAACGAGTAAGAGTAATGTTTAGTACATGTACTTATGGGTATTTGTATTTTCTATTAATACATTGGTAGTGGCACAAGTTAACTTGGTTGTAATAGGAAACACTTCTGATATCAATGTAAACGGTTACTTCTGATTATCTTTAGTACCTGCAAATATTGCTTATGCTTTATAACAGTAACATTGGGCAATACTTGGTTGTTTTAACTCTTATTAAAGTAAAGGACATGATTAAGCTTTTCTAGCGATATGCAACTTTTGATTATGATAAGTTATGGTATCTGTTTTAGTTATGCTGCGCATTGCAAAGTATGGATAAGAAGTAATACGTACTTGTAACATGTTTGACGATTTGTAATAGTTCTAATTATTCTGGTTACTGATACCATCTTTTAATAATGGTTCGTGGTAAATCTTGTAAGGAAAGATGGCATTCCTTTGTTTCAGATGCTGGTACCAACTCTGAAAAGGAAATACGTATCGCATTCGAGATAAACAAGAGAGTGGCCATATCGGGAGGGGAAGCAAAGTACATAGAATGTGATGCTGTACTAGTGACCCATTGTTTATACTGTAAGTCCATGCATTCTATTGTTCGGACGTCATAAAAAAAGAGATACTTCATTTACGGTACCGATTCGGGGTCAATACTCAAGTGAAATAATGTGCTTTATATTTGGTAAACACATCTAGAAAGAATAATGTTATCCAATGTTCAGCCAAGTTGAAACATTCCATTAAGAACATTTCTGCACGGTGTGATATTATTGTTCCCCTCGGTTATTGGTCTGTAGACTCCTACAAGAAAAAAGGGGGGTGGGGGGAGATTGCAATACACACAATATTTTAATGTTAGTGCAGTTTGTATTAAATGTGTCAAAAATTAAAAGCAGCACTTATCAGCTTATACATGTACATGGCGAGCTATTTTTTCACAATGCTACATGTAATTGTGATACCCATGATTTGTTGTGGGATAATAGATGTATGATGTTAATATGGATGTGCGCTTATTACCACTTGTGTCGTATGCTTTCGTTTTATCAAGTGACAATTTCGTAGAAAAATAGCTCAGTCATTCATGTCCCATTAGCCATCTTGGCATTTCGGCCCTTTTTCTATTTCTACATTTAACTATCGTGGACACGTAGTTACTATATTTAATAGTTGTGGGTCAATACCTACTTTGAATATTGATAATCCCTCCAGTAAACACATGTGAAAAAGCAAAACTTATATCCAAAACGTTTCAGTCACCGTTAAAACCATAAGAATATCTCCCGCTGACATGTCATTGTGTATAGGTATTCATCCTAGTTATTGGTATATACTCTTACACCATCAGAAGTGTATAATACGAAATAGCAACAAACACTATGAATAAGTTTGAGCGTCACGTATGTAATGTCTAAAACACAACCACACTTTGCTACAAACAATGGGAGTACAAATCATTTGTTGGTGTAGTATGTTCAACTATTTAAGCAGATATCATACTTCCCATTAACGCTTGTTCATACTTACGAAACAAAGTAAGTAAAATAAAAGAAACCACATTAGTAATTCTATTCTATGGATTCCTGTTTATTCCAGTTTCTGGTCGATCTGTTACAAGGAGTGGAAGTTTCACCATCATTAGAGGTAAGACATTACCTAAGAGGCTGACCCCCCTATTGTGTCCAAATATTTAATCAAATGTAAGCATCGTTTAGCCCCCGAAATTCAGAATAAACCAAATATTTTAATTTTACTTCTGTTTGAATACAGATTGCCCTAGTTATAAACTTCGATTATGTTTTAAACTACATTGGAAAATGATGATACATACATTAAATAAACTGCACCAAATGATTATAATACTAGTTGCATAAAGTGGGTTTTTATCTTTTGAAAACAACAAGAACAACATTTTACCTGCATTTATCACTCAGCTTAATGTCTTGCTAAGACATGAACTATCGGTTCAGCGGATACGAATTTAAAGGACAAAAATTACAAAACCCATTATTTTGACGTGTTTATACTGTGTATTTTCAAACATAATTTCATTGACTTGCGTGGTTGAATAAAGAAAATAAATATCGAGTGCCTGATGTGCATTTGCAGTTTAATACTTTAGTCTTTACATAGTAATATATGTATAATTTTCTAATTATACATTTATGTACAGTTTACCATATAAACATGGTCCTGTATGAAGTTTCTGTATTTAACCTTTGTTACGCATTTGCGTGTCGTCATTTGCAATTTATTATGGTTTATTATCATATAATATTTTAATACGATTTTATTACTTAGTTAGGTTATTTTGATTTGTTTTTTTCTTTGTGAATGATTTTAACTTTGTTGTCTTTGTTATTATTTATGTTTGATATGTATGAAATGATTATATGATCATGGCAAGAGTCCTTGCCCCTTTTTAACACTTGTTCGATAAATCAATGTTATGTCTACGTTTATGGTTACTACTGCTACTATAAGATAGACGTGAACCTTGTTAGAAACCTAGCTAGTACCTAGACCAATCAAACTGGGAATCTAAATTCATTAATATAATGTACAAATAGGTATTTACTTCAAGATACATGCACAAAACATGGATAACGTATGGTGAATACCTGAGCTAAAACTCTCGTAATATTGCCCAAAAGTCATTAGTTAAAATACATGCAGAATTGTAGATACAGATTTCAAATAATTTAATGAACGAAGCAATTTCAGATGTAAAATAACTGAATATTTAAAGTAAATAGCTGAATGTACATGAATTCAGTAAACATCTGAGTTAAATAAATTCGAACTGCTCGGGAATTTAGATTAAATACAAAAGACACTGCCAACTTCATTGAAGTTATCTCGGTTACACTTGTGTGCGACTCTGGACAAACCAACACATATATGCCTAATCAACCCAGCTTAATAAATATAAATACATTATTAAAATGCATTTAAATGCAACGGGATTAAAGTAGTTAATTTAAATCTTCTACACCCCGACTGGAGTCCTAACAATTGTTTAAGATATGAATGCGAGCATGACGACTTGCTCACATTCATGATGCAAATGTGTGTGTATTAAATGAGCAGGTTACCACTAAGCCTAGGCGCTTCTTAGAATTGAGGTAATATACTAAATTCTTGGTCGGAAAACGTGATCATTAATGTCTTAACAGACCGGACAATTCATGTCGTGTAGAAATCATGTTCATAAATTTTGATTTAGAAATGATAAAATATACATGTGGAATCAAAGACTCAGACAACAATCTTGACAATGTATTTGTATTTTGTATTTTGGGTTTTACGGCACACCGACACTTGATATACGGCGCCGAATACGTTAAAGTTTAACGGCAAAAGAATATAATCAGATTAAAACTAAAATACGTGAGTAGAAATAAAAATCTATCAGTTTAAAAATGTCAATTATAAGTGAAAACAGGCTAATATATTAAACAGTTAAACTGTATAAAGTTAGCATAATAAACAGTTTGAAAATGTATACCTTAGTAAGAATGCCAATCTCGTTCAGGAAACAAACAAGCTTGGAATTGGACACTGTTTTAAATAGTTCGTATATGTTATTGACATTAAGACATTTAGAAAGAATATGGTCTGTGTCAATACAATGTAGTAAAATACTTTTCGCTTGGCTTGCATGTGAAATACCTTTGTTCTGTGCATTTTCGGAGTTTGGTATATGTTGCAATGCTCATAGGACTTTGTCATATATTCTGGTGATTAACTGTAAGAGGAACCTGGCAAGGAACATATTCAGGTTGAAATTCTCTTTTTTAAAAGTTATCAGTGGGTTAATCTAGTATGTCCAATGCGACAGCGGATAAGAGCAATGTCTTCCGGCTTACTTTATCTGCAAGTAGAGATACTGGCACCGACGTTAGGTTTAATAAAATGTAATTTGTTATAAACAGTATTGACCCATCTTGTTTACCACTTGGCTAAAATATATCGATTTATAGGTGGTTTAAAGTCTGATTGTGGGATGCAAAGATCTGTCTCAATAAGGACTGGAGTAGATTTAGCACTTTTATCTGCATCCTCGTTTCCTCGGATGCCTACATGACTAGGTAGCCAACAGAAAACAGTTTTCTTGTTAAGACATGCTTTATTAAGTTTTTAAAGGAATTCTCTAATGTGAGGGTTGGAAAAATTGCAATTTTTCATAGACTGTAATACCGACAAAGAGTCAGTTAATATTACAAATTTATCGCCAGGATGATCAGAAATACAGTTTAGAGAAAGGTTAACAGCCTGAATTTCGGCTGTAAAAATGGACGATTCTATGGGTAATTATTGTTTAAAACAAATAATTTTACTTACGGACGCACAGCCGACATATAAATCTGCTTTTGATCCATCAGTATATATTTAGAGGTAGTTAGAGTATTTCTTGTTGCGCAGTTCGTTAAAATTTGAGCGAAGCAATAGCGGGTCTTTTTTTTATTATTGTTTGTACAGAGAGTTAAATCGACTTCGGGAGTTTTAAATTGCAATTTTGGAAATTCCAAAACATTATTTTCGGTAATTTGTCTTAAATTTAGATGTGACGACTGTATAAATTCTAGCATTCGTAAACCAAACGACTTTATTGCTTTTGGTTTACGCTCATACAAGTGTTCATATTTCGGATTGAAGAGTACGCTACGTGCTGGATTTTCAGAGTTAGATTTCACTTTTGTTATAAACTGAAGCGCAAGTTTCTCTTGTCTAAGGTATAATGATGGCTCATTAGCTTCAACGTAAAGGCTCTCTACAGGAGAGGTCCTGAAAGCTTCAAAAGCCAGACGAAGTCCCTTGTTGTGAACAACTTCCAGCAATTGGAGATATTATCTCCTGGTAGAGCCGTAAACAATGCTGCCATAATCTAATATCGATTTTACTAGTGATCTATAAAGTTGCAATAAAACTTTTCTATCAGGTTCAACAGGTTAAAAGATTTAAAACATTTAATTTTTACATACTTAATATGGGGTATAAAAGATAATTTTCTGTCAAATATGACACCAAGAAATTTTAGTTTCCTTGACAACAGGAATACGAATGTTATTAAGAAATAATTCAGGATCGTTGTGCGAAGTTCTTTTCTGACAGAAATGTATTCAGTTCGTTATTGTGGTTGAAAATTTAAAACCATTGTTGTTACTCAAAGTTTGAAGTTTGTTGATGCATTGTTGTAATTGCCTTTCTATCGAATTCATATTTTTGGAATGATAACATATAAGGAAATCGTCAACATATAGTGAACAATCTACTCCATCATTTAGAGTTTTTACAATGTTGTTTATTCTTATGTTAAAGTGTGTAACGGATATTATACTACCCCGAGCTCCTCCTTGTTCCTGTTTATGAACAGAAGACAAGGTATGCCCAATTTTAAATTGAAAATTTCTATCAGAAAGAAAACTGTTAATACATGTGGGTAAACGACCCTTGAGACCAAGGTCACATAGATCCTTTAAAATCCCATGTTTCCATGATGTATCGTATGACTTTTCAAGATCAAAGAACACCGCTACAAGGTTTTCCTTCTTGATAAAGGCATCTCTTATAAAACAAAATTAAATCGAACGTGATGATCGATTGTACTTCGTTGGTTTCTGAACCCACTTTGGAATTTTGTGAGTAAATTATTTGAGTCAAGATACCAAACGAGTCTATTATTTATCATCCTTTCTAAAGTTTTACAAATACAACTTGTCAAAGCAATAAGTCTGTAACTTAAAGGATATGTTGAATCCTTTCTCTGTTTAGGTATAGGAATGACGAATGCATTTTTTTCACGAATTTGGAACTTGTCCGGAAAACCAAATTTCATTATAAATAGATAAAAGTAAATTTAATGATGTTCCCGGTAGATGTTAAAGGAATTGATAGGGAATTAGGCCCAGCAGCGGTATCTTGAGATTTATTCAATGCGTCTCTAAGTTCTCTCAAAGAAAAGGGTTGGTTGTAATTTTCATTATTATTTGACTTAAAATTGATTTTACTTTTTTTCAACCCGATTCTTCACATTTTGAAATTCAGTAATTTTCTGAAGATGAATTTTTAGCAAAACATTTTAGCAATAGTGTCTGAAATTTCTTTTTGTGTTTGCTATTATTGAGTCATTTGATTTTAAAGGATTTACTGTTACTGAAGAAGTTTTACCGCTAATTTTCCTAATGGCTGACCAAACATTATTAACTGAAGTTTTACTGGTTATACCAGAAACAAAGTTTTGCCAAGATGTTATTTTGGCTTGTTTTACGATTCGCCTGGTCTTTGCCCTTTCATTTTTGACATTATTAAATTTAGCAGTAGTAGGACGAATATTAAATTACGCTTTGACTTTGTCGTGGTCTTAGGTATGCACTTTTCTGCTATGCTATGAAGAACTTTTGAGAATGAATGTATTTTATCGTGAGCATTCTCAAATGTTGAAATAGTCATTTCTTCAGTACAAAACAGTGAAAACCATTCCTAATTTGCTCTGTTCATCCTCAAGTAAGTATTATTATCACTTAGGTTTACAGATTCGCTGTTAAAAATTACTGATAAGTGATCACTTCCACATAAATCGTCATGTACGTCCCAACTATAATCTAAATATAAAGAAGGGTGACATAAAGAAAGGCCAAGGGATGAATAATGCCCTGAAGCAGGATATTAGTAACATGCCTTTTTTATTCAATAGGCATATATTATCTTGGTCTATGAAGTCCTTTAATGTTTTACCCATATTATTATAATCAGAACATCCCCATAATGAGTTATTTCCATCAAAATCCCCTACAAGAATATAAGGGGAAGGTAATTGGTTTATTAAATCATCTAGTTTTGATTTTGAAATATCTGAATTAGGTGGAAGATAAACAGAGGACACTGTAATGACTTTATGGACTGTTACACGAATGGCAACTGCCTCTAAATCAGTTTTGTTTGTGTTGCTGTGTTGCCTGTTTTGTTGCTGGTGTAATCGTTTGTTTTGTTGAAGTTGTATTGTCTCGTTTTCCTTGAACTGACTCTAGGTCTGTTTGTGTTTGGGCGTCTTTCATGGTGATTGATTTGTTATTAGATTTAATGACCGAGGAGTATGATTTCTTTGCTTTATGGTGTGGAATTATGTTGATAGTTTTGTCACGAACAATTTCTTTTTTTTTCAAAAGTTGACATGAGTTTGAAAAGGCTGGGTGATCTTTGCCACAATTGGCACATTTAGTTGTAATGCAGGCGAATTCATTAAGATCGTCTCCTTTAATAGCACACTTGCCACAAACTTTTGTATTTTTGCAATCGAGTTCATGGTGTCCACATTCTTGACATTTGAAACAACGCATATGGTAAGGGATGTAAATTACCACTTTAATAAGGCTGTATATAATTTTGAGGGATGGGGATGGAATTAGCCGGCATTTTTGTCGATACTGGGCAGCGACATTTCTATCATTATAGCACAGGGGCACTTATGAGGTGCCCAGGGACTGAACCCGGCCGGTCCATTATACTGACACTGACGAGTCAGGCGTAATGCTGTCCCCTTAGCCCCGAGCGTTAGGAGGGAAGCCACTACTACCAACTTTAAAGTATTTGGTATGACCCGGCCGGGGTTCTAACCCACGACCTCCCGATCCGCAAGAGATAATTTTGATGTTCGATGGTGGAGTGGGAGAATTGAAATTCAGTATTACGGTATTGGTTTCTATTTGAATTCCATTTCTTGTAATTTTGATTCGTTTTGCTGCTTTGACACCATGCCTAGCGAGATAAGTAACTATTTCTTCTTCAGATACGCCAGCAATTACTGGATTTTTTATTACGCCTTTAAAAAAATAAGTGATTTATGTGGAGATGATGAAATGTCCGTAGTGATTTTTTTTTTCAGTTTCATAAGTTGGTCAGATTGTGTCTTTGTTGTTATTTTAATAAGGTGGGAACCATTTTTCATTTTCTTAACAGATTTAGGGTCACCAATTACATATAGAGACATTTTTGAAAGTGGATCGTAATCTTTTTCTGCAGTCAGTACAATAAATTTGGAATTTGTTTCGATTAATTGTTCTTCCTCAGAGTCAGTATCAAGAATTATATTCGGTCGAGGTGGTTTGAGGGTGTTTGAAGCCATGAAGGAGGAGAAATAAATTCAACACTTGTGGTCCCCAGCCACCACGTAGACAAAAAAAGGGAAAGCTTATACTGAGTGGATCTTCAACTCCAAGCGCTTGGGATACACAAGTGTTTTACTCGAAAGGGTAAAGTTTGAAGAGACGTTAATACCTCTCGATTAACCCAAAAGTCACCGCCTTCTAGGTTATGTAAGAGAATAAAAAAGCCCGGTTTGTATCAGAGAAGTAGATACGTATGTATAAAGAAAGAGGTGAGAGTATGTTATTCTTGGGCCCGGCGTGATCGTACGGGGTGCGGGATCGTACACGGTGTGTTGCATTCCACGGGTGATTACTGATATATCGTACGCCAATTCCGTGGGCGCTCAACCGCCAGAATCTCCGGTTTCACGGGATGCCATGCGTGGCTTACACATGGTCCATTTTCGGCGGAGTTTTACCGCTCTGCATGGATACAGCCGGCGTATTCTTAGCTCCAGCCGCAATCTTGACTACTAATTCCTTTAAATCACACTGTGTATGACATCCTTACAGGAGATAAAAAAAAATGTTATTATAACATTCAATACAGTGTCATAGTAGCATGGTTGCCTCAGAACAAATGTTATTTTTGTGTACTACTTTAGCCATATGTAAAATGTTTATTTCATATGAGTATTGACTATTTCAAACTACCACATATGCACATGAAAATTACTATTTTACGTTTCATAAGTTCTGTTATTCTTGGTCAAAGGAACCAGTGGACACTTAAAGCGTCATTGACAGTCAGAGGCAGGCACTGGATCCAGTGGTTGGATTGGAGGGGAACAAGGTCAGCACGTCTCAATAGTTCAAGAAGCAAGTGTCATGAATATTCAAACTTAAGTCGTGATGAATACTGTTTCAAAGAGTTTTTGTTACATAAAATGATACTAACTATGCCAGAGAGTAAAAAGTCATCAGATTAGAAAGATGCAGAAGTGAGTCTTAATGAATCCTTTATCAATGGATTTGTGTTACAGCAAGTGAATGGTTTGTTAACACTGCCAAAGATTAAAATGTCTTACGATTACATGCTGAGCGCGTGAGATATTACACAAACATTGCAATTATAAGATGTTGATACCCCCGACTTTATCCTTAGGCAAATTTAATAAATGATTTGCATATACTTTGATAGGGGCGCCCGTGACGTAGTGGAAGAGTTGCCTTGTAACTCCTCTGACTGCTTAGCCTCTCACCGGGTGGGTTCGAGTCCCGTTCGTGGCTGACTCGCAGTGTGTTGGTGGTTATACCCAGACATGTGTCTGGTGTTTTCCTCCACCAGAATAGCTGGACGTTGCTGTAATAATCATAATTGGTGGCTGCGATGTGTTTAAAAGCAAAAAAAAAAAAAAAAAAAAAAAAAAAAAAACAACAACAACACACACACACACAAAAAAAAAGAACCATCTATTTATAATATTGAAAACCCAAGATATTCGGACACATTCCATCTTTCTTAACTTTGTGCAAGTTCTAACACTTAATTGTTAAAAAGTTGTACTTATGCCATATTGGCTCCATGACCTCCTTTTGACATGGCTATCACTCAAATATATGCAGTAATTCCAAAGGTGCAGAGTATTTACAACTTACACGTGATGTTTTCTATACAGCATCTGACTTATACGTTGGATGAAATGACTTTCATGCATATATCACAATGATTACAATCCCCATGCACTTTTGTGTCAGCCTGTATAGTAATGCTAGGAGTCTCACCAACAAATCTTCATTTACGTTTGGTGTTAATTCATTTTGTAATAGTTTGTTTTATATCTTTTACCAAAGACATATCAAGAAATTCACACAAAAATGATTTAAAATTTTGTATACACATTATTTGGACAAGATGTATGGTTTATTCTAAAAAAAGATATAATTCGACATGGTATTGATGGTAAAGTCCGACAGTTTACCTATATCAAGTGCATCATCCTCTATTTTCGCACTGCTTTGGCGTACTATTTGCATAAATTCACACCATAGTCTATGCAAAAGTTGATTTTGAGCACTACCTTAAATTGTTAGACAATACACATGGTGAAATATAGCGCTCTCTGAACTGTCATTCTTTCTAAATCTATAAATAAACATGATGTGTTGTTCTGCTAAAAATCGATGACAGAGCAGATTACGGAGATGGCCATATACAATGATTTCAGATGTCATTTTTTAAAGTTTTAAATCAATTGTGCAATGTGGCTTATAAAAGAAATAGTGTGGTGGTTGTAATTTTCCACTATGAAAAGGCAATGAACAGCTTTTAATGATACACATGAATTCGGTCGAAATAAATTAGTTGAAAACTCAGACTTAACGTTTTATACAATTACGCGTTAATTATAGCCGCGACCTTAACACTCATGTTACCAATAAGACAAAAATAACTCTCTTCGAAAGAGTAATATTCTTTTACAGATATCGACAATATAAACAACAAGTATAAACAGGTGAAATTCAACGGAGAATTTCGATATTTTACGGAATCTGTCGAAGCTTGGCCGATATCTTACTACACGCCTGCTAAGTTAAAAAAAATATTACGACCAAACGCAGCCTTCAACGGTGAGTATTGCTATTTCAGTTATGAACACTTTGTGGTGAATATTTATATGTGCTGTATGTTATTGCTTCATATTGAGCTAATGATTGGGGGAAAATATTTAATAGTTAACACTGAATTAACCTGTTTCCTAGACACTAGTTGACAGTATGGTTGTTTCGTTCAGCTTTCACTTTTTTACTCACCTACGGCACCAGTGAATCGGAGGGACTATAGTTAATTTGATCTCGACTGATTCATTTGTTCTTTCGACAAGTGTACATTTTATTTTTCCATATCCAGTATAATTTCATAGCTGACAGTCTGAACAAAGTTTTAACATAAATGAGCGTTTGTCGTTCGTATCCATGTAGTTTCTTAATCAAATAAAATGTTTTTGTCGTTTTATAACCGTTCATTCTGGTATGTCATTCTATAAACCACGCAAACATTCGTATTTATTTGACAAATGACATTGAAATAAAACATAGTAATTACTTAATATAAGGGTACATTTTATTCACGGACTAGCAGTGATTCTGTTACCATTGACCGTTTTAGACCATCCCACTGCTGGACCAAATAATAACACCAGCTAACTAGTGGTGTACTTTGTGTTTTAAGTTAGCTTTGAACTACATGTAAACTATGAATTACTTATACAGAACTACACATTTTCCTTGTTCTCCATTTTTTTTTACTTGAAACCTCACTTCATTATACTGAAACACTGCTTCATAATGACTTGTATTCTTTTAATTAGTGATAATATAATCTGTTTCTATATGCTGACTTTGAATGGAAGTATTCCTAGTGCAATCAGTTTTGAAGTTGATAGTGAATCAGTCTTGACAACTCATAAACGTTAACTGTTTTTGAATGTGGGTAAGTGAGTGTGTCAACAGCTAGAACTCCAGAGTCGTTTTATGGCTCAAGGCGTGTGGTTAAGTCCAAGTTGTATTAAACGATTTCAATGCAAGGTTCTGTCAGCTGACCCTATCTGGGACCATCCTTCACAAAAAAGCATCACTATAGTAATTACAATCCTGTTGATGTGTTATATCTAAAAACAACAACAGTACAAACAAAAGGCGTTTAAACACAATAATGGGTTACAATATCACCGCCACTGTAAAGTTTTGATATGTGACTATGGTGTCTTTCATGATGTCTCCAGGGAGGGAGAATTAATATATTGAAACAGTTTTCAAATTATCTTCTTTAATACTAGCCTAACGATTTTATTAATATATTGTTGTGTTACCCCTCAAATAATCAATACTGCAAGTTTTTCAATAGGAAAAAACAAACAAGTACCATATAATTGCATATTTATTTAAATTGCAGTTTTGTGCACAGCCTTAAACAGAATAGGATGCCATTGAAACAGGTACCACCGCCAAGGAATTTTTGTAAGGATTGTATATATTTTTATTTAATATTTTTTAGATATTTTAAGCAATTTGATCACAATTGGTAAAAGTATCATTTTTAGTTCACCTAAGGATACACTCAATGGCATATCTTCTGAAACGGCTTGCCCAGATTAAACCAAACTTCCTCAGAAGCTGAAGCAGGTTGGGTAATAAAAAGTTTTAAACGAATTTTGATCTGTCAAAAAACAAAATAACAAACAACAACATGGCAGCCAGTCGGCAGGCTATTTTCCATATATGACTTTGTATATGTCAAGTATATATGTATGTATTATGTATTAAAAAGAAATTGAGACTGATTGTCCAACTGTTGCTTGAGTGCATTTACATGTAGCACGATTATTCTTGGCCGGAACTGGAAGCGCCATCTGTAGAGCTAGGTACCATGTAATGGAGAGACCTGGTTTGATCATGATCCACTACATATCAAAGTCATAAGAAATGAGAGTAGTATAGCTCAATTGCTAACGCTCAACTAAATATAAAATTAGTTACACAATTGTTCTGCCCTGTGTCAGGATAATGTGACTTGTTCTGGTCGTATACAGGTATTCATGGCATGCTATATTTACAATGGTGAGCCCCGATCTGGTAGGACAAACAGTAGAGTGTTGGCTCTATATGCGGGAAGTCTCGGGTTAGATCCTATACCATGACATACGAAAATCGCAGTGATATAACACTCTTGCTAACGCCCAAGCACATCTGGTTGATCAGAAATCAATATAATGTGACTGGGTTGGGTGTGATGGCATGCCAGGTGTTCACGGCATGTTATACACAGTTAAGGCCGAGCACTATATCTGCTTTAAGTGGACAACATCTCCAAATAACTTTATTAAGTTGCTTTAACAATAAATACAATAAAAATATTCTGGTCAGTTTAATCATTGCTGATATTTCTTCCTCGATATAACTTAATGTCTACAGCACTCAGTTGAGCGACAATAGGGTCATTTTGGTTTAAAAATCAAGGCTTTGGTCAACAACAATAAACAGTGAAATAAAATATAAACTCTGACCACTATATTAGATTTATTAACTAGATGCCCTTCAAAATTGTATGTATTTGTTCGTTTGTGAGGATCAAAAGTGTTAAAGTGCTTATTAGCTTCTTTTAGCTGTTTTAGCTCAACAAGAAAGTACGGTTTCTCTCTTAGCTGTGCTTCCTGTTATACTTCTTTTATTACTTATGTTTCATTCACAAACAATACGCATTTTAAATACCTAACTGTGAGTCTGATGCAAGACGTTGCTAGTCATGACACTCTTTAAATGGAGCCAGCAAGCATTTTAGTAAACAAAATGTACGTTTCTTATGGTAGTTTCCTAAACCAACAGCCCTGTAGGCTCAATGTTCCATCACAAAACGTATCATGCCAAAGTCTTTGTATAAGGCTAATTGTCCTTCACCATTTTTACTAATGCTCTCCATATATGAGTATTGTACAGACATGATAGTGTTTTTTTTTTGTGGGTGTGGGGGACCAAAATGGCAATACTGCCGCATGTCTGTCAAATCTCCTTATACTACTTCTTTTATTTAAATGAATCAGATATGTGTATTGTTATTTTTCCATTGTTTATTTGATTATGTTTATTATTTCAGTGATTTGGTGACACCGGTCAGAACAAGGGATGTTGTTGACATAGAAATGTATGTTGCAAACAGAATAATCATTCCGGGAGTCTACTATTATGAAACAGAAATGTCAACCCAGCCTTTTGACTTCTTGGAATTACACCATCTAGTGATTAGTGTAGCAAATGTCTGGGTATGTGTGGAGGGTTTAAGTCATTATATTAATTCATTGTGAATTATTTTGTATGTCAGTTGCAATATTCGATGTATTCAAATACGTTTTGTATAAACAAAACTACATTTTAAGACTAACATGTTCTTGTTTATTTGCATAACTATACTACTTAAAGTATTTGCCTTAAAATACTTCTTAAATCAGCTTCATTACTTTGTAGTACTAAGAACGTTACATATCTCAAGAACGGAGTAAACATTGTAACTTATCTGTTCATGCCTAGTTGGTATATATTTTTTGATTTTTTTTTAGTTTTGATATTTTAATTAGTGAAGCCTATTAGGGGGACACAAATATGCATTAAATTGCTTTAGTTGTGATTTGATGAACAAGAACATATTGAGAAAAAGAATGTGGAAAAGTAGCACACAGGCAAATAGTTACAGGTCTGTACTGAGTGTAGTAAAGGAGTGTTTACTATTTTTGTATGAGGAATCTAGTGCAATGATTTTGTTCAGATGTGTTTAATAATAATATTATGTTTCTACATAAATTCTTATTACACGGTCATGTGTTAGCATATATTTCTTCAGCATGCTTTGATTTTCTAGTGTTTGTGTTAACTAATGTGTTATAACATAAGTCAAGATGATGTCTTACAATCGTTTGCCTGGTTGTTTATAGTACCAGTATTGGAAATTAAAAAGTAATGTGGTTCACATGACTTTGAATGACAATATATCACACATATAACTAAAAGTATGTTTAAACGTTTGTATTTAAAATAGCTTACCCAACAGTTACCGCCTTGCACTTTTTCTTAAATGACTCAACACAGATTTGTTCTTACTTTTACATTTGGTTTGCATATGAATACCTTTGTCCTGTGTCTTTTCGTGGTTTGGTATATGTTGCAATGCTCATAGGATCTTGTCATATATTCGTTTTCATGATTACAGCAATGTTACCTGTGCAGTGTGGCGGTCGTAAACAATCTCCTAATGCATATAATCTATGTTGTCTTTTATTTCATCCTATTAGGATTGTTGCGTATATTTGCTTTGATGGACATTGGACATGGGTTCCTCAATTCCATTTTCACTTGAGCATGATGCTACAACCATTTAAACTTCTTTGGTAATTTTCTTTTCTTTAGTTAGGAGCTTGTCTGATATTCTTATTGCAATGACACGCTAACAGTATTATGTTCAATGTCCTAATTAAACTAATCAAACTTGTAAGCTCAATTAAACGTTAGAGCAAAATCTGGAATGTAAATTTAGGGAAATATGGTTTATTCTAAATAAATGAATTGACAAGTCTACCGATTTGATGTTGTTGTTTTTCGTTTTACTTCGTAACAAGTTATAGGACTTAAACACACAGGGTAAAGAATTACAAGTTGGTGACTTCAACTTCTTAGCCCCCAGCCACCCCCTTTACCAAATAGCGACAGGTACTATTTTATAATATGATGTATAATACGTGTTTATTTTGGTCACCTGTATACATTGCACAAATTGTCAAATATACATTAAGAGTGAAGAAGATGCGTTAAAGTGTTTTCCTACTTCATTTTATCCCCTCTTTTAATATGTGCTTTAGAATGTTCTACTTTTTTCTTTCGCCCCTCTCTCTTGCGTATTGCACACGTATGCACCAAATTTTAAAAAGGCATTGAAAGGGACTTGGCCAAACTATTAACTTACAATTTATTTACAAACAGAAAACCTTTGGCAAAATACAATGCATGACGTGATTTAATCTTAACTCTTATCACAAATATGTTGTCCTTTAAAATAATATGTGTATGCTTATGTTTTGAGAATTAAAAGCATTGTAAAACTTTTAAACTATTTGAAGCGATATTAATCCCAACATCATATTTTATATCTGAACCGGAGAGTTGATATTTTTGTCATGTACCTACACAAAACTTTATAGGAATAAAATACATCAACAGGGACCATATAATGGTGAATACTTTGGCTATTAAGTCTTTGGAATGCAATGTGTACCATCTTTTTTCTAATATTATAAATGCATATAATCAATATTGAGCATTCAATTATATGCCATCTTCTAAACTTTCATTTGAAAAGACTAACATGGTAAAAAACTATATCGAGGAATAATGAAAAAATGGATATACTATAAATGACAGAAATAAAGCAGTGAAGATAAAGATGTGAACATTGTCACTATGCGTTCGCAAAGAAATGCGTCATATTTATGGTCAATAACAAAGGTTTGCTGTTGACGTTTCAGATATTTACCAGTTATATAACACGTTAAATAATTTTCTTTAATGTTATTACCAGAAAAAAAAACTGTAAATAAATAATTACAATGCAAGAAATGATATATGTTTACAAATTATGTTAATGGCTAAATGCTATTACTTAAAATATGGAGCATGTTGAGTAATTTTTATGTTGATTCAATTTATGTGTTTGTATTTTTCAAAATCACTTACCGAAGTGAGCCCTACACACCTCACAATAATGGTCATGAACCCTCATATGTAGGTTTATGATAAACTACAATAAATCCTCGCCATATGCAACTCTACCCTTCACACGCCAGTCCCGAAGAAGCGACCCCCCTCACCCCTCCTCCCCCCCCCCAAAAAAAAATGAGGACAATTACTTTGAAAGTGAGTTTTTTTAAACATAAGTCATACGTAAAGTAACAACAGTATTCAGGTTTTTTATTAAATCAATAGTTAAACTACATAGTTGCATTGTTTACAGTAAACAATAAGGTTTTTCATCAGTTTTGAGGAAATCCCAATTTTGCGTAAACGGTAGCATAGAAAAAAAAGTGTTATTATGTTTCATTATTTACACTATCCCCAACTAAAGATGTGCCCAAGTTACCATAACTTAAAGCAAAACTGAAAGTCGGTGACTATTTGATCCTTTGCATACAATATCGCTTGTGGCGACACAAGATGTGCTCTAGTCCGGCAGTTATGAATACTGTCTCTTGATTTGTCTGCCTGCAAAACTCATTGTATTCCATTCCAAACTTGCACCTCACGTGTGTTTGATCTCTCCTCCTATATGGGAATGAGGTGTCGCCTTTGATGAGAGAAATATGCTCAAGAATATTGGTTGGAATTGAGACCTAGAGACAATCTTTACCCTGCGACAGCTGCGTCTGTCTGTCCGTGTGTCCCGGAGATCAAAATAAGATGTACGAAACCAATGGCAGCAGCTGCAGGCGGACCGTCGACATGGGATAGGATGCCTGAAAAAAACTTGTTGCAAATTTATAGACAGTAATCCAGCGACTTGGTGCATCGTCTTCGGGCACAGGGAATACAATTTGCAAACAAAAAACGACAAAATACAAAACAAAACAACAACAACAACAAAAACAACACTGCACAAAAAACAACAATTGGCAACATCTTGTGAAAAGTCAAACCTCTTCTTCAGAACATAACAATTATAAATAAGCTAGACATGGTTTTGCTATTGTAGCATTGTGTCAAAGAGCACTTTCAAAACAATTTGACCTTATTGTAGGACTTAGTGTATGCATGATTCATCAACACTATTATTTTAATCACATCAATTTTTCTCATACATCACCTTGTCGGTTCTGGCTTCCTGATTATGCCGTAATTGTCAGCTGCTGTGATGCTGTCAAGGCGATTGCTGATCCAAATGTAATTAGATCGCCAGCTTTCCATGTGAGTTACATTTCTTTCCTTGTTTAAATTTACTCGTTTGAGATCTGTCATAACGGATCCGGTACATAACATATTCTGTTAGAACGTTCGTGGATATCAACTTCAAGGTGTAAGCTACATTGGAGTACATAGTTCAACCCTTCAAAAATGTGAACACATTGCAGCCACTCAATAACAGTCGTAAACATGATTGCGTGGAAGAAGACCTAATACTGTGAGTTAAAAGATCACCAAATTACCGAAAGTCAGCTGGAAGGCCTCACCACATTAGGACCTCTGCCCTAACAGGGACGTGAACCCACAGAGAGAAAATAAACATTGTGGTAAATGATTAAAAACTGTGGTATGTGCAATGTGGTTATTCGTTTATATCAACTATAATTATATCTGGTCATATAGATTCACAGACAACTTCTTGCTTTTATTTTTAAGACGACAAAACAACAACAACAAACAAACAGCGAACACAGCAGCAAACAATTATAAGCACTTTAGTGACGCCCAGCTACCTGGTGGAGGAATACTATAGACAAATGTCAAGGTAGAACGACCGGTCCACCGCAATACAGCTAGAAGACATTTCCACATTAAATCCTTCGTTGCGAAGGGGACTCCCATGCGGTAAGAGGCTAAGCAGTCAGAGGTTTTACAAATTGCGGTCATAATACACAAAAATACTGACATAAACTATTTCAGCTTTATATGATGAGACAGCAGTTTTATAATTGTATTCATCTGCTATAGTCAACAAAATAGCTGTGTTTTGGGATTGATTGTATTGGTTAAATGGACATTGGCTATTCAAAATGCAATGAATTAGAAATTTAAACAAACACAGAGAAAGACAAACATACATAACTCGTGATTAAATATCTTTGTCCAGCAAACAATATTTATTTCTATAATGCTGTTCTTTTTCAATTTCATGAACAGCGTATTATTCTGGCAATGTGCAGGTAGAACATTTGTGAAACAAACATGACAAATACCTTGACCGAGCTTTTTCACAGCTGCATCATTTTATGAAAAGTATATATACTTATAAATTTAAGCATACGCTATTGTCTAAATCTCAACAATATGCAAATTGACCCTGTGTTGTGGTACATATAGCAGGACATCTTCATTGTATAGTAGTGTTACTTTTATCTTTGTTATATGTTGCAAATGTTAGATCACACAAAACTGTTTTAAGCCGTTTTCAATAAACATTGTTATGAATGCTTGGGTTCTTTGTTATTTCAATTAAGCTTAGTCAGGAAAATCCTTCAGATCGTTCAGAAAGAATTTCATTCGATCCATATCAAAAGCAGATTTCTACAGGTAAAAAGTTAAGTCATCATCTGACCACCAAAACGTGGCATGTTGTCATGATTTACCTCGTTATTTGTCTGTATTTTTTTCTGAAAACCTTTAACACAATGCAGTGAGGTGAGGTAACAATCCCTTTCACTATAGAACAATCCTATAAAACAGTGAACGTCATCAAAACTTCGTTGAACTTTTAACTGCATATTGATCAAACATTTCTTTACACTGTGGGCATTTTAATAAAGCCCCTATTTTCATCCGGGTACACTTACCGGTTGACCAGATTCAGTAAAATCTGTAGCGACTTCCGTAGTCAAGGTAGTACTGACATCCACATTGAGATTGCTTAATATCGGGCAATTACTTCTTCCAAGCTGCTTTGTTTAAGACAAAATTTTGCCCGCATTAGTTTGACAATCATTTCTAAATACGTTTTAATTCGACGATGCATTTACACAACTGCGATTCGCTGCGCATGTGTCACAAAACGAATTGGCGTTCCGAGCCAAAAGAGCTCTCGCTAATAGAGAATATACGACCGTTGACTTGTCAGTAACACTTTGCTCTACCAGTCATTTCTTACATCTGTATCAACTGTATCAACCAAACAGATAGATAGATAGATAGATAGATAGATAGATAGATAGATAGATAGATAGATAGATAGATAGATAGATAGATAGATATATTTTCTTGTATCGTTTGGCAATTAGCACATAAATACAGAATTTTAACAATAGTATTTCGATATAATCAATGGCGATGTGCATGTCATTTAATTTGTGATTGTCAATACAACAAAATCGTAATTCATCATAATCAACAACATTATCATCATTGTATTTTTTATTATTGTAATCATTATTGTTATCATCAACATGTTTGTCTTTTTGTATTATACGTCTAAAACCGTTATGCAGATCAGCACGCACACAAAAACAAAAAAACAAAAGAAATACAGCAAAAACATCTTGATAATGGATATCATGGAAAACATACATGTTGCTCTACATATTATATTACTGAAGGAGTTAATATATTTATTTGAGTATTACATTAAGTGTTGTTAAGCTACGTAGTGTTCTGCAATCTTCTCTTCCTTATATCAAACAATTTGAAAATGTACATGGCTAGTTTTTAAATTATAATCCGATTCTCGGATTTTAGCAATTCTGTAATTTCGTGAATTTAACATTTGTTTTACGGCTGCATTTAAAATGAATATATTATCAACATTGTTCATACCTTTGCGAAAAGCAGCTTGTGCTTCCACGTATATATTGTAGATGTATGCCCATGTGGTTAATCTGTTATTTAGAATGCGTGTGAAAAGTTTTCCAAAATTACTCTGTAATTATCCACTAGATTAACGTTTCCTTTTTATGCAACGGTATATATAATAAAACTCATATTCCATTTTTCTGGGAAATATTCTAGATGAAAGATTGTGTTAAATAACGCATGTAAATGCGGTAATAATGTGTCGGAACCATATTTGAATAATTCATTAATAAGATGATCCGGTCCTCCTGACCAGTTATTACTAAGTTCTTTGCAAGCTTTAACTATTTCAGAATAACTAATTTCTTAATTCAGTTCTAAATTCAGTTCTGAGAACGTATCTTGTAATTAATTATTTACATATCTTTCATTAAATTATATTATGTCGTTTGCTTGAAAAAAAAGTGTGACTCCGGAGTGTTAATTGCTTTGAAAATGTAAAAGTCATTGTTCGTGATATAATTGTTTGACTGCCCTGATGATGCACTCTTTAACATTTCCAATATTCTCTGGCATTTGAATATTTCATATGTTTTAATTTATTTGTTTTATCTTTCATATAGTTATACTGCTTTTTCCTGTTGTGTGTCTTGTATTGACTTCTTGCCTTTGTCGTATTGCGTGTATTGATATTACTTTTCTCTTTCTTGTACATTTTAAGATACCTACATAATATGTTCTCAGTAATTTCTGTTATTTTTTCTTTTTGAACAATGGGTCTACAATATGTGTCATAACATCTAAAAATTAATCGATTTTTTTATTAACTCCACTGGTGTCTGTTATCAATTCTATGTTTTTAGCTAGGGAATGTAATTGTTCTATGTTATCATCTTCGTTGACGATTTCTATTCACAAACTTGATTTATCTAAAAACCCAATTATATTTATATTCGTTCCTGTGTGGTCCGAAATTGACTATTTCCTGAAGTATGTGCGGTCTTTTAAAGTTGTCATTGTCATTAATTGAAAACACACGACACAATGATCAGATTAAAAGTTCGGTTCATGAACCGTAAAGTAGGTAAAATATTACATGAGGTCTGTTGTACATAATACAAAGTCAATTACACTACAACACGCTGACTTAATACAAGTAAACGCCCCCAAACTCTTACCTTCACACACCGTCCATTCATAATTCTGAAACCATTCTGTTTGCAAAAATTTAATATGTTAATACAGTATCTAAAGTATCATCTTAAGGTAATATATCGTGATTGAAACAATCGTCTTCTATTAAATCATTTTTCTACCCTACCCGTGCATTAAAATATTATGTTAATATAATTATTGGGTTTGACAATTCATTTTCTAGTATAATAATATCTTCTGTTAATAAATGGAATATATCGTGATCAACAGATATTTCCCTGCTGCTACCATTCATAATATTATAAGAGGAATATGTAAACATTATCATGAAAACCTATAACGTGTCCTTTGATCTTGATAAGTAGTATACAATCATCAACATTTTTAACAAATACGTCATCATAGTATTATTTATTAGCGACATAAATATTATCAACCCACCACTCCATTCGTGCGTTTTTAGGTTTGACTTCTCTGTTTAATATAACATGTTTAAATCCAACCTTATCATATTTAAATATATCCCTGTCCCATGTATCGCTGAAAAATAACATGTCATGTTTTTCAAATAATGTATATATTTATTTAGAGTCCAGTTTATTGAAGGTCTTCCCTATTAAGCCCTGTACATTAAGAAGACAGAGAATTATGTCGGCAGTATGCCTGGATGGATCCTAGAGATGTGCTGTATCATTCACCACACAATTGTGTCATGTTTTTCAAATAATGTCTTTATATCTTCATTGTCTAGTTTGTTGAGGGTCTTCCCCTATTAAGCCCTGTGCATTAAGATGACACAGATTTATGTGCTGTGTCAGTCACCACACAATTTGTCGTGTCAACTCGGTTGCACCGTCTGTGTTCATGGGGCTATTATTGTTGTTGTCTTTAGATTTAATTTAGATTTCTTTGCCGTCTGTGACTGGCGCATCCTATCATTTCCTTTCCTCTTCGACTTATTGTGATTTGGCTTCCCGCCCTTTTCTCCGCTCCTGGTTGTCACGCCTATGTCGACGTTTTTTCCATAGGACTGACCATACGCTGTGCCTTCTTATTCGTGATATTAGCACGTGGCTCGTGTCAAGTTGCTAATTGGTCATTGATCCGGTGAGTTTTCTATCGCTGTTCCTGTTGCTCATATTTCTGTCTAAATGCACGTGCAGATTGTCGCCTTGTGTACCGGTAGATTCTGATTCACTGTTACTTTCTGTTTCACGTGAGTAGATGTTCTTATCACGAGGGGAGTTACCATTGTATGTTTTGTGTGTCGTTGTTGACAGTGTGTCTCTCCAATATGTTCTCCAATATGTTCTCGTTCACTAACGGGAACCAATCAGGAATTATGTCAGAGACTAGTTATGTGTCAATGAATAGGCTCACTGGGAATTTAATGTGTACGTGTGCTCTTCTTGCACGAGCTTCCCTTGCCCGCTGACATGTATACAGATGCTGTCTTGACTTCGCTTTTGGGGTAATAACAATCTACATCGAATGGCGTCCCCTTTAATTTGTACGCATCTTGTAGTACATGCTCAGTGTCAGCGCAGTCGCGGAAACGTACGACGATTGGTCGTTTTGGGTCGCTGGATTTATGTTGATGTTTGATTGGTCCTAGACGATATGCCCTATCAATATCTATATCAGTTGTGTCTATATTAAGTGTGTCCCTGATAAAGTTGACCATCAAAGATACACAGTCATGCATGTCTGGTGTTTTATGTGACTCCCAAGAATATAAAATTGTTTATTCTGCTTCTTGCCTCTAAATCAGTGGCCTTATATTTAAGTGCCTTTAATTGCTTCTCTTGTTCGGACAGCACGCTTTTTATGTTACCAATACACGTTGTGTTTTCCATTACACGACCCATCAGATTAGTGAGCTCAATGTTTTGTGTTTTTGCTAATTCCTTAGGTCTTGCAGGACACTATAATATAATAAACATACACGTCGTCATTGTCTTATCTTGCAAATGCTCCGGTGTCCATATCCATAGATCCGCAAGAGCTGACATTTTCCCTCTTATGCCGCATCTCGATCGTCTGCCATTTGGTACCCCTCCCACCTCTCGTTTCAATTTCGTTCGACACATTCACGGTATACTCTCATACTGATTTTCACTATCACTAACACTTGTGTCTAATGTTTTGCAGTCCATTCTTGTTTCTGCCATCATTATTTCTGTGAAAACGCTGGCATATAAAAAGTCTTAGACACTGGAAAGAAAAAAAACAACACCATTAACACTACACTAAAATAGCACGTGCGAACACCGCCATTAACCGGAACATAATACTTGTACTAACATGCACATTAGTATTTACTTGTCATCTCATTGTTTTGCCCGGACCATGTCTCTTCTTAATTCGTTAGCTTGCATACTTTTGTATACTATATGTTACTGTATCTGTATAGCGATGTAAAAGGTATCTCCACCGACACATCTTCAATTGACAGTATGTAGTTAACACATGTACCAGAGTAAAACAGTAATCCTTTATATTAGTATCTTACAACTTGCATTACTTGTATTTCATGTATTATTATTATTGGGTTCATTTAAGGTTTTATCTAACTTGCATGTTTACATCCATACAGAGTGATAGTTTAATTTTGCTATAACTGACAGTCCACATTTATCATCCCTGTATTTCCCAAATGGCATTGTGCCACATTCTATCGCAGGGGTTTCTGTTAACTAATTGTTTTTAGGTCCATTTTTTATAAATAATGAGCCAGATACTGCTGCTTCTTGCATGAAATATGTACAGATAAAGATTGCAAACGTGTACGACAGGTCCTGTGACCGTGATCGCGTGTGAATAAGAAGTACAGGAATACCCGTAATACTATATAGTAAATTTGAATCTACAATATTAGAAAGCGAATTCCAGACGCAATGCTATCAACATTAAATAAGATGATTTTT
The DNA here is from genome assembly GCA_007844125.1 of Sinonovacula constricta. Classification (NCBI taxonomy): domain Eukaryota; kingdom Metazoa; phylum Mollusca; class Bivalvia; order Cardiida; family Solecurtidae; genus Sinonovacula; species Sinonovacula constricta. The sequence goes on along the minus strand of CM017573.1, from coordinate 28,982,318 downwards.
TTTTTCGTTATCTGATATTACGTACTTGGTGGTCAGCACAATTTGGTGTATGACTTAATGATCATAATTTGGCAACATGACGGAGTCACAATGCAGACTGATGGATGAGCTCGACCTTAAGTAATGTCGTTCTTGGCAAGCAAGCACGGTGTATTAACTAAACGTTATTGCCTATGTATCTTATCAACAGAAGTAGAGACCCTCCTATAGGTTCTTTGAGTTACGGTCGAAGAAAATGTCATATCAGCAACGATCTTGTCGTGCATTACTTGTCTTACGTTGACTAAACATTTGCGTGACAAGTTTGTCACTGAAAAACGTTAACTTCGCTAAAGGAGCCAGTATGGAGTATGACACACCAAACACATACACAATTATGATTATGATTTACCAAGTGCAAACTTGCAGTCTAGAACTTACAGAACTTACAGAATTATGAATACGTATGGTTTGACAGCTACAGCTTAGTTGTCTATATTTATATTAACGTATGCAGTAATTGAAAAAGCAAGGTTAACATGAATGTATACATCCTTTTATGTTTTATGAAACAAAATACTTAAACGATCAAACAACTTCATGTTGTTATTTCAACTGGAAATGTATCACCATGTTCAAAGATAACTTAAAACATAGTTTAAAAGTGTGTGGAAAAATAACAACCGTTAAAGGTTAAGCCGTTATTTCAGGTTTTTGCGGGGCATTTTATTGTCGAGATCATCAATATACATAGGGGTCATGTCGAATACTCGTATGTATGGCATCCATCTTTAATTGCTTAGCCTATTCAACATAAACCAAAGTATCATGGTGATTTGAAAAACACGCACATTCCCTATATGGGCGGAATCGTTCAGTATCATGAATAAAGAAGTATAAAAGTACATTTTTTTTTAAATAATGCCATGTATTGTATACTAAAGGACCTATCTTGAATACTGGTAATTTATTATAAAAATATATTACATGGAATATGCATAGTGCTACTATAGTTTTATTTTGTTTATTTACAGAGTGGCGATTACCTGTCAACTGTACGTATTCTGGTTTTCTCGTTTTTTTAAAAAGAAAACATTTAACAATAAGCCAAGTTACACTAATTTAAAAGATGTGTTGTAAATGTTATGTAACATATACTTAAGCATACAAGGCAAAATACATTTCATTGCTTACAACTAACTATACATAGTTGTTACGTAGCTTACTAGCCTCGTTCGCAAACACAACTTTCACTAGGTTTTGTGCTATGCTGAAAGTTCAGGCTTTCACTGGACACAAAATGTATTCAAATAGGTAATCCTTTAAGATAAGTAAAACAAATATATGTTATATATGGCCGTGCTCCCTATTTGTTTGTATGAAAATATGCTTCGATCGCGATGCATCATATTGTCAAGCTGGATATGATAAAAACATGTGAATATAGTACAGTTTAGCAAGGAAAAATAACCAGGTCAGATGTCCTAGCACAACATTCGCACTTGAATGTCGGGAGCTGAATGGCATGCTGAATGTTGCGTCAGCCCGACTGAATGTCATGTCTAACATGTGCTAGCACGACATTATAATTTTGTATCGACGAATTTGTATCTGATTGTTATGCCAAATGTGCCAGCACGATACTTTCTCTAATCTTGATCTTTCGAGGTAAATATAGTGCCGATTGTTTTTCAAGGACAATGTTCAAACTTAGCCTTTAGAAATCATATTGAATGGTGCGACGAATGTAGTGTTGTTACGACAATCACACTTAGTTTCTTTTAAATGTTGTGCCACATGTCGTGAATTAAGGATACCGAGCTGAAACTTTAACTCTCAACCTTTGTATTCTAAGTAGAATTTTCCAGTCTGTAAGTTATATGGCATAAACAGCATGCCAGCTGGTTAATGGTAAGGCAATTGACTGGAAAATGTCCGAAAAATAGGTATAAATAAGTACTTTATAAACTGCAACAAAATGTTAATATACCATTTGCCACACGATACATTACTTAATATTTTATACCTTGTTTTTATGTAATTATACTTTTGTAAACACCTTAAAAACAGCATCATTAGCATGCACACGGGAATGCGTATGTCAATATTCATCCGTTTATCCATTTTTTTCGGGTTATAATCACGAGATCAACTGTTCTTTTACCTCGAAAACCTTAATACTGTTATGTATTGTTAACAAAAGCGTCGTTAACAATTTTATCTTCATATATCGGCATTTTTAAATGACTGTATTAAAGTAACCTACAGCCTAGCATCAGAAAAGAAGTATTGAAAAATATCAATTGTAAAAAATGTCGTTTTCATAGTTACTTAAATATCGTTAACATTTTCCTGGACAGTGTCCTGGACCTTTGCCCATATATCCCTTTATTTACAGGTATATATGACGCAAACAAGCTTTTAGACAATGAGGGCACTGTTATTGAATTCCTTACCCATGCTACACAGTCAGGATACAGATCCTTGGTAAGTACGTTGGGCATATTATGAACATATAATGTGAATGTACCTATAATACCTATAGATATGGTTTAGAACTTGTGATGTGCATCTGCTTCCTACAAAACACATAATCTACGACTTCACGATGACACGTAAATTCCTCCGTACAATGAATTACTCCTTAGTGTAGCGGTTGAAGCAGAATATCGTGAGGCTGTTAAGATTATCATGCAAGGGTATTGTCCTCGTTTCTGAAAGAAATACACCGACAACTGACATACTAAACATCTCATCAATGCATTCTTCAACCGAGTAGGGTATATGTACACATGTTTGGTCTATACGACAATACGGACAATGGTTACTTCCCATCCTTTTTGCATAAGTTGGTAGGAGATTTTGGAAGACTTATGTCAAACTTGAAAGGAAATTGATGATAGAAAAAACAAGTTGTTAACATATAAAGCTGTAGTCGATATGTACAATGATAATAAATGTTTGATACATTTACGTCTAAGAAACACTCTTGGTATAATTCAACTTAGGCATACTTTATTGCTGTCACCTTCTTTTAAGACAAACATATAAAGTAAAATAGACACTAGACACATTACACTGGCTACACAATTACACACATTACACACTTTCACAAATTATACACGTTAAACAGATTACCCATATTAAATACGTTATACATTTGACACACAGTGCACACGTTCTGTATGTTACAAATATCATACACATTACACACATAATATACATCATAAATATTACGCATGCTACACAGCAAAAGTTTATACATTACACACAATAAACACATTATACATGTAACACTAATTACAGCCATTTAACATATTACACATGTGATGCACATTACCCACGTTACACATATTTTACGCAAGTTACTTACAATAAACAAATTGCACAATTTGCACACTTAAATTATAGTATACACAGTAGATGCGTTAAAAATATATACTTATTAAACGTGTTACACACATTATACAAGCTACACAAATAAAATGAATTACACACGTTACATACAATACACACGTTAAACACATTACATTTGCTACAAAAGTTACACACGTTGCACACATTACAGAATCTACATATATTGGAAACACTAGACACGTTACACATATTGCACTTATTACACACGTGACACACCGTGCACATATTACAAACGTTACAAACATTACACTCGTTATAGACATTATACACAGTGCACATATTACAGACGCTACACACATCATACATTCAACATACATCACACACGCCTCGTGTTGCACACAATACACTTGTTAAACACACTACAAACATTACTTTTATTACGCACGTTATACGTAAAACCTATATCATACACATTACACTCGTTACTCACATTACACTTGTTAAACACGTTACACACTTTACTCACGTTACACATATTACCCACAGTTCATACGTGTCACTCAATACACACAGTATATGCACTGCACATATTACACACATTATACAAACTGCAAACATTATGCACGCGCACAAACAGTACACACGTTGTACGCAATTCACAAGAAACATACGTTACACAAAGTATAAACACAATACACAATACACACAATAAACTCATAAAACACATTATACATAGTACACATAGTACCTACATTACACACGTTACTCACATTACACTCATTATATGCACATTACGCACGTCAAACACAGTATGCACATTACACACATTATGCACATACACAGTTATGCAAGTATGAAGAAATATCAATTATGGATTAAATGTAAATTTTGCGCGTTAAACCACAATTCTCTTACATCGGATTTGTATAAACACAGTGTTATTGTCAATTTAGATGTTAGGCAACAGACGCTTCATACTAGGAAAAGGCCTACAAGATTAACAGGAAAGCCCTATTATTACAACATTTTCATTTGTATTTACTAAGTGTTTCTAAGACAATATTAACAAAAAATGATATCAAACGCGTGCTTAATATTTCCATGAATTTAAAACCGCATATATATACCGATTTTAAACTATGAATAAGAATATAAGATACATTCTTATGAGCATTGCAACATATAGCAACATTTCGAAAAGCACAGTGCAAAGGTATTCACATGCAAGTCAAAAGTAAAAGTAAGAACAAACCTGTGATGAGTTATTTAACAAAAATAACAAACCAAAAATTAACCGGCTTGGAACGGCAAGTCGGAAATATGGTTTTAGAGAGTTCTATCTCACACTTCCCGAAGAGTTTCGCAAATGCATGCAATGTAAAAAATTCCGATCTATTTGAATAATGAATGTCCAAGCGCTGACGTTTTCTTTAACAACGTATGAGGAAAGTAGTGACGTTATTGAAAAATAGTTTCCACATAGTATTTAGAAGAGAGAAGGGTTTGATTTCGACTAGAAGAATTGCACACACACAAAATCGTTGATTCTAAATGAAATTAACTTTTTGAATCAAGAAAACAAATGAACAGAGAAGAGTAAATGGTTGTAGCTTCCACTTCCTGTGAAGATGGAATTGAGGAAGCAATGTCCATAAAAGGAAATACACGTAACAATCCTTATAGAATGAATTAAATAACAACATATATAACATGCAAAGGTAATGCAACATACACCAACATTTCAAAAATCACAGAGTCTTTTCAACTACCGACAGGTACAAAATGACCCGATTTTAATGTGTATTAAATCACTTCATGTCGGTTCATTTTGCTGTCTACTGGTAGTAACGAGTTGGATTATGCAAATTTTCCATATCGCGAAAGACAATATTGTATCGATAAAGCAGCAATATTTGTATTGTAAAAGTATATGTTTTTAATGTTTTGGTAGGCTTTTAGTACTTAATAGGAACATTAGTCACATTGTGTACATCTCCTCGATAAGCGTTCATGCTATTCTAGTCCTATTATAGTTTAGGTCGGGATTATGCAAATGTACCTGATCTGCATGAGTTAAAGTGGGACTGTTGTATGTGCGAAAACACTGATTCTCGACTTTGTGGTTGAGAAAACAGTGTCTTGATTATATTGTGAGAAATGGATTAAAATTGTGATCGTGTATGCAATTTGGTTAGCTTGTTTTTTAAACTCACTATCATTAACTTGCAGCGTTTAAACACATAACTAATAATATTTATTCAATTAGTGAACTATTCAGAAATTGTGAATGACTGAATTTCCTTTCCCCGTAGTAGCATTCGTGTAGACAATTATTCGTGATTAAATAGCAACATAAAAAAAGAAGTGCGGTCATGTTTATTTATGGTAATATAAAACCTGCATTTCAACGAGAAACCAGAAGCAGTCACGTCCTCTGGATGAGCCATTCAGATTGAAAAAAAAAACAGCTCCATAGCTCATAGTATTGTGTGTGAACTCTATTTCACATTTTGTGACATGAAATTAATAAACCATAAAAATCTCATTTATTTTAGTGTTAAGTAAGCTGTTTAGTCTCGATGTATAAATAGCAAACTTTAAAATAAAATTTGTGTTAATTTGGTTCCAGGCCACTCGCAATTAGTATTTAAAACTTTCCATAACTAATTCCTGATCATTTATTTGAAAGCTGTTGCACTGACATTATTGTTAAAACAAATCCGCAATAGGGTTCTCTTCATCAATACGTACTATTTATGGTGTCACAACTATTCAACAATTCATCATAAGAAGGAGGACCCCGCAAGGGGCAATATTTCATCCTTATGTCTTGATTATACTTTGTAAATATCGGTACAACTTGCTGAATGCTGTTACTAAAGGGAATCGGATAATCAATAAGACTATATATGACAGAGTCATTGCAGCATATACAGAGGTTTGAAAAGGACAACGGTATTCACATGCAAGCCAAATGTAAAAGTAAGAACAAGTCTGTGATGAGTCATTTAACAGCAAGAGTAAACCCGACAGTTATCGCCTTGGAACGGTTAGTCGGCGCTAGTAGCCGACTTGGGTGCTTGTTTTACAGAGCTCTTCGCACTTCCTGATGGGTTTCTCAAATTTAAGCAGTGAAAGTAAACCGATCAATTTGCATAAATGTCCAAACGCTGACGTTTTGTTTGATAAAGTAGTTTCCCCATATGTCCATATCTGTATGTACAGTTTCATAAATACACTGACATACAAATCATAACTAATATAATATATATATATCTCCCGAATTAAAAAGTCGTAAGATTTAGTTATTTTACATTCACGAATTTTGCGTAATTGTGCTAATAGAGATGACCCTTATCCCCTCATAGAAATACAAAGTGGGCATTATTTATAATTACTTGTGAACTTTTAAATGGCGTAAATACTTATCTTTAAGAATACTCATAAGTTGGACGGTTTTGATTCATTTCTCGTATTCGTTTCATTGCTTACATTTAGGAAACCCCTCAGGAAGTCTAAATTTAGAGCTCTATACAGCTGCTTTAAGCAGCCCAGTTTCAAGGCGGTAACTGTTGAGTTTTGTATAAATAATATCCCGTAACAGTTGTGATGTCACCCAAACATTTGACTGGTATGTGAATACCAGTGTCTTGTGCCTTTTTATTGTTTACTATATGTTGTAATACTCACAGGAACTAGTCAGTTTCTTATAAAAACAAACCAGTAGATAATATAAATGGATCAGTTATGGTCCGTGTCTTTTGTTTGTGAATGTAAGTCCATATAAATCAGAATTATGTAGTTCATTGCGGTGTAAGACTTGTAGTATTATCAACATAGTTACATCTTCAAGAATAGAAACAAGTACACGCTTGTTGCACATATGCTATTTCGAATTCCGATCATTTTCTTTTTTGGTAAGTAATGTTTAACAACTCCTTAGATCTACCCATTATTATAATTTTTCGCCTCTTTTTCTTGACCATCGTTAACTTGATCAGTTAATTAATGTAAAATATACATGCATAATGCATGGGCTGCTAAATACTAGTGAACTTCAATTATATGCATTTTTTCATTATGTATATTAACAACGATTAACAAAAGTTTACTATAACCATGGTGTCCGATAGCATTTTAAAAAAGCAAAAATTGAATTATCGTTAACTGGAAACATTCCACGAATTTTGTTAATGGTGTCTTGTTTGCTGTATATAAAGAATAGCATCCAACTCGCCATTACAATATTTCTTCGTCAATGGTCATAGAATTAGAAAGAGCAATTCTCTCTCTTTTGCGGAATGGTCATTACTGACCAGCCGTGACAGTCTTCGCGAATCGTTGCCATTGACTCCGGTTCTTCGCCATTCTGAGCAACTCAACCACGCTAATGTCCGTGATGTCCTTCACGTTGTCTGAAATCTTGTATCTTTTGTTAGGCCCTCTGTTCTGGTCATATGCCCCTAAAATCGCAATTTCCTGTCATAGATGTTGTCCAGCAGTCTTCGGCATGGTCCAGTCTTTTCCAGAATCTTATCGTGTGTACGTTTGTACACCCAGCCTAGACGAAGAAGTCTACGGTAGCACCACAATTCAAAAAGCAGCAATTTTCCCTCAGACTTCTTCAAGTCCGAACATTCTGCTCCGTATGTTGCTATTGCGAATACTAATGCTTGCAGAAGTCGTTTTTTGTGCTTTGTGAAATGGATCTGTCTTTCCAGATATTGATTAGCGCAATATTTGCTGTATTTGCCATTGCAATACGTCGTCTTACTTCTTTGGTGTCATCTTCTTTGTTTGTCTATAATCGATGAAACAGAGATAAACATATGTTCCTACCTGCCAGTTCGTCTCAAGTATCATTTTTAGGTGGAGGATTTGGTCTTTAGTTCCTCTCCCTGGTCTGAAATCAGCCTGTTCCTCTGCTAGTTCGGCACTTAATTTGTTCCGCATCCGATTTGCTATGACTTTTAATATGATTTTAATACTGTGACTTTTCAAGGCGACAGTTCGGTTGTTGCTGCATTCAAAGAGAAATTAATTTCACGACAAATCCTGTCTATAAATTAAAGTAGTTTTCTACATCATTTATCTTAAGTGTGAGTTTATTCAACAATTATGCCAATATTCACCGAAAGAAGGGTGAGAAAGTGTATGTGTCCACTATTGGCGAACTGTTAGATACCACCTTTAATGAACGTTCCTTTCTTGTATCCATTGCACTTAAAGCAATCTTACTGCATGCAGCTAACGCAGGCGACCTAAACAGGTTACATTATTTCCATCACGACAAAAAGTAGTGTTATGTATTTCCATAATAGGCTGCGAAACGACATTAGGAATTTAACTCCAATAGTAGGCTATTAAAGTTTTTATAACATTTTTACATTAATATTCATGACTTTTTTAAACTTGATGCACAGACTGCTAACATAAAATGTACACTGCTCTCGTATGGTTAAACTGTTTCAGTGAATCTTGATGAAATCATACACAAATCCACTACAGGACATTACGAAAACATGGCGTCACTATTAAGTATAGCTGACAGACTCTGGCATTCAGCAAGGCACATCCATGCACAGGTTACACAGCTGGCGTTGTATTAATTTAATTCGAACACTGTGTTTTAAGTTTGATCTAACAGTTTGGTATTATCTTAACATGTTATAGTTTAGTCGGTCCCTATTGCTGACTGGCCGTTCTAATGCGGCAACTGTTGGGTTTGCTCTTTTTGTTAAATAACCCACCACACAGGCACAGATTCGGTCTTACTTTTACATTTGATGTGCATGTTGATACCTTTGGCCTTTTGGTATACGTCATACGAATTGTCTTATATTCTTACTAGAAATGTATAGACATATAATTAAAACATTATAATGATGCACTATATTATTGCCTTCTTCGGATAAAGTCCATAGTTACAACCTGTTCAGGACGTACTACACGCAGCGACATGCATCGCATATTATTCAAGACGTAGTTATTCTGTAGGCTTTTTGTCTTGTTTGCCGTATAACGGTTTAATTTAACATCAAATGCATTTTAGCATTAGAATATCGGTTATTTGTTTTATCATATTCTTATAAGGTAATGTCTTAGATAAACTATTTTTGAACTATGAATTTTATCCTCGGTCCCAAAGGGACCGTGTTGGTGTTGTAGTGCTCCTTGCTTAAGTTAATGATTAAAGTTCATGAATAAAAATCATCTTACTTTTGCCAGTCATTTAAGTCAATAGTCAAAATGTTTAAAGGAAAAAAAAAGACAAAAAAGGAAAAAGTTTAAGAACGTGTACACACACAAACTGGAAAACAAACGAAAGAGAGAGGGTGACAAAGTATTGCGCATACACCCAGTAAGGTGTTTGTTTTTTGACTTACATACCGTGTATGGTAGCAGATAACATGTTCATGTACATGTGCCTCAGCAGCTTTGTTGTACAATAAAAGAGTTTAGGGTAGTGTAACGACAAAGAGGGAACGTGCTAAATATGGGCTTTTATATTACTTTTCGTTGTTTACTTTTGAGATGATGACACATTTTGTAGAGTCCACAACTTGGTATTTATAATGTGAAAGCACGGAGTAAGTTCTTAAATTGTAGTCCAGAACGCTACTAAATGTGCTACGGACCCTTATTATTTGTTTTTGCAGTTGTGTTATTTTTGCATTATATAATACATTGTTTAATTAAATTTCAACATAATCTATAATATGATTTTGATAAATCAAACGGCGCTTATCAGTTGATTTGGCTTAAAGGTGGCGTCAGTTATGGGTCATTTTTTTATTGGTTCGGTCAATGTTATGTGAAGTATTCTTTTTGAGACCTGTTTTGTACCTAATACATTGTTTTCCGGAAATATAATGACGTTAAATTGATAGATGGCACGGTTTATATGTAAACATGACAATGTTACCCTTGCAGTGGCATACCATAATCATAAAAGGAATGACAAAGGCCTTCAGTATGCTCTCGTTTAGGAATCAACCAATAGTCAGTCGTGCATCTGAAAATGTGTCTATATGTGACATAATATCAGGCGTTTACAGTGTGTCATTACCTTTACAGACAATATCGATTTCAAGTCTTTTCATACATACTTTGCTCTTGTCTTGTTATCTAGCATGAATACATTGTATCGGAATATGGTACATCATATAATTATCTAATCAATTGTTCATGATATGGACGTGATCATAATATGGGCGTGTTCATGATATGGACGCATTTTAAATTATCATTTTTTACTCAGTTTAATAGCTTCTACAATGATTAAAATATTGTTGCCAGTCTCTACCTTACATAATTATTATTGATGGTTCTTCTAAATCTTTTGCAGGTTATTTCTCTCGATACTTTATTGGTTCTAGGTAAGTGTATTGTATAATGTTCAAATGTGGAAACTTTAATCTGATACTTTTTCCGTATGTAGTTGAACCTACAGTCATTCTTCCGGATTGCTTGTTTGATAATAGTCCTGAAATATTCGATAAGTTTGCTTCAAGCTTTAAACGTGTGTATTATATGAAGGCAAACCAGCATTGCATGGCCGACACAAATATTAGTGTCAATGATTATTTTATCTCCCCTCATGCGACACATACAATGCATTCACTTAAGCTGCCTATGTACAGTATATAACTTATCATGTATCGAACTTGTAACATTAGAATCAACCAATAAATGACTATGTGTAGTACAATCGGACTTACAAAGATATCAAATCGTGTACAATATGTATTTTCAAGACAATTTTAACACGTATCTTAAAGAAGAATACATTGTGAACATGCTAACATTGTTTAAATACTGTAATTATATATATATATATATATATATATATATATATATATATATATATATATATATATATATATATATATATATATATATATATATATATATATATATATATATATATATATATATATATATATATATACCGTAAACAAGTATACACATGACTACATGCACGCCTGCTGATAACTTTATGATAGAATGTGAAAAACCTCCGATTATTCATTTGTATTAATTAACGTTTCGCTTTTATTCGAAGTCAACTTTGCTCCCCAATGTACAGTTAAATTGCTATCTCCTGACATCCTTGTTTCCAAAGCCCGATCGCGTCAACGACAGACTGGCCATTGTGTATTGACACCAGTCAAATTGCGAAGGGACGTTGCTCCTGTAACATAGATGTTTGGCTCCGTTATTTGGTTGGTTGAAGTTATTAATTGCATATGATTTGTTGATTAGTTTAATAATAAATAACGATGTGCAATCATTGAAGCAGAGTGACAATCCAATTTAAGATTGAATTGAAATTCAATTTGTCTCACTGCGGCATTGCAAAATGTTATAAATCCTGACAGATATCAACGTCATCTCAATTAATAAAGGTAGGCTTAGAGGGTGTTTTTTAGCTGAGCAGTCTGGAGAAGGGCCCAACAATTGGAAGACATCCGGATCAACAACAATGCAATAATATGTAATTAAACACGATGTGCATGTAACAAATACATAGTGTATGTTGCAGATTGTTAATGATGATAACATGTTCACGTATATTCAACAATGCTGTATACATACAATTTGATGTATTATTATTATTATGAAAAGATAAAAAAGTGCATGCCTCTTATTCTATTATTCAAGTTTTCTTTCAAACAAATAACTTTACTTCACTGTTGAAAATATTATATACATTGCTCCTTGCGCATTACAAAACATAATAACGTAATTCAAAATGGCGGACTCCCAGTCGGAAAATTGTATATGTAAAGGCAATTTACATTAAACCAACAAATGCATAGTTCGAAGTAAATCAGCGACCCTAACGACCTCGAATATTCAAAGTTCGACTGTACATAAATGCATTAATTGTTCTCTTTAAATTTGCAGTCGACATTTTTCGAAAGATTAAACTGACTTTTACAATTGCTATGGACGTTTGGTGTAGCATCTGGTTGAATGGTTTTGTGCTAGCCTCTCAATATCAATACTCTCCCTCTTCTCTTTACGCAACCTAGATTTAAGCAACATAGTGTACTGCACGGAATTTAATAGCTCGTCATTGATTTAAGCAATATATTATGGAAAGCAAAATGTGTCCTTTTAATTAGTGAAAACTTTACATATTTGTTTATTCATACAGCTTCGTTTTATTTATACTTTTACCTGTTGCAATCTACTAAATGTATTGCTAATTAAAATGGTTAAATAATATATCATACAAAGGGGATTTATATTTGTTCGTATGATACCTTTTAACTCTTCAATCTATATGCACGTATGACTGAATATATATATACTTACAGTGACTTTACCTTTATAGTGGAGTAACTTGTAAATGTTGACAATTCACTTTCTCCGAAAATCCTTTGCGACCAAATAAAACGCATTCTCAAACAGATGTTAAATTAAGAAATGTCATGTTTAAAACCTATATTGGCCCTGGAATAACTGAATTTTCCGGGTCAATATTTACTTATTTTATGTACATTTCGGAATTGTTAGTGCGGTAATGCGCCGGGGTGGCCACTTACAACATATATTGTGCTGTCTTCTCTGCGTATAACATGGGACAATTAGCATGATACCATACCCACTCAAATTATCCTGACATAGGGCCAACCAGCCATGGAGCTACCGCTATATTCACGTCAACGTTAGCAAGGGTGCTACACAACTATCACGTTGGTTGATAACAGTCCATACGGTTTCCCGTACCTATTGCGTGATCAGATCCTGTGCCGCTTTTGTGGCTCTACCTCGTCTTCAGATTGTGTTTATGTTGCTAGTATCGGTCACTTTTTAGAACTCAAGCATACGCGTTCAATATTCTGCGTACGTTTGTTATTAGTTTGTGTTATATGCATAACTAAAGCAGAAAACAAATGCCACATACTGTGAACGTCCCTGGCCATGTTGAAGATTAACTACAAATAGTTTAGATATGACAAATCTGACAAATGACAATTAAGGAAACATCCAATTATTTAACACATTGATTGTTCTTGTCTTACATTTTGCTATTTGCTATTGTATTGTGTTTTTTTAATACAAGCGACAGTTTTCGGCGTATTTGAATACGCACCCTTCCATGAAGATGATTTAAGCACACATTGAACATACTGCTTTGTTACATTTGCAGATTCCCATGTAGACATGGATACCACCATGGCAGCAGCAAAAAGGTGGTTAGAGCAGAACTACAATTTGGTATGCTATATTTTAAATCAACTTACTACAACAATTACAAAGAACACCAACCTCATACACCTATAGTTATTGCGATCATTGGTTGATGATGTTTTAGTTATTCAATCCATCATGACCATTGATTGATGATGTCTTAATAAGTCAATTCATCATGAGCTTTGAATGATAATATCTAGTTATTTAATCCATCATGACCGTTGATTAATGATGTTTAGTTATTCAGTCCATCATGACCATTCACTGATGATATTTAGTTATTCAATCTATAATGACCATTGATTGATGGTTCAGTTATTCAATCCATCATAACCATTGCCGCTGCACCTCTTTTGTTTTCTCCGTTTATTATTATGATAATTATAATGGTTGTAATTTTGACCTTTGTTTATGTACTATTTGCAACATTTCTCTTCGTATTTACACGAAATAACCCATTCTCCTTCTGCTTCCGTCATGCATCTATTTCTAAGCATACTTCCTCTTTACAACTCTTCTTTTTGTTAGTCCTGCGCATTCCTCGTAATAACTTTTACTTAAAATTCCCCTTTTCCATAATTGAAGTATTGTACCGTTTAATTCTCACTGCATGTATTGATTGCCTATTGACACTAACACCTCAACTACTTTCGTGTATATTGAATGCCTATTGTTACAAACAGCTCATTTACTCTGTCTAAATTTTGGGCACAAAGTGTGTTCCCACTCCTCACTATGTCTGTCACTTCTATCGTCTCCTCCCTAGTTGTCTGCTTTTTCCTTTTTAGTCTGTCTTTTCTTAACTCATTTTGTATTCATGTACATTATTCTTTTAAACCAGAACTGACTGTTATGTATCAATATTGGAATTATATAACTTGCCTCTTTTTGTTCAACGTTATACCTGAGACGTAATGATTGTATTGTCTGTCTGTCTGTCTGATTGATGATGTTCAGTTATACAATCCATCATGACCATTGATTGATGATGTTTAGTTATCTAAACCACCATGAACATTGATTGATGATGTTTATTTATTCAATCCACCATGACCATTGATTGATAATGTTTAGTTATTCAATCCATCATGAACATTGATTGATGATGTTTATTAATTCAACCTATCGTGAACATTGATTGATGATCTTTTTGTAATTCAATCCACCATGGCCATTAATTAATGACGTTTAGTTATTTAATCCATCAAGACCGTTGATTGATAATGTTTATCTATTCAATGTATCATTACCATTGATTAATGATGTCTAGTTATTCAATCCGTCATGAACATTGATTGATGATGTTTTAAATTTTCAATCCATCATGACCATTGAGTGATGATGTTTAGTTATTTAATCCATCATGGCCATTGACTGATGATGTTTAGTTATACAATCCATCATGAACATTGATTGATGATGTCTAGTTATTCAATCCGTCATGAACATTGATTGATGATGTTTTAAATTTTCAATCCATCATGACCATTGAGTGATGATGTTTAGTTATTCAATCCGTCATGAACATTGATTGATGATGTTTAGTCATTCAATCCATCATGAACATTGATTGTTGATGTTTAGTTATTCAATCCGTCATGAACATTGATTGATGATGTTTAGTTATTCAATCTATCATGACCATTGATTGATGATGTTTAGTTATTCAATCCGTCGTGATCATTAATTTATGATGTTTAGTTATTCAATATATCATGACCATTGATTGATGATGTTTTGTTATTCAATCTATCATGACCATTGATTGATGATGTTTAGTTATTCAATCCGTCATGGACATTAATTGATGATGTTCAGTTATTCAATCCATCATGAACATTGATTGATGATGTTTAGTTATTCAATCTATCATGACCATTGATTGATGATGTCTAGTTATTCAATCCGTCATAAACATTGATTGATGATGTCTAGTTATTCAATCTGTCATGAACATTAATTGATGATGTTTAGTTATTCAACCCGTCATGACCATTGATTGATGATGTTTAGTTATTCAATCCATCATGACCATTGATTGATGATGTCTAGTTATTCAATCGGTCATGAACATTAATTGATGATGTTTAGTTATTCAATCCATCATAACCATTGATTGATGATGTCTAGTTATTCAATCCGTCATGAACAGTGATTGATGATGTCTAGTTATTCAATCCGTCATGAACATTGATTGATGATGTCTAGTTATTCAATCCGTCATGACCATTGATTGATGATGTTTAGTTATTCAATCCATCATGACCATTGATTGATGATGTTTAGTTATTCAATCCGTCATGAACATTAATTGATGATGTTTAGTTATTCAATCCGTCATGAACATTGATTGATGATGTCTAGTTATTCAATCCATCATGACCATTAATTGATGATGTTTAGTTATTCAATCCATCATGACCATTGATTGATGATGTCTAGTTATTCAATCCGTCATGAACATTGATTGATGATGTTTAGTTATTCAATCCGTCATGAACATTAATTGATGATGTTTAGTTATTCAATCCGTCATGAACATTGATTGATGATGTCTAGTTATTCAATCCGTCATAAACATTAATTGATGATGTTTAGTTATTCAATCCATCATGACCATTGATTGATGATGTCTAGTTGTTCAATCCATCATGAACATTGATTGATGATGTTTAGTTATTCAATCCATCATGACCATTGATTGATGATGTCTAGTTGTTCAATCCATCATGAACATTGATTGATGATGTTTAGTTATTCAATCCGTCATGAACATTAATTGATGATGTTTAAGTTGTTCAATCCACCATGACCATTGGTTGATGATGTCTAGTTATTCAATCCATCATGACCAGTGACTGATGATATTTATTTATCCAATCCATCATGAACATTGATTGATGATGTTTAGTTATTCAATCCGTCATGAACATTAATTGATGATGTTTAAGTTGTTCAATCCACCATGACCATTGGTTGATGATGTCTAGTTATTCAATCCATCATGACCATTGATTGATGATGTCTAGTTATTCAATCCATCATGAACATTGATTGATGATGTTTAGTTATTCAATCCGTCATGAACATTAATTGATGATGTTTAAGTTGTTCAATCCACCATGACCATTGGTTGATGATGTCTAGTTATTCAATCCATCATGAACATTGATTGATGATGTTTAGTTATTCAATCTATCATGACCATTAATTGATGATGTTTAAGTTGTTCAATCCACCATGACCATTGGTTGATGATGTCTAGTTATTCAATCCATCATGACCAGTGACTGATGATATTTATTTATCCAATCCATCATGAACATTGACTGATGATGTTTATTTATTCAATCAATCATGACCATTGGCTGATGATGTTTAGTTATTCAATTTATCATGACAATTGATTGATGACGTACATATCTTCAATCCATCATGAACATTGATTGATGATGTTTAGTTATTCAATCCATCATGAACATATATTGATGATGTTTAGTTATTCAATCCATCATGAACATTGATTGATGATGTTTAGTTATTCAATCCATCATTACCATTCATTGATGATGGTTAGTTATTCAACACATCATGAACATTGATTTATGTTGTTTTAGTTATTTAATCCATCATGATCATTGATTGATAGTTTAGTTATTCAATCCACCATGAACATTGATTAATGATGTTTAGTTATTCAATGCATCATATCCATGGGTTGATGATGTATGTTTTATTCATTCAATCTATCATTTCTGTCTATCATTTGATTTTTGTCAGTGCATGTATGAGTATTTTAAAAAAAGTTTTAATAAAACTATGTTGAGTCATTAAACAAAAAGGGCAAACCCAACAGTTACCGCCTTGGAACGGTCAGTCGGCAGAAGGGACGTACTGTAGTGCTTAATCCTGTTTTACTGTGCTCTAACATAGCAGTTCTTGAGAGGTTTCTCAAATGCAAACAAGCAATACTAGTTTTAACTAATTTAAAATGTCATAATTATGACACCATAAAAATAAAGTAGGAACGTGATTAAAGATAAAGTCCCGGTGTTATTTGGGAGAGAGATAAGCACTCTTTCTATCATAAGAACTAAACAAAATTAGTGTAAGTCTCACATTTTGACCAGTTTACTGTATTCCTGTCGCTAGTAATCCAGCACACACGCTTATAACAATTACAGTACAACCTTCTCTTAACAGAGGTGTCTGCATAATGTTGGAAATCCAGTTTGATCACTTTACTTTCGAAATTTTAACACTCCAGTTTCTGGCTTCCCGTGGATAAAATCATTTCTGGAGCTGCATCGATCACAAAACAACAAATCACAGTTAAATTATTCATAATGTTTGTATTAAAGTTGTTATCTTATCATCTCTCTTGATAATCAACCAATGAGTTTTCTATTACATCTGGGTTTGGGGTATGCATCTACCTTTATATACAATTGTTGTTGTTGCAATCGTTGATAAGACTCTGTAAATGTGTTCCTTTCTCTATTGTGCCATAGGAACAAAAACTATTACTGACTAGACAGTGCTTAGTTCTAGTATTCAATGTACTGTAGAAATTGCATTACGATTATTGTTTTGTACAAAGCGATCATATATATTTCTATATAATTTCGTTTTATGTAATAAGATTAAAATTATCAATGGTATATTTGGATGTGTAATGTTATTATTAAACCATATTCATTTTAAATGAGTTTTGATGGTTGTGAGTTGGTCTATATATTCTAGAAAGTGTGTAGCATTTCCATGCATTTCCATGATATCTTTAGAAGAAACAGACAAGTCATCTTCTGTAAGAATATGATTCTTTTGTAAACTCAAGTTTTGCTTCATAATTGCTACTTGGGACCACTGTATTTCCAAATCTGTAATATCAGCTAATTACTTAATTACAAAAGGGGTCTTCTATTTCACCTGTCGTTTGTTTTCGTTTGATCACTACTGGAACTAACTCTCGATATTTGAACAAAATCCCGTTAAAACGCGATATTACTGTTTATAAGACCCTATACTCAGGTTTCTTATCCATGTAGTTTTTATGAAGTATGAACTGATCCAGGTTTATCATTCTTAAGCTCCATCTTCATAATCGTTCTATGTAACGTACAAACTTTGTATTGTTAAGATGCAAAGGCCAAAAATGTCAGCATATAGTTTTAAAGTTTCAAAGGAGTTCAGAAAAAGTTTTTCAGAGCTATTAAGATTGAAAATTGTATTATCAGCAAATTGTGAGATTTTAATTTCAAATTTTGAAATTTTTACACCTGTAATATTAGGGTTATTCATGAAATGATAGCCAGCACCTCTGCACAACGAAAAAATACATATGGGGATAAAGGATCGCCTTAACAACGGCCACGCTGTAGATACCACACATCAGGATACAATATGTTTTTACACTCCTGAGAACATTTGAAGAACTTAAATAGTGAATGTGCAAACGCTTTTTTATTGATTGATATTAATATACCCGGTGTATTTCTCTTTTTTGAGTAAAACATCAAATCGTATAGTAATCTAGTGTTATTAGACATACATCTACCTGAATTAACACCCGGATATTCTTTAATTATTGTGTTTACTCATTTTTAAACAGCCTTTTAAAGATAGTACAAGAAGGTGGCGAACATATTTTTTTTAAAAGGCTTTTGTTTGTTTTTATGGCACACAGACACTTAATCACTTAATAGATCATTCGGCGCCGAATATGATGAAGTTTAACGTAAATAGGATATAATCATGTTAGAATTCAAATAGGTGAGTAGAAATAAAAAAATGTATGAGGCTAAAATTTTTAACTTTAAAATAATATGAATTATTGAAATGCAAGTTAGTACATTAGTATCTTTATTATTATTATTATTATTATTATTATTATTATTATTATTATTATTATTATTATTATTATTATTATTATTATCATCATTATCATCATCATTGTTGTTGTTCTTTTGTATTCCATCGTCTGTACCATACATTTCATTTTAAACGCGTCTCCTTTAATCTCTGAGTTTGTTTGCTAGAAACTCGTGAGATACGACTTTTTCTAATATTTTCTTAAGTCTTGTAGCATCGTATGAATGTTTAGAAATATTTCACTTTGTTCGGCGGGCTTCAAGAGAGTATATTATATTTTGCTGGCAAGAAAATCGTCCCATATGACACAAACACAAATGTCTTCTGTTCTTGTGATAATGGTAGAAGAGATATACGTTTTAAACATCATATTAAACATTTCTTTACTTTACTGCACATTTTTTTCTGTCCGATTCAGTAGCCTCGTTGTTGTCTTGCGTACATCATGTACACGAGCAACTAGCATTCACATGAAAGAAAAAATAACAGGTTTTCTTATATTCGGTTTTAAATGTTTTTTAATTTGATCCCGTCGTATTTCTTTGAAGCAATTCAGATTCCTTAGATATTAGCGCATTTCCTGCTATTAACAAACCGAAAAAAAGATTTGACCAACTATTAATTGTAGTACAATTATACTTTGTATTCACATTAACCACCACGTTTATAGCATTTTATTTACGACCTTGACGAACTATGTTAATTTAGGTGGTGTCGACTTCGAAAGCGTCAAGAGTTTTTAGAAATCTGAAATTCGCACCAATACGGGTTGACCCTGCATGGCCTTTACTTCTTACTGCTTGCCTGGGGTAAAATGGTGCAGTAACATAAATATGGTTAACATATCGAATCGGACTATTTGCTTCAATTGTGTACAGGCATGCTTCAAATGCTAAAAGGAGTATATGGTAATATTTTATGAACCACATGTTCAAATGGTAATATAATGGAATGAAGGTATATATGAAGTACATATTTATAAATAAGCAACGCCGCACAGGAAAATTACTCAGTGATCAGAGGAAATGGCCACACAGAAAGAACAAACTGCTGTTAAAATTGGTGTTCCACTGAGTATCCATTATCACCTTTTGCTATATCTCATGTGGGGACTCTGTCATCTGCTACTCTATATCGTGTTGTGTGGAGGTCATTCGGATTATCTCAGCAGCTCAGCCTAACTTTACCACAAACTTCCAGAAAATATGTGGTTTAATCGAAATTTAGATTGAGATCACTGGGGTGTTTTGTTAACGAAAAAAATAACTGGGAGTTAATTCGACTCACTACATTTTATGCATACCATGAATTGCTTAGAGACTTAAAGTTGCGCCACCAGAACAGTCCTTTAAGCACTTTCATTTTTCATGAAGAGTTCACCTGTTAGTGGATGTAGTTTTCCATGCATGTAATCTATGATGTCATTTGATTTATCTTATAAGGATTGTTACGTATAGTGGACATTGGTATTTGGTTCCTCATTTACATCTACACATAAACAACATGCTACAACAATTTACACTACTTCTCTGGTATTGTTTTGCCTTAACTAAAACATAATTTTACTATCACCACTATTGTGTAGTTCTTCTAATGGGAATTATATTTTCCTCTGTTCTAGATACTATGTGGATAAAATATTTTCACTAAAGACGTCGTAACTGACAATCTAAGAAACCGTCAGCGTGTGGACCTTTTAAATTCAAATGGATAGTTTTTTTCTTCATTGCATGTTTTTTTAATCCCTAAAGAAATCCAGGTTTGAGTTCTGTAAATCCGGTTTAAGCACCCCTTTTGCCAGGCGGTAACTAGTGGGTCTGTCCATTCTTTGTAACGCATCACAGACTTGGTCTTTGTTGTTTATTTTGCATGCATTTTAATAACTTTGTCGCGGTGTTTTAAAAAAAATGTTGGTATTTGTTGCGCATATGGCTTGGTAATACTTTCATACTTATAACAGTTTGCATAATGCATTTATTGACAAAAAAATATAACAAGAATGGTAAAACGTATGATGTATGTCATTGGCTGTTACTGCTCTTCGCTAATTGTTGATTACATCTTCCTATCTCACTAATATATGTCTAACATGTCCTGTGTATGAGTAACGGACGCTTTAGTTTATTATACAAGCCTAAGGTGTATCGCGGCCTCGTAGTGAATCAAGACATGTATCGGGGCCATTGTTATGCACAAGGGAGCAAATAAGCCGATATTCCATACAAGGTGGTTCATCATAACTGAAAATAGAGCAGTTTAGACGGATCGTATGTATGTGTCAGGTGTATTTTACAACGTGAGTGATTTTGAGTGTCATTTTGCTTGGACATCGTTGTTATTATTTTAATTTAACTTTTGCAGAGTTACTGCACGATTTATTAGGCCTGAATGTAGATACTTGGTAATTGACAGAGTAAAGCTACCATCAAATTCTAGCAAATCTATATCTGCATATATTTTTATAGTAGATAAAGTTCTGGTTTTCCGAGTACTTAAATTAAAATTATATAACGTGGCCAAAACATTTTTTCTCAGCAATCTCTAGATCTATGTAAAATTTAGGATACTACTGAGTGGGATCTTTTGTGACTATGCTAACTGGCCGGCTGATATCTCTATGTTGAATTTTATTTTAGATTTAGTGTAAGGATTAAGATTTTGAGAGTATGAGGTATGACAAATGCAAATTCTATGCAACACAATTATGGCGTAACACAGTAACATCATACATTTTATATAGCAAATAAAAGAAAGCATTGTTTGCACAACATCATTTAGCCTTGTTAATTTCCTAATATAACATGCTAATGGAGTTGAGAAGTATGTAAATACAAGCTGCATGATATTTTCCTGTTATGCATATGTTAGTAAACAGGTATTTTCTTCCTTCACTAGTATTGTCACATTGGCGATATACTTCTATAATTTTATGAACTTATGATCCGACCGCTGGTACGTATACGTGAGTGTAAGCAGCCGTACGGTTCATTCGAAATGGAAATTAAACATTTATTCGTAAATGTTTAATATTGTATATGTTGTTTCTTTTTTAATGTTTTACCTTTAACAATATTATGTAGGTTGATATTTCTACACCAGGCAAAAGGAACAAGCACATATTTGAAATGTAAATTATGGCATGCTTTCATTCTTGAACTGTTTCTCTCATTTCTACCTTTAGGTTGACAAGATAATATTCAGTGCAGATGAGGAGTTCGTGTATAACATATGGAGGGAGACGATGCAAACACATTTTCCGGTCTATGAGGTGAACATTCCAGGTAAAATCTATAAACATAAAGCACACTAATAACGGCCATATGGTTTTGTAATACAACCTATAGACTATTGGCTCTTGGAATTGAAGGCCCGGGAATAAAACAAAGTAGGACAAAAAACAGTCTTAAAACGTCGAGATCTAGTCCCCATGCTTGCGCTCACATTATAAGGATAGTTACCTAAACTAGACAGGCCTGTGTGAGGATATGTTTGATGTGTATGAAATGTCCAATGTACATAATGCGTCTACCTCACATTAAGTGTTTCCTAAATTTAGTTTGAAATGCACGAATCAAATCTTTATAGGAAATCTAACAAATGTACATCTTGGGAACATATGGTGTGATACAATACATTTATATAACAACATAAAACCAGATACCGGAATTAGAATAGGAATCGCCGATGTTCCAAATAATAAACATTAAGGCTATTTTGTAACTAATGGTATTCATGACAACCGCCATGAAACTTTGATATGACAGTATTGTAATACAAATATCTTTCAAAATGTGATAATACATGTAAATGATAATGCGCTATTTTTGCAAGTTGGTACTGATGAATATTAAAAAAATGTAAAGAAAATATCAACATATTCGTATAACCTAAGTAAGTTTTAAACCAGTGTTCGAGTGAAGGCTAGTAATTTGCTATGATGGAATACAAGCAATCACTCAAATAATACTTATATATTGATAAGATGCAAATCAAAGAATCTTAATTTATCTTAATTTAAGCAAACCGGATTTTAATTCAACTGTTTTTTTTTATTTTTTTACAATACTATGAAAAATAACATGCACACACACACACACACACAAACAGACACACATGCCCCCTCCCCCCTACAGACACACACTTATGTATTTGATATCAAACCGGGACTTGGTGTTTAACCGCTATAAATGAGCGCTTCTGTAATTTTGCGTCGTTTGAGCTAATATTGCAATAATGGTTATAGATGAACATATGAGTTCGGCAGATACGATTGTTTTCTTTAAACAATCTTAATTTGAAACAATGTGATTTTTCACTGTAGAACCCGGGACACCCAGTAAAATATATATTTCCAACTAAATGGGGACATACAAGCGCTTATCATAACAAAGCAATTGAGGACGTTGGTTGTACGAGAGAAGGTTGCGTTTATTTCCTTATACTGAATTACAATAAGAGCAGCATGATAAGTGATTTATAAAAAATCGGGACTATTTTAAGCGAATACATTTAAATTTAATTAAAATAATCCTTTTTTTTTTAAATTACTTTCAACGACTTAATTTGATATCGGAATTCTGGCCAAACATTCGCGTGTATTTTCTCAGACCTAAATGGCGTCACACTCAATAATTCCTGCATAGCAATCGTGAACTTTGCTTTCAATTCCTAGAAATGGGGACGCCGTTATTTTTTTACATTGTTATTTTCAGGATTTTAGTAAAAAAATGTAGTGTTAAATTATCAGGTTCTCTTAAAGATATCATATATGGTTTTTAATGTCGTATAAATTACCGACATATAGTTTTAGGCCGTATAACTTACCGATATGGAGATATTAGACCCTATAAATTGCCAACATGGAGTTTACTTACCAATATTTACTTATTTGACCGTATACATTGTCGTCATGGCGTTATTAAATCGAATAACTTATCGATATTTAGTTTTTAAGTCGTATAAATTACCGACACGGACTTACTAGTTCGTATTAATTGCCGACATGAAGTGACACAGACATAACATTTACTGAAATCTTGTTATTAGGCCGTATAAGCTACCTGCATTGAGGTATAAGGTCGTACAAGTAACATATATAGAGCTTGCCGACAGCGAAGAAAAAATACCGGAATCAAATTATTATGCCGCATGATTTATCAACATATAGTTACAATCCGTTTAAATAACATACATTGCGCTAAAAGGCTCCATTTATTCTTGACATATATTTTTATGACTAAACATAAATACATACAGACGTAACCGTATAATTAGCCGACGGTAAATTCGATGTTAACGACCTAGTTCATTCATGTACATGCATTATATATGCTTCACTCAGACTGTACCACAATGGTGATTGTAAACATTACATTGCTGACATGTAGTTATGTGGGCATATAATTTACAGACATAGAGTCATTAGGCCGCATACAGTAACTTTATTAAATTATAAGGTCTATAATGTTCTGATACGAAGCTGTTAGGCTGTACAAATTGCCGACTTTGACTTATGTGGCTGTAGAAAATACAGGAATGGAGTTATGCGTTTGAAATATCGACATGAAGTAATAAGCCGTTTAAATTAGCTAGCATACATTCATTTAATAGGTTGCATTTATTTTTGACAAAGATTTTTACATTTGTAAAACATGGATATATCAGGCCGAAATGGAGTTGTTAGATCGTTCAACTTATCGATGTTGAGATGTATGGCCGTATGAATTAGCAAAATGAAGTTTTTATACGCTACTAACATTGAGTTATACAGCATATAAATGACCAACATGGAATTATTATGCCGCATAATCCATCTAAGTGAAGTTATAAGTTCGTATAAGCTACTGATATGGAGCCATTAGGCCGTATACATTTCCGACAAGGTGTTGTTGGAGTTTCTATGTCGCATGAATTACCGACTTGGGGCTATAGATTACCGACATGGAATTATTAAGCCGTATATATTTTGTCGACATGAAATTATTGGGTTGTGAAAATACGGGCATTGAGTTATTTTGCCGTATTAATCACCAACAGTAAGTTATATGCCGTTTCATTGTGGTAATAGTATATGTTTATTCTCGACATAGATTTTTATGTCAGAAAGAAATACATACAGACATATAGCCGTATGAATAGCTGAAATTAAGTTTATTGTATATGACCTAGAAACTTCATGTCTGAATAATAACTAGGTAAAAAGAAAAGCAAATGATAAACAAGTGCAATGCCTGTGTAAGGTGGGCATGCATTATATATGCGTTACACATATACAGGACAACAAAGCAGACACTGAAGCTATATTATGTTTAGTTTTAAATAGGCCGTTTCTTTTACATGACTTCTTTTAAATTGTGTTATTTTTACAATAGAATTCTGGTCATACATTACCAATTATCCCATTCGAAACGGGCAACTCACAATAATTCTTAAACAGCAATCGGGGACTTTGATTGGAATACCTACAGATGTAGACGAACATGCATTGTGTAGTATGCATCTCATGTTCGTGGCGTAGTTGTTGTGCCAATGTCGAAAACAAACTTCAGACTTAGTGAGTTTTAAAGTCGTGCCAGATGTCGTGCACACTGTTGTGTCAGCAATACTTTCAAACTTAGTCATTTCGATCATAGAGCTGAATTTCGTACTGCCCTTAATGCATCTATGTGGCACACTCACCGATAGTTTCTTTTTCTAATATGTACTCCGTGCATACACCGAGACCCTCGCATTGTTAACTCTTTGATCCAAACTAAAGAAACACACATTCATCACGTTATATTTCTACCAACAAATAAAACAGGCGTGACAGTACAATAAGCATTAAAACAGTCCGGTCATTTGAGGGTGTATAAGAAGGAAATGCAGATTATGGCTATTCAAACTAAAGATTCCTGTTTTGCTGTGTATGTCTCTGAACGACAATGTTTTACTAGTGTAAAGTTCGACCGAATATCATATGTTTGATATATTCAGTGGACAATAACACGCGCATCAAACGAATATGTACATACAATGTGATGTATTCATGTGGTATAAGTTTGTATGCGCGCCAACAAAAGTATACACAGAAAAGCTGCTGCTCATCATTATAAAGGTTGTCTTGTTATTGAATTCATATGTTGTTGATGATGGTGAGGATGAGCAGAAGTACGTTGATGGCGATGACGATGATGAAGATGATGATAATGATGCTGTTGATTGTAATGATGATGGTTATGATGATGATAATGATGATGATGATGGTGGTTATTATTTTGTGTTGTTTGCAACAATGTCGGATTGTATTAACATATATGACAAGATCATGAAGTTAATTGGTGATAATGAACTCTCACATGTTACTCACCGAAAAACAAAGGGTACCTAACACTGTCTTGATTCAGGCTTGTATTTTTCTGTATATAAAGTTCAAGTGGGCATTGCTTGAAATTTAGCTTGAACAGTAATATGATCAATCTTATTTCTCACTATCAGAAAAAGACAAATACATTGTATAACCAAATGTTTTCATTCGCTTTAACATTTGGTACATTGGCGAGAATTGACATCCCTAGGTTAGGACACAGTGCAGCATGCACTGTGTATGTCTGCTTAAAACATACATGTTCGTGTTCTTTTTGGTGGTAAAGATTGATGACGTGCACATAATTGAAGCTGTGCAGATGTTCCTTTTTGTATAATATTACTTTAATCATATTATACTGCTACTAAATTTATTTTGTAATGCTTGTACATCACTGAATACTTTTTATATAAATGTATGCTTACATTATCTTTCAATAAACAATATATAATGGATTATCGTGCATCTGATCATGATACAAAAAGTGTTTTGGCATTGAACGCTTAATTATCAACATCTTGTTTCACGCGCGAACACGGCATAACATATACGAGTACTTTGACAATACACATTATGAATAAAATATGATATATCCAACAATTCTTACTGGTGCTAATAAACAAAAATCAATGAATTGAAATATTAGACAATATCAATGGTTAAATAATAATAATCACATATTCCCAACCTCGAAAAAAAGAAAGGGGAGAAGTTGATATTTTGCTGATAATAGATACGTATCCATTGTCATGTATACATACTTTACTCTTAGATTATAATGCGACATGATAATCGTGTAGTACTTGACTACTACATTTATATGTGAGCACGCTATTTTGCACAAGACTTTTGCTGTCGCGACGCTTTTCAACTATTTTTAAACGTTAATCACGAGATGTAATTTCGTAGCAAAGTTACTTGTTATGAAGGTTTAAACATTCTTATAACAGTTCAATAGGCATGAATCGAAAAGATGTGGTTGAATGGTCTCTATTGGAACTGTAGTTCTACCTTACAATGAGCGGAAAGTAAAACATATTCTGATTCTTTTCCACCTGTATAGATTTTGTTCTAGTTACGTTAGAAATGTTAGATAGCATGTACTAGTATAGGTCTTTGTGCAAATAAGCTATAAAACATGACATATGTCAGTTCAAGTTATGTAACAAACAAGATATTTATCCTGATTGTAAGAATTGTTCGTACCAACTTGTATGAGGGACACTTTGTGGATTACATATATCTGCTTATTAAAGAACGAGCGTCATCAAAGTACTCCCTAATTTCTGAACTGGTCTGTTTTTAGTGCAATTTACTTAACTTTTTGCAAACCTTTCTTTTTAAAGAAACTTATACAAATAACACGTTTCGCATAAGTAAATTAAGTAACTAAAATACCGTTTTAGTAGTAAAGTCTAAGCAAACAAAATATGACAAAAATATTTTTTAAATCCTCTGATCCATGTATCCATACAAACTTTTGCTTAATCCCAAACATGATTGGAAATGTGAAGTTTTAAAAAACATTCAGTAATTCCGCCAGTATATTATACATTAAAAAATAAAAACAATTATCATGTAGTAAGACATGTAGCAAAATATAGAAAAGACTGATTCTATTTGGCAGAAAAGGTGCAGCTGAGTTACCAATTTCAGGCTTAATGTGCGTGATGCGTATACAGTATAGTTGGTTATAAATACTACATTGCCAACTGCGTGTACATGTTATACACAACAACATAAATAAAGAACAAGAAGACAGAATGGTTGCGTCACAAGTTCCAAAACTTAGATTCGGGTCTATATATTGAAGCCCTATTACGAAACAAATAGAGATTTCACATTTAACGTTATCGAAGCAATTAACACGTACTTGTGGGATTGGGGGAGATATAACGGTTAGATAATAGCCTGCCACAACTACACAGCTGGCTTTGGATTGGTTACGCATTGCTGTCACTATCAATTAACTATATCTACTACTACTACTACTACTACTACTACTACTACTACTACTACTACTACTCCTACTACTACTACTACTACTACTACTACTACTACTACTACTACTACTACTACTACTATTACTACTACTACTATTATTATTATTATTTGAATACTACTACTCTGCTCTGCTTCTGTCACGATGGTATTGATTGATGATACAATTACTATTACTTCTGCTGCTTCTACTACTACTATTACTACGACTACTACTTCAGCTGCTGCTGCTAATCTTGATTTGACATCTTAGGAATCAACCTCCTAGTCATTTAAAATATATTATTAATATATATTAATAAATATTTTAGTAAGTCCAGTTAGCGGGATTCGAGTGTGCTTGCTCGAAAAAGAAGTAAATGAAACATATTTAAAAGCGAATTTATCGAATCACTTGTCTAAGTTTTATACCTTTTTCTGGTAAAACAGTTTTACGCACGATATATGCAAGTTTTTAAAAGAAAACATGTTTGTACGGCATGCATGTATGCCTTTAAGAATGTAATTAGAATACATCGTCACTTTGTATATTTGTCAATAATGAAAAGTGGTATAACCTTATATGACAGAATGCTTATTGATCTATCATCTATTGTTAAATTTAATAGAGTATATATTTTATAGGATATAATGCAATTCATTTATAAATGTGTAGCTTTAAATAGTAATGAAGTATTTCTAAACCAGATAACGTCAGCTATAACTATAAAACGTCAATGTGTTGCCAGTTCGTTTTTGGTCATTAAGTTGTTTCCTAGAACTACCCAGATTCTGCTTCTGTGTTTTATTGTTTAAAATATAACGCATAAACGGGGACTATCTGTGTGTATAAATGTTTAAACTACTACGCATAAACGGGGACCTAGTGGCTAATAGTCTGCATGCATATTAGAAGAAAATAAAGATAAACGGGCACGCTTGTGTATAAGAAATATCATGTCCAAATCTGGTGTGTATATTGTAGCCCGTACCAATGTGGTTAAATGGTGACATGCAGCGATTTCAGCGATTTCCACATATAATATCTTTCAATGCCTGTAGGCACGTATTTCAGCAGTAGTACAACAGGGGACGTCCCCAGTTTGATGTGTGTCCCCGGTTGATTGGCGTGAATTCACACAACTGTCCCCGTTTGATGCGAAATATATAGGCACACACACACACACACAGAGACACACGCGTACACATACACACTCACACATGGACACAAACACACACACGCGCGCGCAAAGGAACACTCACACAAACACAAACATACATACCATCTGATAGGCGATGATACGTTTTGTTTAAGTTTTAGATTACTTACTTGTTGATACTCCTTATCAATATATCAGTGTGCATTTGATATAAATAAACAATGTCCCGTTATGCTCGTTACGAATGCGTACAAATTGTAAACGATCGCCGATATTAAAGACGTCAAAAGTAGCGGTATTATGATTCCGAGAACTCTCTTGAAAATATACTGTTGTACCTCTAATTACACCATTATTATTGCTACTACAACCAATATGGCCACAAATCTACTATAACAAGTACACACATTACTATCGGAAAATCAGTTTCGAACTGCAGTCAGTTTTTAGATAACCAAGAACACTGCATGTACACGTATAATCACTAATTGCATCATCAGTCGTAATATCACCAGGATTTATACTACCTTCAGTTGTATCAACAATAAAATACCTTACCCACAACAACACCCTTCACAAGTATAACCACCAGCACTAATATGTTTAACAATCACCACTGTCGATTATATAGTGCATTTGAAACACCTCTATCAAAGGCTAAGACGGCGTATACAAATATATACGCTCAACTATTGTAAAAGTCGGATGATAACAAGGCTTCTGTGGGCATTAAATGAAATAGTGAACTTTAAAGACTTGCTGTATGTTACGGCGTCCTATTAGATGTGAATACATGTATCTTTTTTCCCGAAATATATTACAAATTGAACATTTGCAGTTAAGTTCACCTTTTATCCAAAATAGTTTCGTGTTTTGAGAGAAATATTCAATTTCCAAGTGTATACTTTGTATGTTAATATAAACAGAAATTGGTTTTATAGACAGAATCGGAAAAAACATAGCATCATAATTTAAATGCATTTATAATTATATTGTTACTTTAATTTATTACTTATGTTACTAAATCTACTAAAACAACAACAACAACTACTAAACTACTACCACTACTACTACTACTACTAGTACTACTACTACTACTACTACTACTACTACTACTACTACTACTACTACTACTACAAATACTACTACTACTTCTTCTACTACTTCTAGTACTACAACTGCTACTACTACTACTACTACTACTACTACTACTACTACTACTACTACTACTACTAATACTACTACTACTACTACTACTACTACTTCTACTATTACAAATACGATTACTATTACTACTACTACTGAACCTGCACAAATGATACTTAAATATGAGAGATCTCCGATGTCATTGTTTAACATGAAGTAATAGGTACGAATGTGTCAATACATGACACATCTAAAATGTGTAATGTTTGTAATGTATGTTTGCATCAGATATACATAGATTTTGTCAGTGGTAACAAAGACTTCTACCACTACCATCACTCCTGCTACTTCTTGCACATCTGTCATAACCACTGCTTGTAATATCATAATTTGCTTTCTGTACTTGTAGAGAGCAAGTTACCTGCCGAGAT
The DNA here is from genome assembly GCA_007844125.1 of Sinonovacula constricta. Taxonomy (NCBI): domain Eukaryota; kingdom Metazoa; phylum Mollusca; class Bivalvia; order Cardiida; family Solecurtidae; genus Sinonovacula; species Sinonovacula constricta. The sequence continues at coordinate 28,950,843 of CM017573.1, read as the reverse complement.
ACTTCGTAAAGGTAGTCGAGCAATCCAGATATACAAGAAAGCCCTGTCAAATGGCAAGCATGCTGTACAAAACATACGTGTGATGCTTGTCGGCCAAAGTGGTGTTGGGAAGACAACACTCCTGAAGAGGCTGCTCGGTCAAGATGTGGATATTAAGAAAATAGAAAGTACGGAGGGGATTGAGGTCCACGTCCACCGCTGCAAGATCGACCTTAAATCGCGTCGATGGCACTGTCAAGGTTCGCTTAATGCCAGCAGCATACCACTGCTACCACTATAGCCTAATACCACCACCACCTCCATTGTTTCCACTATATTTCTAACATTACCATCACCACCACTGCTACCATTATACTTCTAATAAGACCACCACTTCCACAGCTACAACTAATTGCCTGATATCAACATCAGCACCAAGGTTACCACAACACGCCACTTTCTGGTTAATAACACTACTAATACATCTGTATGCCTAATACAACCACCTTCACAATTGCCTCTATATGCCCAATGCCACCAAGCCACTACCAATTTTCGTCCGATACCACCACCACAACTGCCACTGTATGGCTAATACCACCACCGCAACTGCCACTTCATGGCTAATTCCACTACCACAACTACGAAGTTATGTCTAAGAAACCACTACAATAACTACTGTATGCCCAATAGCACCACCACAGCTACCACTTAATACCTAATATCAGCATCTTAACTGTCACTGTATGCCTTCTACCACCTCCATGGCGACACTTTATGCCTAATACCACCACCACAACTACCAAATTATGACTTATACCAACAAAACAGCTGCCACCTTATGCCTAATATCACCACGCCTAAAACCACGAACATTACCACAATGTTATGTTAGGCATGTTATGTCTAATACCAACACCACAACTACCACTGTATGCCTAATACAGCTACCACAACTACCATGTTATAACTAATACCACCACCACAACTACCACTTTATGCCTATTACAGCTACCACAACTACCATGTTAAGACTAATACCACCACCACAACTACAACTTTATGCCTAATAACACCACCACAACTACCCTGTTATGCCTTATACCACCACCACAACTACCACCTTATGCCTTATACAGCTGTCACCACTACCATGGTATGTCTAATACCACCACAATCACCACCTTATGCCTAATACAGCTACCACAACTACCACGTTATGCCCAATACAGCTACCACGACTATCATGTTGTGCCTAATACCACCGCCACAACTACCACTTAATATCTAATACAGCTACCACGACTACCATGTTATGCCTAACACCACCGCCACAACTGCCACTTAATGTCTAATACAGCTACCACGACTATCATGTTGTGCCTAACACCACCGCCACAACTGCCACTTAATGCATAATGCCGGCAACACTATGTTTACCACTTTATGGCTAATAACACCACTACTTCAAGTTTATTCCTTATGCTACCACCCCAACTATCTCATAATCCCTAATACTGTCACCACAACACCACTTTTTGTCTAATTCCACCACCAGAACTACCAACTTATTTCTCGCAACGCCACTTCAATCGACGTTATGCCTAATATCACCACCACAGCAACCAGTAAATGCATAATACCGCCACTACATGTATAATTTAATACCTACACAACTACCACTTAAAGCCTAATGCCACTACCACAACTATCAGTTAATGCCTTATATATTATACTAACACCACAACTGTCACATTTAATATCACGACCACAACTACTACTTATTGCCTTATACCAACATCACAACTGCAACTTTACGGTTAATACCAGCACCACATCTACCATCCTATGCCTAATGCAACGACCACTATCACACCTACAACTTTATGCCTAATACTGCCACCACAACTACAACTTAATGCCTTATACTACCACCGCAACTGTCACTTTATGTCTAATACCACCACCACATCTACTACTTTATGTCTAATACCACCACTACCACTGCTACCATTTTATACCTAAAATAGCACCTACAGCTACCACCTCATGCCTTATACCACCAGCACAGGTACCACTTAACTAATACCACAACCACTACCACTCTACGTCTAATACAACTTAAGTTATAACTGTAAGCCTAATTTCACGACTAGCACTACTACTTTTATGATAATCTTTTGTCATATCAACAACCATAGCTATAACTATACGCCTATTTTGATCGCCAGCACCACTTCTACCGCTGCACGTCTAAAAACCGCCAAAACAGCTACCACTGCACTCATAATATCACTAAGTGGCTTGAGGGCTCACACACTTGGACATTATACAAGTCATTGGCACATTCGTCAATTATCAAGTAATCCACTAATACCCAAACAGACCTTAAAACTTGTTTGTCTCCCAAAATTGTGCTTAGTAGACTATGTGGTAGGTAGTTAGTTATATTTTAAAAATAAATAATTATTTTAATGAAACATACTTCACTTATGACTTCCTTATACCATGAGTTTAAATCTGGATATTACAAACATTTTACTAAAATTGTGTGCAAAATGTTTCTCAGAATGAAAGAAAAGTATATATGCGCTAAATATCTGGCAAAAATAGTAGGTTATAAAAAGACTGTTCAGTTTTGTCCCACACTCAATGGTTAAAAACACACATAAGTATTAATTTGAAATGAAATCAAACATGTAAGGCTATGAAAAATGATCAGAGAAGAAGTGTAAATGGTTGAAACATCCTGTTGATGTGTAGATGGAAGTGAGAATCCAAAGTCCAACGCGCATCACAGGAAAATACTTGTAGCGACACTTATAGCATGAATTAAATGACAACATATTGTCATAGAGTACATGCACTGGGAGACTTTTACGGACCGCCGCACTGCACAGGTACCATTATTGTAATCATGTATACTATAAGACTGCCTGAAGAAAATTTACCCCATACGGACTGGAATCCTAATGACGAGTGACTGATTTACTGGGCCGCTAATAATGTGCTTCAAGCTGGACAAGCGACTCGCATTTAACTTAATTATTCTAGTTATACACTATACATAAAATACATGAAGTTAACCTCTGATACCCGTGTATAATTATTTTCCCTTTACCATGTGCCTTACTACTAAGGAATGGTTATTCTTTGTAATTCAATGAAATTCCACGCAATAGAAATTTTGTTTTTAATAACAAGATCAGGTTTTGAGCCCATCTCGTCTACTTGCGTACTTGTCTTTTTTTATCGCAATATCCCTCTCGCTGTGTGACATGATAAGTGTATTGATGTAGAATTTGCGTATTTGTAGACAATCCAAATTGTAAGTGCATGAATATATTTTGATATAGAATATTTACTTGCTAAACATAAGTAGTACATGCTTCTAGTATTGTTCCTGTCTGAAGACCTACCAGTATCCTTTTATGCTTTTTTTTATTTTTTTTTTATTTATGAGTGCATATATATTAAACATGTTTTGGTAATTAATTATACACGCAATACAGCCATGCCACCAGCCTCTCATGCTTGTAAACAGTATCTTATCTTCTCAAAATAATTATACTTGTATAAATTTGTGGCCGAATGATAGCCAGATAATGGGTGTGTAAACGGCTAGCATGTGTCCTATTAGCGAATGATCACTGGTTCCTGCTTAGGAGAGGCTGTACAATTGTTCTCCCTATATGTTACAATGTCGCCAATCGTAAATGACGCGTGGTTAATACATATGCTTAATAAGTGCTTGTAAAAAGATAATCAACTTGAAGACCATCGCCAGCAGTACTTTTCTCCTGCATATACCACACACCTTCTCGCATTTTTACGGGGCTTCTGATTTTTACAACTTTCTTTATAACTGTTTATGTTTTGTATTTTTATGACACATAATAGTTGTTCTTGGTTACTTTGCTTTGAATATTTAGATAAGGTGCCACCGCATCACGATGAGGCATTACATTCGGCCATTTTGCCGCTGTTGACCGGAAAATCAGAGGAATCATTTCTACAACCTATTCAGGATACCAGCCCAAAGTCTGACACAAGCCCCATTCAGGACGATGAGGTCATATACAGACGCCAGCAAACCGTGACTGGCGTTGATGTATGTTAACCAAGACACAGCCTTGCAAGCATGTTTGATGTGGTTGATTAGACTGGCTATTGGGATGTCAAATATTTTCAGATATTAGCGTTATTAAGAAAAGGTTGAAAACAATTATTATAAAAGATGGATTGATAGCAAGAACAAAAGAAGCAAATGTGTTCAAGACATTCGATGATTGTGTCAGTTACTTTTTTGGCTATTCGTCTCTAGTAAATGTTCTGCTAAGAATTAGATGTACTTCTTAAAATTAAAGACTATATCGCCAATAGGAAAGTAACGTCGCAAAAGGAATCACTAGGTCGATGCAAATTTTACTTAAATGAACATAAGTAAATAATGTGCATGATTCAAAACCTGATTTATCTGAGTGCCATATGTGTCATATAAAACTTTAAGTGTTTTACATTTTTTTTATATTAGGACTTCAGTTAAATATTTGACCAGCTGTCTCACAATCTCTAGGACTAAGTGTATATATGCTGCAGAAAAAGTACTTATTTAACAAGTTACAGAAAACGGTCAGTGAGGTGACTACTTTTGTTTTATACCTTAGTGGCCGTACGTTCTTTCATTTAGTTGGACAAAGCGCATATATTACACAATGTACGTTGAAGGGCTGTTCACTTGGCCAAACATCAAACATATGCAGTCTATAATTGACATAGTTAATGTTGATATATATTCATGTATGGCAATGTATAATGATGTAATGTCCTGTCAAGCACGTATTTGAAATTTTACCAAAATTCTACTTTTAAGCCCCACACAGACTGATTAGTAAGTCTGGGACCCGAACCATCAGATTACTTAATATTCTTTAAGTTTTGGTAAGCAACGATCAAGTTGTAATGTGGAAGTAGAAAGGTTAGTAATATAAACACAATGTCAAATCTAGTGGCTATGTAACGGTGACTTTACAATAAATGCTAATTAATTCACTCAATCTATTCATCATGCATAACGTTTGTAGTTTGTTTTGACCGATTGCTAAATTAATCAAGTGGCACTTAATTTTAATTTAATTTCGAATCACCAATAGCCAATATAAACTGAACGTCGGCAACATTTCAAAATGACATTTTTGTCGGGACAATGTGCCGTCCATTTTGCCGCTGTTAACTGGTCAAAGGCATGAGAGTTTGCTTAAAAAAGGGTTGCCAAAATTAAGAAATTATTTTTAAAGATGCATTGATAGCGAAAAGGGAATTACTTTGGGGTTTTGGGTAAACTTATTTTTGCTGACAATTGTATGTACTTATCAAACTTGGAAAACATATAGCAAAAAAAGTCTCAAACTCAAAGATATTTCGACTCAGTGGTCACTTGGCCATTTCTCATGTTACTTGAAAAAAAAACATAAATAAATATACTAGCAAGTTTGAAACCTTTGTATGACCCCGGCATCTAGTAATTGAACCGCCAGTACGTCTGTCCGTCCGTCCGTCAGGTTAAAGTTTTTTTCGGTTAGATATTACTCAGTTTCTACATAGAGCAGTGACATGAAAGTTTACACACTAACGTAACACTGAAACATAACACAACTCTTGCTACCCTTTTTTTCTTGGGTTATCTCTCTTTTTCGTACTTAGAGATTATGGTTAATTTGTATCATGACAATCTATCCTACCGGGGGTATATGTGTTTTCTTAACACAGAGTCTTGTTTATTGTAACGCATATATCAATGTTTTACTTTTTTTCCTTTTAATTTTAGTTTATATTTGGTTACACTATTTACATTGATGATAACATTCCAAGTGTTTAATTATAAAATCACTAGGACTTATGGTAAATATTTAACCATAATTAAGTATATTTAGATTGACTTAACTTTCTCAAAATAGAGCACCGTCACCTCAAACATTAACAATACTTGGCCTATGTTTGCACATTTCAATTCAAAATGGATTCGATGTGTCGAAATATATGTTGTTTCTTTTTCTTGCCTGACAGGTGACTATTGCAAGTGAACCTGAGTCTGACAAAAGTGATGCCCATGCTAGTACAGGTATGGTTCTTTCGTTGTTAATGTTATACTTCTCAAGTTTCATGTTTCGAAAATGTTATCTTAAACACTTTTTATTATATGTCTGTTTTATTCATTATTGTATTCCTTATACATAGGAAATGTAAGTCGTGTGTGGATGCATGCTTGAGGAATGTGTTAATTACAACCACAATACGTATATGCTACCTTTACTCATGATTTTAAGTCAGCCTTAATATCAGTACGCAAATAACATTTAGTAATGTTAGAACTTAAATATATTTAAAATAATAACAGTAAAATGTTGGGCCCTTAATGTTTTTTGTGGGTGTCGGAACGTCTGGGTTGGTTACGGGTGTCCCTAGAGGGACACAAGCTGTAGTTTAAGAATGGTCATCGTCAAGTCAGTACTGTGCACGTTAACATTTAAGACCTCGTCGCAGTGAATTGTGGTTAGCGTTCTCATGCATATTCATGATGACGTATTATTCACGGGATGGTTAATGGGGAAAGTATAAGGATTGTAGAAAGGCTTGGTACAAACTCTAAAATGGTACCTTACAGGTAAAACACTTAATGGGGTGTTAGAATGAAACACACAAATACAAAGACAAACAATTAAATGGAAGGTAAAAGATAGAAGGCAGACAACGATACATCATAGTATTGTCATTATGCAACCTGTGGCCATTAATTGTTAATCTTCTCGAATTTGGTAAAAGTTGAGTTCACAGCGTGATACGTTGGTGTTCACTTACAAACAACAGTGTGATCACAGGTTTCAGTAGAGGGCACACTTATGGCATAATGTAAATCACACTTAGAACAGCTATGCTTAGTCTGGCGTGAAGTTATGTTGCAGCTTTTGATTTTGTTTCCCTTACGCTGATCTTTAATTTGTTCATGATTTATTTGTCTGATATTCACATATTGTTATATATGTATAAACAAGTCATTGCTGCAGTCAAACTTCAGTATTTACAATGAAACGTTTGTATGTGATACACACATGTTTACATTTTTCCTGCTTTTACTTTGCTTCCAATACCAACCATGTGATAGTAACAATCCCAATTATGAGAATGCAGATCATCAAAATCGCAAAAAAAACAACAACAATGAATTAAAATGTTAAGCAAATTAAGCAGCTCTCCCTTTCTTACGCCACCAGTACATAACATTCAATATCATACACTGTCTGTACCACATTTTCAGTTCATGGCACTTACCTCTCGCAGGCTAGCGCTACTTTCGACCACCTGACTCAATATGACGGCACCTTAAACGTCGGTAAAGAATGTGAAGGTATTGCTGCATTTCGGCTACAAACTGAATTTGTAAAATATAAATGGGTTTAAGATATATTGTTCCAATGTTGCTAAATATAATAACTGTTTATAACTCATTTAGTTTTGTTATCTATGTGTGCGCGCTATACTGGTGGTATCTGACAGTTTCAATCCACCTTTTCTCTCTTATATATAAAACAAGTTATTTGTGTACTTTATGAACATGCTATTTATGTCTTACATCTAAGTGAAATGTGAAGCAAATCATATCACCTGTCTTTACATACATGTATTTTCTATCTGAACCATGCTGCATGGGTAGTTATGTTTTAACAATAAAACCACTTCATTTGTTACTTTTGATATAACGTTATACCACAATTCGAGAGATTCGCTGTGACTTTAATGTCTATCTTTAGCAGAAATCCTACTTATATATGCATATGGAAAGAATGAAAATTTAGAGCAATATTTCCATGATCTGTACTAACTACTGAGGTAGAGTTCAAAATCATACTTGATTAGACCACAACTTAGGTTGCTATAGAAACTATGCACAGGTTCACCTAAACAGGCATTATTGTTGTGTCACATATTATATAGGCACACTGTCAGATACCGACTATAAATATGCGTTGGTTATAAGAGCTTACTTAACATAAATATCTGTTTTTTAAACGTAGAAATTCAATAATATTTGTTTCATTTTAAAAATCAACTGAAGTTTTCAAATGAAAACATTATCGTTGTTTTAGCTTTAGTTCGTCAACAATTTTAACAGTTATGACCGTCAGCCTGCCCAAGGTGTAAATGTAAAAGTAATGAACACATATTCTGGATTGTCGGTATTTTAACAATGACTCTGAATATGAGGATGTTTAAGCATAGTAGCATTTGCGAGGTAAACCTTTACAGCACGCCAGAAAACTAGGTATTACTATGAATTAGGTTAAATGCTATCCTAAGAAAATGCTATTTTAAATCGTATCTAAAATTATTAACACACATCTGATGAGTCGTTTCTACGTTTAAATGTGTTAAGTGTGACGAACAAGATGATCCACAATGGATTTATGCTCAGGTCCAAGTGCATACAGTCTACAAGTCGTGTTTGCTAAACTTATGTTTTTATTTATATGTATCTTCACTGTAATGCGATTATGTTAATTTATGTTGTTTATGATTTTGCGTGTTTGTGCGTATTGGCTTAAGTTTCGGGCCATACGTAGTACACCTGAAGTACAGCGATGTTTGGCTATCATTCTTTGGGGAACCTTGTCTCACGCTAGGGTAGAACAGCCCGAGCCCTGTAGAGGTCAGTTGGGAACCGACCTTACATAAGTTTAATTATATCGTGTTCTGCCATTCGTGCTATCTCTTACAGTTCGTCCCCAGTCTAGTAGAAGCAAAAGTGATGACACAAAAGTTGAACAGCAGTTTAAGGTAATCAAACAAGTGTCATATTAATAGATGACTATTTGTTGTAAACATTTATTAAGCTGATAAATCCTATATAAGTATAACGAAATGTTTTCATATCCAATTTGATGTACCTTGTTTTCATTGACTTTCAGTCTTTATGCTCTAAACAGTTAATGTGAATTAGACAGTTTTATGATATGAAATGCTGTGTTCATGTCTAAACTGATAAATTAATGATCTGCACTGTTGACGGTTTATTTACGGACATGACAGTGTTTTCCTTTTTGTCAATTGTTTTTTATTGTTTGTGCTGCGATTTTTGTTGGATGGCATGTTGTTTGACATGTATGATTTGAACTATTGTTTTAAGGTAAACTGTTGTTAGTATGGTCTTAATTGTTGGTTGTATGTTCTACTGCATACTTTCAGTTGTCTGAACATATTGCATGGTATAAAATGTTTTTGCTGTTATTCTGATAATATTAGCTATAATTGGTTTTATCTACAGGAGTTAATGGAGACCTACGACAGCAGTAAGAGCTTGTCAGACAGTAACTTTGCCAATGTATCATTCTGGGATTTTGCTGGTCAGTACATCTTTTACAACACCCACCAAGTGTTCCTCTCTTACCGAACGATCTATCTGTTGGTCACTAAACTGAAACATATCCTCGATGAAGCAGGCCCTCAGAGACAAGATTGTGACACAAAACGTAAGTCATAATTTAACATCTATATCATCATAATCATCATTATCATCATTCTCATTAGAAGCAACACTATGTCTGAACATTTCAAATTGAACGCAAATTACTTTTCATTTTGTTACTTTATATTTATGTTCTTGTTTTATGTAGCACACCACTTCTTACTTTTTTATCCTATATATCATAATCTGTCAAACTCCTTAAACTATTGCCTTTATCACCAGTTCACAGGATCAAGCATATATTTGGACTGTTTTGCCATACATGTACGGATTAAGGTCTCAGTTGTGTCCATTAACTGTTTTCGTGAGAATATGATTTCTCTGACAGAGCATTTAATTATTTTAAACTTTTATTAGATCAGATGTAAATTGCCTTTTTTTATAGTAGGAAATGGTCTAGTTGACATGTCACTTAAAGTTCATGTGAAGAAATCGTTATCGCGGACATGCAATGCATCAACATTTCTAACGAGGAAAATATCTAGGTGATGTGCAATTCGTTCAGCTTTGTCAAGGTAGTTTGCAGGCATTGGACCTTTTTTTTTATTAGGATATGCTCTAGTTAATGTGACCTGAAGTGGCATACATTTAGCTTCCTTATAAGGAAATGACCCAGGTAATGTACCACTAATTGAACTTGTATATATTACGAAATGATCCACATTATATGACTTGTCCAAACTCCTTTGGCTGTGTTGCCTGTGACAAAAAAAAAAAATAAAATTGAAGTCATAAATGTTTAAGCTAATATGTTTAGCAATTAGAAACTGTTGAAATACATATTTTTTTTAAATAAGATAAGACTTCATAAAAAGCCATGCATGAGAGAATAGAGCCATGTCTATTTGGGTATCTACACTACATACATTATGAACTTTCGAAATATTAACAGCCATTATTGATTCCTTCACTGCTACTTCTAATTACAAGCCAATCACGTATACACCAAGAACGTAACTCCACCCATCCTCATCCAAAATATGAACATCTCGCTGTACAGCCAAATAAGGCAGTGGTGTTGACACATTCCTATTTTCAGTGTTAATAACACATGCTGACAGATGACTGAACAGTAAGACGATCTGCATCGATCAAGCGTAATGTATTGCTCGATGACCTTCTCCACTTTGACAGCCCTGTTTATTGTAGCACAATTAGATAATTCAGGCTGGGGTTATATTGGGAAGTAGACGGGAGAGTCTAATAAAGGTCAATTAAACAGCCGTAAAAAAGACTAGTTCTTAAGAATCAACATCAAACTTAAATAATCGTATGTGTATGTTTCTACTCTGCAGCGTATGACACAATTAAGTTCTGGGTGGATTCTATTCACTTCTTTTGTGGCAAAGAGGACCATGACCCGCGTGTTTCTCCTGTGATTCTGGTGGCAACACATGCTGATAAAGCTGACCAGGTGAGTTACTTTTTTGTTTTTAAAGCAGACTAACTAGGCACATTTTTCGTTGTTCTTTATAATTATAGCAGTGTTCCCCGTTTAGTCGTCATTATCATTCGGATATATAATCCATTTACTTAATCTCAAGATTGCAAGTTGACTTTGATTATCGGTAAGTATAATTTCGACAGTCATAATCTAAACAAAAGTGATGTTTTGAAGAATAATGTTTACATGGAAACAAGTTATCAGGGGTAATTTTCATAGAACTATATATGTTCTTGCCTTTTCAAGTCTGAAATGGTCACCAAATCAACCTGACCGGCCGAAATAGATCGCGGGTTCAAACCCCGGCTGGGGCAAACCAAAGACATTAAAGTTGATAGTAGTGGCTTTCCTTCTAACGCTCGGGGCTAAGGGGACAGCCGTGCGCTGACTCGTCGGTATCAGTATAATGGACCGGCCGGGTTTAGTCCCTAAGCACCTAATAAGTGCCCCGTGGTATAATGATAGAAATGTCACTGTACAATATCGGCAAATTGCCGGCAAATCCCATCCCAAATCAAACTTAAACACCTCTTAAAACACGATCGTATACAATGTACAATTAACAGTGTTTTATCAGTATGTCAGTATGTGACTTTAACATTGTTCAGTTTAATTATGTACAAATTTGTTCATGCTTTGAGCATTTTTACTGTGTTATCACATTTGAAATTCCAATGAGCTAAGTCAAAAGGAGTAAATATTATTTTATTTTACTATTTCCAGACTCAAAAGGAAATCCTTATCCAAAATCATTTTCAAGACGTTCGAGACATATTTGCAAACAAAACAATAGCTGGACACATAGTCGATGATTTGCAATTCGCTGTTGACAATAGTGTTAAAGACCCTAAATTGGAAGAACTGAAAAAATCAATTTTGGAGGTAGCAAAGGGACAATACTACTGGCAGGAGGAGCACCCCGTACGTTGGCTAACTTTGGAAAAGGAATTATTTGTCAAAAGAGACTCGGGAAAACAGGTATGTTATTTTTGTTAATAAACACTATAAGGCATACCTTAAGTTCTAATTTACTTATCAATTAAATTGTTATGATTGTTATCTCTCATCCATATTTTAGGACACATTGCTTTTGTTCTAATTCGTTTAAAATTCTTACTGATGAACAGTGTTTTGTGTTTCTATTCTCAGTTCCCTTAATTTATAAGATTAGCTCTTTATAAAATATATTTTATATAATAAACCTGTATACAAACCTAGCTTTTTGTACTTATCCATTGCATGCAAGTAACTTTTTAAGGTTATGTTTGTCTTAAGGCTGAAATGTATGTAAATCAAATCAATTCATTTATTCTATGAAACATTGGTCACGCTTAACTGTCCAAATAAAAACATTACGTCTAAGTGCTATCATTGCATTTAAATTTATTTCATCAAATCCTATGTCCTGTTTTCTTTATGGTGGCAGAGATCTGGAGGCACATGACCTCTGAGTGTGTCTCAGCCATAAATTCCAAATGTTTACAGTACTGTGAACTAATTAACAAAGACATTCACTTTGTCACACATAGTATTTTACAATTGCAACCATCAAAACTGGTCAATGAAGGTAAATGAATGTTGGGGGCAGGGGTGTGGGGTGTGGGGGGGGGAAGGGCATATTTATGTTTCTGTTTCTTGTTTATACAGTTTATAGCAGTGTATGCGTATGCACGTCTTCTGGGAAAGAAACACAATAAGTCTTAAATATTAGCTAAATATTTGTTGTCTGTATTAGGTCTTGCGACTTGAAGACGTGAAAGATATGAACAGGATGTTGGCAGTTCCTCTAGGAGACACAGAATTAGACCTGTTTCTGCAATTCCAAAGCGACCTTGGAAATATTCTATACATCAGGTGAGCTGATTGAAATCTAAAATTATTTGTAAATGAACGATTAATTTAAACATGCTTTTAAATGGTTTGAATATTTCTGAACATAACAAGCTATGTACTTGTAACATAAACAGTTTTAATTTTGACGTGACACTTGTAAGTCTTACAGCAGATGTAGCACTAGAATAATTTGTTGTTTTTTTTTTAGATATCTTTAGTATGGTAATATATGTGATATGTGGAAAAATCCCCTTTATTTAGAGCTAGTTAATCTGGAAGCAAAATGTGGTATAAGGAATATTCCCCTTTATTTTGAGTTAGTTGATCATGGAACACATGTGGTAGGGAGGTATTTTATTATTTATTTAGTGCTAGTTAATCTGGCAACAAATGTGGGATAAGGAATATTCACCTTTGTTTTGAGCTACTTAGTTTTGATACAGATGTGGTGTCGGGCATTACTGTTAGATACATAAAGTTAGTCTGTACATTATACAAGTCCTGGTGCTACATTCAGTAGAGCGCCGGCCCTGGATAGGACGGCCACGGAATTGAACTCGAGCCGCAACATACCAAAGTCGCAAAGAATGGTAAGAGTGTAGCTCCTTGCTAACATCCAAGCAAACATAAGAGTAGATCAATGACTGGTTAACCTGGTATCACGACTACGTGATTGGATGTGGAATCATGTGAGGTGTTCACATCATGATGTACATAGAAAAAGCATGTTCTACTTCTCCAGATAACTGAAATACTGTCAGCATGGTGATGATTCCAATAAATAAACATTTCAACCAGTCTCTAAACAGACGAAGCATGGATAAAACTTCCCTTTTCAAAGCTAGTGTGTCTGGTTACCGACCCGTCATGAAGCATACTCCCATTTCTTTAAATACAGCGTGTCTAGCAACATATTTCGAATGAAAAATACTTTCCATTGTTTCCATCTAATGAGTCTAGTAAGAGATTTAGTATGAAGAATATTTACCCTTATTAGTAGCCGTGTGTAATGAAGAATGAGTATACTTAACAAATTTTGAGACATGATAATGGAACTAGTATGAAAATGCATAAATATATAGCATGTTATATTAGATTGCTTCTGTCTATGCTAGTGAAGGGGAGTTGAAAGACTACGTGTTGCTGAATCCCCAGTGGGTGGCCGATGCCTTTAAATGCATCATCACGGCAGAACGTTTTCTGAATTGCAAAATGAAGTTGAGGGAACATTGGAAGCAGGCAAAAAAGACAGGCAAAATTAACACGGAAATCATTGGTATGTCATATTGATTTTAGAATGTATATGTAACAGTGATTACTTGTAAATCTAAGGAGTGAATAAGGCGAGGTTAAAACAGTTGTAATAATAGAATTGTGTTTGTGTGTAGATGTGTGTGTGTGTGTGTGGGGGGGGGGGTGTCTTTGTGTCTGTAAATGGATGGTATACATAATTTGTACATAACAGGCACTGTTCCTTCATTTTGTGTTTACAGAAATACATAAGCCATGGTCTTATTCGTTTCATATAATTAAGTCATCATAAAAACAGGCTCATTTGAAAGCCCCAGGCAATATGAAATGTTGCAGTGTTTACACAGTCCGTTTGGGGTATTGTCCTTTCCTATTCATAATCTTAAGATGGACAAGTGCATACTACGTTTAATTCATATATAGAAAAATATGTAACCAACGTTTAAACACCTGTTCTGTTTACTGTTTTCAAAATGTTAGGTCTAGATGATTTTGATAATCTTTACTGAATATGGTACACACTGCTATATTTACCACACCTGTCTGTCTCAAAACCATTTGCACATATAGCAGATGTGTAGTTCCATGAAAACCGATGTCAGTGTAGATGTGTTTCAAATGTTTTAAATTGCAGCAAAAAATCGAATAATTGTGTTGACATGTTAAATATGGGTAAGATTATGTCTTTAAAATCTACGTTTAATAATAGGTACACTGAAAATATAGAGAAAACAACATAAGTGCATTGCAATGTTGTCATTTAGTTGTATTTTGATATAACTCGTTAAACCGTAATATCATCTGAACCTGACAGCGTGAAAAGTATGCGATTGACTATCACTTGCCTACATATCCGAATTTTGCTATTCGTTTCTGCTGGCACCTGTTTACATCTTTTAGAAAATAATGAGCAAGAGTCCACTACCCTTTAGTCTTCTCGGTTAAGTTGACTAAATTTCGATTTCTATTTTATTATATAACAATTCAGGTCAGGGTTTCTATCCACATACTATTAACTGAGTTGGGATGTTTTTTGTTGAATTCTAATGCGCTGACAATCAGTAACGTTTGAAGGACCCAAATATAAAAAAAATCATATTTAAAATACACATACATGCTTGTCAAAATACAGACAATGAAAGTTTTGCAATGTATTCTATGTCAACTTGCATTTAACTTTCTTTCCTCAATGCAACACATATTTGTCTCTATTTCTTTTAGGAACATAATGCAAGCCAATCATGGACAGCATGACAAAGACGGAATTGTATATGTGTTTCTTGAATACTTGTTTGATAAAATAGAAAAACATTGTTTACCTTCATGTATCAGAGAGTAGGAATCAGTGATAAAATATTTGACCGTTGCTAAAAACACAGGGTGGCGCCCTTGACCGAGGAGTAAAGTCACCAACCTGCAGCGTCTCAGATTCCTCGGTTACTCGTTACGTGGATTTCAGTTCAAGATGGGGCAAAGATATTAACTTTAAGATTGTCTAATGAACACAAGGAATGTAAGTCTATTAAACATCAAGAACTGTATTCCTTTTACTTAGTTTCACTGCACTAGCTAACGAGACAGACAGAAATGCAGTGTATAATTCAAACTCATGTTCAAAACTGTGCACACAGCCAATAAGCAAGGAACAGCCTAGCACTTGACTAGTTCAATGACGACATTAATATTTGCATACATAAATAAAATAGTATGTAGCACTGTTTGGTGTTGTATTTTCAGATGCAGTATGGAGCGATAAAAAATCGGAAGGGTTTTTCGAAGAAAGGGAGTTCCTCCTGTTGCTAATGCAGCAACTTAACCTCATCGCCAGGCCAATAGGAAGTGAGCAGGTACGTTAGAATCATTGTTAAGTATCGTAATGTATATACAATGAAAATAACGTTTGTGTCTCAAAGCCAATGTGAGCCAGCCAGTCATAAACTGTCATTTTTAACAAGGTGCCATATGCTCCCCTGTAGTTTATTGACGGACCATGAAGATGACATAGTAATTAGTATAATCGATGCATATTTGTGACTCCTGAATACTCGCCTCTCACGATGTGGGTGTGAGTCTCTATCGGGTACAAGGACACAACTTGGGACGGTCTAACACATCACCTGCGGTGCACTTGTGGTTCTACCTAGTCATTTGTCTAGGGTCTTCATTTGTAAAGACACCACCCATTGTCTGAATCAATCAAATGGCAATGTGTTATATTTGGTTTACGAACAAACATAACCTGATTTATAATGAATAATACATCAGCGTATCGATCATGTAATGCCTCATTTAAGGTTAAGAAAACACACATAACTTTTCTCTCTCTCTTTTTCAGCCATCCAGCCATTATTTTGTGCCCTGCTTAATCACTGAACGTCCTAGGTGCTTACCTATCCCTTTCAAAGGCGAAGCAACCTCGGTTTTGGCACTGTCTGCATCATCCAGTTTCTTTCCGCTGATACTCTTTCACAAGCTTATCGCTTCATGTATCCAGAAATACACAATCCACAAAAGCCACATCTACTATGATGCTGCACTGTTTGAGGATGCTGTACACGTGTTCACCGTGCTCTATGTTGAGAACACTGTCAAAGTCTGGGTGAACAATCTCGACAACCCAATCCCCGACAGCATGGTGTGCCAAAGAATCCTGGAATTCCTCACTGAGTGTATGAATCAGTTGCTACAGTTAAGCTGTATTAAGACACCATCAGTCGTCATCTTTATCTGTTGTCCAAAAGTCGATGTGTACTCAGTACAGGGCATACAGCAAGTGACAGGCGACACTGATCTGCGGCAAGCGCAATCCAAGGAGAAAGTTGTGTGTTCAAATGAAAGCTGCGAGTCACATTCCATCTCCATGGGAGATGCCCTTAAGCACTGGATCCCAGGACCCAAAAATTCAGAAGGTACAGTTAACATGCTATACTTTGTGAAATGTGCATTTCGCACCAATATCACATGCATTAATGGAATGAGCCAAACGCAACGATAACTCCTCTAATAATACGATGCATAAAACATTCAACCCGGCATGATGCGTGTGAATGATTTTATTGGTTATACACTTTAATATTATTGTAAAAGCAATTGCACCTCGGATTGTATTGACTTAAATTAGATTTACATTATAACGTGCACAGTGTTGATATCATCGCTGATTATACACATGTAATACATGTGTTATCCTCTCTATATGTAATGGGCCCTTTAACTGAGCTCCAAAAAAAAAACACAGGACAAAACATTTCATTTATTTAAACCATACCTGTTTAACTGTTGCAAGTTATAATTTAGCACGCTACTAACTATATGTTGGCTTATATGTATTCTTAGGTCAAACTTACAAAAAAGCACTGGCAAAAGCTTGGGTAAGATTGGTAGAAGAAATGGATTCCGATGAGCTTCTTGATAGAATTATAGAGAAGGAATTGTTCAGTCAAACAGCCATTCAGGATCTACGGGTAAGTGTTTGGACACTTTAATGTTCACTAAAGATTTATGATTAGCAATGAGATCAACCTGTACGAGGCAAGACTTCGGATAATGGGTCTGTCGTTAGAACCTTGGCCAGGTACCCGCTTAATTGTTATTTGGGTCATTTATATGACTTATTAGGACCATGTGTCAGCTATCATGCTACGTTATTTACAAACATATCAATGACAGCGAGGTATCGCAGTTAAGTCGGCTGAGCAAGCAATAATACAAAAAGTATCAAACTAAGTATTACATAAGCTAAATATCACTATGTCAAGAAAAATAATTTTGCTGGAATGGAGACCCAGCCAGCTTAACAAACTCCTTCAAAAGGTTAGCTGTATTCCAACACTGTTTACGTTAAATACAGCATTATGGTACTTGCACGCATGGTGCTATGAGTATTTGCATAATATGATGCCAACTACTAATTATATGATTTGACAGCGACAGCGGACTCTGTAAACCAAGGCCACCGGCAATAGTCAAGTTTAACAAAATACAGACAGACAGAGGATTATAATATTATAAGGCAAATGTACAACCTAAAGCAGCAAGGCAAATTGTCGATGGTGATCACAGACAAACACACATAACTATATGGGCAAACAACACAAAAACACACCGTGAACAATCGCTGGACTTGTTGAAGTGTTTCACACAAATCAGCTTGCGATGCTACCTCCGGGGTCACTTTGCAAATAATGGTAGTTGCTGTTTCTTATAGTATAATCTATGGGTTTTATAACTTGAGTTCCCTCAACGGGTGTGAGTCACATGGCGTGTCAACTGTTTAAAGTCTGAACAACATTAGTTATTGTCCATCTCATTTGTAAATACCTTTGTGATATTGAACAATATAAATATATGCAAATGTCTGTTGTTGTTGTTTTCAAAATTGGTATGTACACTTTAATATCTCGGGATATTTTTCATAAAATTATAGAATAAACCGGTGTTTTTCTTGTTTCAGTTCGAAGATTTCAGTACGGCAAAAGAAGCCAATCCATAATAGATATTGAACATGTTGTTTGTTTCAGGATGAACGTAACACATCTGACAGAAACAGGGCAGTTTTGAAGAAATTCAGCAAATCTGGACCAGAGAAATATGAAGTGTTCAAAGAGTGTCTGACATTGATTAAGCAAGAGCATCTTGTGAAGCTTTTAGAAAAATACGAGACAGGTACGACCCAAGCTTTCTTTTGATTTAATAATATTTAACAGCGTTTGCAAAGAAAATAATAATGTGTAAGAAGATTGGAGAACTTCGAGATATGGGTGTCAATTCTTTGCAAACAGAACAATTATTCATATATTTCGCAACAGAAATCGACAACATTTTAACAGGACTAGTTTTCCCAATTGTTCTGGCCAACTCATTAGGTCATTGTTAAAATCGATGTTAATTAGGCTAGGTGCTGATGTACGTCAAATATTTTTTGTAGTATTTTAGTGACTAAACTACGTAGGTAGAACGAGCATGACACAATTTAGAATGAAAGTTAATAGGATCAGTGTAACAATTACTAAACCATTAGTGTTCTTTTGTGAGAGCGTTGTGGCGTCAAACTTTTGCAAACAAAACAATCCTGCTTTTAATAATGTATAGGACCAAACATAATTCGAGTGTGTGCTTATATCAAGCAAATAGGCGATACTAATTGCAACAACATTCTAGATGGAAATATATATGCATTTTTAAACAAGGATTAATGCAAAACTTCGTTAAACTCTTGTAATGTACCCAATGTTAATATTACAAATTGTGCATGAGCTACTATCAAGTTCACATGTATAAAACACACCTTATAAGAGTAGCAAGTGGAAAAGCTGTTACTGTGACTGTTTTTGTTTTTGTATTAAATGTACTTACTGTAATGTCATCTAATGATGAGTGTAATGACGAAAGTAGTAAAAATGCAGCTACTCATAATGCTGATACTTTATCTTCCTGGCAGCATTGCTCTTGAGCTGTTTTGGCGATAATGAAGGTACTGAAAACATTTAGTAAATATGTTTGGTAGTTTCTGTTTTAAATTGTTTTTGTGCATTCTTGCCATATGAAGAAGGATGAAGGGCTATAGAAAATCTAACATGTATGCACGTCTGTTAGTCAGCCAGTCCGTATCTATATTTGCATCTTGCTCAATAAACGGTCTCGGTCTACCTTGGGCCAGTTTAGGCTTTGCTGATGGCGTAAGTAATTTAACTCTGTGTCATGTGTTTATATATTGTAACAGCAACAATGATAAAGGAGTAAATGAGTAGAGTTATTGCTAAACCTTTATAGCAGATTATTTATTTCAAATAGGCATTGATTAACTCTTCCGGTGTAAAGTTTGAGAAAGACGTGTCTTGGGTGCTCTGTGCATTTTGTGCCTCATTGTGTTAAAGGAAATTTTACTGTTGTGATTTTGTACAGAAGTGTCTGTAAATATGCCAGTCTAACACTAGTGCCGATTATGTGTAAGATTATTTTGTGAAAATGGAATGATTTGAGGGTGTTTTTTGCCATGTCTACAAAAAATGGCGGATGTAAGTGTGATTTTTTTCTGTGACATCTTCACACAATTGTTTGTATAACTGTGTTCGGTTGGCATAGTATTATTCTGCATTGTGTCTTACTGTGCTTTCTACAATGGCTGTGACGGGAGAGATTATAATCAGACGGGCTTATGAGTGTGTCATGGAGGACCCGGATGATTCGACGGACCTAGTGACTATAGTGACGACGACAACCAATCAAAAATTTATGGTTCTATTAGTGGGGCGCATGCGTATGATGTGCTGTGTGGTGTAAACTTCCGGTGTCAAATGGCAGCGCCCAGTCAAACTCAAACTCCGATGCTGACAATAGTGAGCATGAGTATGATTTTATGGCGTGGAGTGATTATAGAACCTTAAGGGACTTACACCGCAATCTACCAAGCGACACGTTCGTTGCCCAGTTAATAAGGAACTATTCATCAAGCAAAACAGAGCTGGAGACTTTGAGATAAAGGTACTTTTATCATGTTAAAAACACGAGAGACGATGTCCCGTTTGAGATAAACTGCGAACTTAAACGGCGGGTGGCCACTCGCTCTGGGAACCCAGTGGTGGTTAAGTTGGCTAATGACATTCATACAATTGTGGACGTGGCCGAAGAAGGTGATTGTAATTTGTAACGGTCGTTTATCAGCACGGGAAAAGCGATCCGTTCTCCCGTGTCTACACGGACGACGTCAGATTGTAATGCCTCTGTCAAAACTCATGTGCATGTGCCAGTGAGGTCGTGTAAAAAGCAAACAAGTGTCTTTATCGCAGGCCAACTATCTCCTTCTTCAGTAGTCTATGATGGTTAGTTAATTGGCACAAAAAAGCAGATTACTGCAGCTGTTTCTCGAATACCGTACTATGTAAAAGTTGTGCAACCGTTGTAGGTGAAGTAGCTATTTGCTCAAAAGAGTCGATTGGAAGATTGACTCGATTGTTAACACAGAGAGTGCCGGACTTCGAGGATAGGCTAAGACTCTTAGAGAGCTTCCTGGATGTCAATCGAATAATGACCATTACTTCACTAAAAGCTGACTTTTTAGGTGATGACAAAAGAGCAAGCGAACAATCTGCTGAAGACTTGTTAAGTGATAACTGTAACTATGCGTGTTATAGTGACGTAAACGTCAATAATGATGTGAGTGATTCCCGAATTTGTTCTGATTAGATTTGTCCCGACCTGACAAAAGTGATCACACGGATAGCGACAGTGTCAGTCGAGGACTCACCACCCAGTTATTACGACTAACTTGCTTGACAGTAGAACCATTGACTAATATGGATTTATAGTGCGTAATTAAGAATGTAAATGTATTGAATTACTGGGAGGCCTTATCAACAAGAAGGGCCCAAAAGTCTCGTCTATACGAGTGATTAATATGTCATTTATAATTCATACAGTGATCAGGGATATGTTGTTTTTTTCTGGGAGATTCTACGGTCGAGAGATATACTGTTTGTCAATATTTTATATTTGTGCACCACAGACACGTTCGTTTCATACGATGGAATTATGACTAGCCCGATAGACTATATTCTTATTCCGATTGAATGTTCACATCTAGTGGAGAACTGTTTGTGAGTACCTGTCAATTCAATATCGCGAGTTACAACGGCTGGCTGCGATTGGAAGACAATTAACAGCAGAAAAAATAAATAAGCGCCCAGCTATTGGTGCCGGCATCACGTTCGGAGAGACAGTGTATCGTAGCCATGAAGATTTGTGTACACAGTGGGGCTTGTACATTAAATCTTTATACTCAAATGCTGAATGCGAGACATTTAATGAGTTAGGGAAGGATTATGTGTCGTCTTGCGTTAGTGGTGTAATTAAAAGATTAAGCCAGACCAGTCCTGATTGACAAGACAATATTTTCTTTACCGTCTGGAAAGGCCGGTGGCAATTATGGCATACTGTACGAACACTTAGAACACTTAGCGTGCGGACATTCAGTCATCTTCGTTGTGTTGTCATGTCTGTATACAGCAATGCTTCGTTTAGGACACGTCCCGGTGAAGATGAAGGAAGTCGTAATAAAAACGTTATACAAAGGAGGTAAGAAACGTAGCGACGAGTCATCGAATTACCGGGTTATAACCTTGTCTTCAGTTATCCATACCTTTTACGAGACAGTGGTGTTAGAACGTTGTCAGGACAATCTCTTGTCTCATATTTCACACACAACGATATAAACACCTTACAACGAAACCATATGTTCTGCTTAGAAAAAACATGCTAGAACTTCGAATGTCTACGGATTCAATGTTTGTTCTGTTAGTCACATGCATGTTAGATGTGGAAACAATAGTAGATAGAAGAAAGCTAATCTTTTTGGACAGTTATGTAGACTGAATGACAAATATCTATCCAAAACGGTGTTTATTCAAAGGCTGATACGGTAGTATTACATAGATAATCAATGTTTTGGCTTTATTCCAGACATTGTGAGAATACTTTCAAAATATCAGTTGACAAATTGTGTTTTGACTTTCTAAACAATGGAGCTTTCCCGTCCAAAAATGCTTAGAAACGTATTGTGAAAGGACACATTGAATACCAGTCCTTAAATGTTATGACTGACAAGCTGGGTAGAGCCGAGTGGTTGAGGCCCAATATTGTGCTGCCAGTACAGTGTTCCCCATTATACAAGACGGGGATTTACGTGCCTATATTGAGCTGGACACCTATGGGTGCCGTGGGTAATCTAATTTCTAGACAATTCCTTCAGAAATGTAACTTGTATTCGTTGATAACAACAAACCTAACACAACATAGGCTGTTGTTTTGTTATAAGAACAATCGTGAAAGAGAGAAACTTGTCCTGTTGTATATCGGTAAATTTGGTTGTGTGACCTTTTCACGATTAATTTATGACAGCATTTCCAGACAGTGTCAGTTTCTACTGACAGCAACCTTAAGCAATGACTTGTTTAGGCTTGTAAATCCTTCTCTAGCCTAGTGCCTTTATCGGATGCTGCATAAAATTACTATACATTCAGAGACACGATGTTTAATGTGCAAGACAAATCAACATTGCATACACTACTGTGGTATCATTTTATTTAGCGATGGCTTAATTTTCGCGTATTTCGCGCTCGGGCAAGTGCGCGAATTTAAAACCTAAGCTAATATTTAACCATATAGTTCCACATACGTATCCGAAACGTGCTAATGTCTGAATGGACCTATATTTTGTTTTTAATTGCCCTTATCGATATTTGATAAAAATTTAAGTATTTATTATGAATAAAAAAAAATATCATTTGCTGTAAAACATTTTGAGTCTTTTCTGTTCAATATTACGTATAAAGCTTACCTTTTGTGTTTGTTGGTCTATTGTTTCAGTTTGCCAAGAGCTATGAAATATGTGACAGTGAAATTGGGATCAGTGAAATTAGCACATTTCAACATCCCAGCTGTTAGTTTCGGCACTCCCTAAGATTGTTTTTTATCTACGTGACAGTAAGCGAGTGCACTGGGAGAAATTGGGAGAATTGTTCACAGTGAAAAAAGATCAAAGGCTCACTTGCGGATAGTGTTAAAACTCTGCTTCCAAGATATAATTAGATGAGGGACAAAATCAACAAAATGTGAGGAGTTATATCGATATTTAGGTAAAGGAAATTTTTTGACTGACCTAAGCCGTTTACGCGAACAAAAGAGAGATTAAAGCTGTAAGTAAACTTATTAGTGGGTATCTACTCTACTACGAGAAGACCAACATGTTTCATTCGACCAGTAGGATTCAGTTTGTGTCACGTCCCAATCATCCGGGAATTTCACACCTTTGGGCAGTGACATTTCTGTTTTCCCTGTGTAGATCAGCTGCGGTGGGAGAAGGGAGCCGCTCTTGGTTACCTATATGACGGGTACGCCAATTAACATGCCAATTTCATGCCAATCAAAGTATGCTATAAATGGCCCTACTGTATGGATCAAACGGGTCCCGTGTCAATTAGCGGCTCCGAATAAACAGCGGTCCGATCATTGACTACTAGTAACAAAGGAAGTGGTAACTGACAGGGGTCAACTGACAAATGATTTGCTGGAGTGTTCAAATAAACAATAATGATAACGGGTCAGTCAATTTTCGATTATAATATATATTTTTTTTTAATTATTTGCGCGAATTTACGTCCGCGCGAAACAGTCTTTTTCTGCGATTGCGCGAAATTTCGTGCCAGCGAAATTAAATGATACCACAGTATATATTTGTATATGTGCACCAGGTTCAAACCGTTGTTTCGTGAAGCTCATAAGGTCTTATACTAAGAAAAAACATTAATGGTCTTATTCATATTGTAAAGTATCAATGTTGTTTGTTTGTTTGTTTTATTCGTCTAATTCTGTGCTTGCATTTACTTGATGCGAGACAATGACTTTAGTGCTACCATGAATTATCGGTAAATGGTATAACCATTGTTTCTGCATTTGTTTTATTGGTTAGGGATCTTTTATTGGTTAGGGATCTTTCTTTTCGTTTCGGTAAGATGCCTTTACCTTTTATAATTTGTGTACATTGGTACTATACTAATGCAAACGTCCCTATCTTGTCAACCACATTCAGTAAAAACATAATTATTCTTTCATTTTGTTTCGGTAAGTATTACCATTGTTTAACATCCGCATGTAAAACATTTATAATTTGTTTATGCTAAATCACAAGATTTAGCATGTTAACATATCAGTTGATAGTGTTCTTCGACATCGTCATGTTATCATGTGGTAGATTAGAATCATTACGTACGAAATGAAATGTTCTTGTTGTTTATTCAAATTCATGATTCCAGTCTTTGGAGGTCGGGAATTATATAACACCTTCTTGCAGTTGTATTTATATTATTTATTATATATTTATATTTTTGCTCACTTACCATTGTGTTCACCACTGTTATAGTTTGTGTCATTTGTTTGTTTTTTGTGTTCTTTTTTTATTTTAACTAATTTAGACGTAGTAGCTTTTTTTTTCTCAGTTCCACTGTATAAAGTGTATAACATTGTTCTGTTTTATGTACATTTTATGTTATGCTCTCCATAATCTGGAGGTAATAAAAGATATCTACCTATCTATATGGTTTCAGAGAGCGCAGCTCAGGATGAAGGTGATGCCAGTGGAACACCATAGATGGGTAAGTTTATTGTCTGAGTATTCTTTCGCAAACGAAAGTTTTAGGGGATTCACTGGAATGTAATTAAACGGTTGTTTGGTCAATCGGTCGGTACGTTTATTGGTCAGCTATTTTTCCCAAAACATGTTCTTAATTTAACTTTTGTCGTGATGACATGTCATTAAAATGGCGTGTGCCTTGTAGGAATGCGGTGCTTCGGTGAGCTCTGTAAGTATGTTGGGCCAATGCCAGCAATAATTATGTTAATACAGATATTGCACAAAACAATGTACATTATAACTCTTGTCATAACTTGACCATATTTTAGACTTATGTGATTTTTGTAAAGCCGACGCTTTCCAGCGTCGTTTGGGGTCGAATCAACAAACCATCTACTAGCTACATAAACCCCCAGCACTTAAGGTACTTCTCAATAACAGCGCCCGATTGTCAAATGTGTGCCAGTACCTGGAAATAATGGTGACGAAGGGGGAAGTGCATTATCGAATGACGAAGGAGGTATCATCTGAACAATGAATATTAGTTTAGGATACATAAAGCACATTTTCTGATTGTATAAGGTTACTGGATAGAAATTATAGTTAAATAGTTAAATGTTATCGCGTTTTAGCTCAACTGAGGTTATATTTAGTACACATGTACGCATTATACATATTTGATACTCTGTATCAATATTGTTACAACAGTGATCCATGAACGAACATGACCGCAAATGTTATACCGCATTCATGTGTTTATCCTGTACTTATAACTTATATTGTAATAATAGTCTTTGCCGTCTTTGCCGATTTCTGAAATTAGTATACGGATTACGTGTTGTCGTCATGCGTTGCAAATGAGCTAAAGATGAAAAGGTAGCATTAACTCCAGTAGATATTCTATGTAGTACAGAGCTTTGGTATTAACTTGACTGCTTCATCAATCGCATTATTGTAAATGCTGGCTAAACAAAACAACGTCATAAGCATAGCTAAATTCCCGTGTGTATACTTGTAGGTACCTGCAGCAATCCTGAAGTCATGGCCCGATGTCCAACACTTCAGGAACCAGATACAATACCCAGAAAAAATAAATTAGATGTTAGGTAAACAGTTTGGTATTAGTGATATTGATCTAGACAATGTTAAAACGGATAACCCTAGGGCACCAAATACTACTAATATGTGCTTTGTCAAAAAGTGAGTAGTCATAGGGATCAGAAACAACAAAAGTGTCCCTTAAGACTGTTGTGGACGCAGCGGACACTGACAGTCAAAAGGTTTAGCGATATCTTAAGACACACATTGGACTGGTGCATAAATCAAATAAATGTGCATGACTATTGTGTTACTATGTTGGAAAGTGATGTTTTCTATAAACATCTATACAGAAGCATTTGCAATATAAATCAAACTCGTTTGAGAAAATATTAACTCTCGTTATTTTTATGATTTTTGATAGGATGATATAGAATTTACTGCAAATCGCTCAATACAATTATCCGTTAAAAGCAATGGGCTGTGATTTTAAAACCTAAATTGAAAAAAAAAAACTGTTCAAATCCATTGTTGTATGATGTTTCGTGAGTATTGTTCAAAATCGCCAATCATTATTTATACATTTGAGTAATGTAATCTGCTAGTAGCTTATAAATTACAAACCAAACACTAAAGTTATTTTCAGCATTTATTCTATGCATATGTTGTAGGGGTGATTTAGAGCGCAAGATAAAATGTGTACTTCATCGTTTGTTAATGTAAAAAAAAATCTTCTTTATTTTTCTACTTTTAGAGATGATTTAAAAAATATGCGGGAAACATTCCCTTATTACCTATTTATATGTACATGCGCCTGTGTACGAGCATGTCTATGTATATATGTTTATGTGTCTTTTTCTTTCTTTTTTATAAGTCAACGCATTAACAATAAAACACCTATGCCTTAGTAACTCATTATTTTTCCGAGGGTGAGTTATGCGCTATGTCAAAGCGGGAAGACGCATTTCCCAGTAATGCTTAGATGCGTTTTCTTTTTCTTTTTGTCCGAGAATAGTTGTATTATGTTTCTAATATAACAATATTTCGGGATGTTTGCTACCTGTTGCAATCTTTTCAGCAGCTAATGAGTGAGTTAATGTCACACATATTACTCTTAAAAACAAACAAACAAAAGCTTTTCTAACGACGTTAATGAACTTCCCTCAGCATGTTAACTATACATAGATTTACATATTATTGTTTTCTGTATTCACAGATTGTTCTGTATTTTGATATTTTAAATTCTTAATTCCGTTAAAATGTGTTAGTGACACTTCGTGTTTAATTTTATTTGAACTTTTGACATATTTATTTTGTTTTACATTATAGTGTTTGCTCCATAACATGACAGTTTGTGTTCAGTACCAAATACAGGTAAACTAGAAAAAAAGATAAAAGAAAGAGCTTGGTATTTTTGTACGAGAACTACAAATATGTCGCATGAAGAACTGTTTGCTGAAGAAATATTTCCAGCACTTCATTTGGTTGTATAACGCACTGTTAATGTAGAGCGATGTGTATTTGTTTTATAAAACTAGATGTCAATTATGATGTAAATGTCCAGGTGTCAAATTTTTAAGGGATAAATTAATGCCTTGAATCGTTATGTTAAAATCGTTTTGAAGAAGTTAAAAACTGCATACCCTTGGATTAAGTACCTTTTACCGTGTGTACAGAAATTTACAAAATGTAATCAACTGTTTTCATTGTATGTGTTTCTTAATAATGACAATGAAAGAAAAGGGGCAACTTCGCAATGCATTGTAATTTAATGTACCTTTACATTCAAATTGCAATATTCAGTGACTGAAGGCTAGCTTTTCTTCATTTTTGGCAAAGTTTGACATGACACTTAACTACACAAGCACACGATGTGGGGTCCTTCAATTCTGTACAAGCCGGGTTTCCATTGTACTGATTATTATTGTATTGTACATGTTCTATGCGTGATTTTATGTTTGTTCTTTAAAATTAAATTACACTTACATGTACGTTTCTTTATACAATATATCGAAAATTAAAACCCAAAAGTCATTATTTTCGTCATGTTTTCTTACCTGTCATGAAAAAAAATACACGTGTATGCCTAAATTAATGTAAATAATGTAAACCCTTTCAAAATGATTACTGCATATTGTCCTTTCTATGTGTAGTTACTACCAAATATGGAGATATATCACGGCAACACGCCAGCTCTGGGTCGACCTTCCGCTCTTGCATGTAACGGTTTACCTCGCACTCAAAGGACACCCACATACCATTGTTGTGCAAAAGTTAAACCAATATTAATTCGATGATGCCATTTATAGCTTTTGGTTAGCACGTTGACTAAGGGCTATTTTTTTTCAAGAAATGACCTAATTGTTGATAAAAAGTGAGGACTTTTTTATTTAGTGGATAATTGAATTAACTTAAGACATGTTTGTATATCGGAGTTATTATTATGTACGCGTTTTAAGTCCCCTCTAAGCAAGACATTTATTGCCGAGGTGCCTTACTTTGTCTTTCATCAACACATGTTCAATATTTCAAAGTTAAATTTGACTGTGATGTAGCGTGTATATAAGCTATAGCTGAAAGTCATAACGTATATTACTGCGACTACTATCTCAAAAAAACGGACAGGAAGAAACCATCGCTAAAATTACAATAAATGAATTTCGATTGTAAAATGTAAAAAGTACATATTTTAGATCAATGGGGTGTCTTCGTTAAGTTGTGATTTCATTTAAAGGCTCGAAATATGCATACAACAAATGAAGGCAACAGCAAAAGCTATTAGGGACATAGTTCTCATGCCAGCATACACTGCGTCCTTGATGTGACTCCGTTATTTGTCCAGACGAATGTCATGGGTGACCTATATATTATTACCAAATGGTAGTGTTAGTTCAGTCACTATTATTTACCTCTGATTAAAGCTCAACGTTTAAAACGAATGGCAGGATACAGAATGAGTTGGACCGCGCGGAAACTCGTGGTTGATGCCAAATTATAACATTGGCCTACATGTCAATGAGAAGTGGGGCATATAGTGCAGCATATTAAGTAATACGAATCTCTCAGTTGTTGAAACAAGCATCAAAGTTGACACACATTTTGTCATGACCGCCACATTTTCAAGATAGCGGTAATTACAGTCCTTCATACAACTCCATCAATTCCATCATACAACTTGAAGAAAAAATACCTCAAAAAAGTACAACATAACAAAGTTTCAGGGCATGCATTTTATACATAGATAATGACGTTACGAAGATGCAATTACCTCTATACTAGACCACAAAACTCACGCAGCAAAATAATTGATCAGCGTATTCATTCTGCCATAAATACACCTCATTTACAGACACAAGTGTAGAAGTTTTAAAACATTTTGGACAATGATGACACCACTTCAGCCTATTATTCAGAACTGGACAATGTTCTTGACAAATACAATTTCGAAGACAAAACCGCACCGCATTTTCAATGTTGATGAAACTGGTATAAATCCAGAACATAAGCCCCCTAATGTTATTGGCCCAAGAGTCATGCGAACACCAACAATTACATCTTCCCGTTCAAGTAACACAACTGTAATTGCATGTTGCAGTGCCACTGGCCAGGCTATTCCACCCTACTTTGCCTGAATGACAAGTTGCTTGATGAAGCTTTGCCTGGCGCAGGAGCCTGTATGTCAGAAAGTGGTTGGTCAAATAGCTGCATTTTTTTTCCAGTACATATCTCAGCATTTTGCAATGTATGTTCCTAGTGGTTTAGGTAATGGCTACACCCTCATTTTGTATGATGGAGCATCTTCACATTTCAGTCCATTCTTGATCAACTGGGCAATTTAACATAACGTTGTTTTAATGGTTTTACCTGCCCATACCTCGCACTGTCTGCAACCACTTGATGTGGGAGTTTTCAAACAATTTAAATGTGCATATAATAAAGCCTGTCATGAATTTATGAGAGCAAATGTTGGACGTCAGATAACTCGTAGTGATATTTGTCCATTGGCATGTAAGGCATACACCAAAGCTTGCACTCCGTCCAATATCATAAATGCCTTAAAGAAGACTGTAGTTGTGCCTTTTAACAGCCAGGTCTTATCACCAGAGCAGTTTCTTCTAAATCAAATTTCATGTCCTCCAGTTGAAACTTCTTCCACGTCACTAAATCATGGTGTTTCTGAAAGTGTTGCAAACAGTTCCCTGTCTAGCTTCTTGCAGAAAAAAGGCCCCAAATTTGTTCCAACGTTTAAAGTAAAACAAAAACTTCATCAAAGCCACAGACATCTGGAAAAGAAATCACAAATGCATCCTTTGTCGAATCTTTGGTTTCAAATACCAGTACAAAACAATGTGCTAATAACCAAACCAAAAAAAAAACAACACAGAACAAATGTGTTGTTCCTGTTAAAGCATCTGTTGTTGAGCCTGCTCCTTCCAATGTGAATATGAACATTGTCCATGAGGATACTCGTGACACTGATTCCGACGCGGAAGACATTCAACAGACAGAAAAATGTTATGTTTGCAACAAGTTTTATGTGGATAGTCATGATGCTTTCATAAGCATAATTTCCTGGGGCAAGTGCGACATGCAGGACTGCAATCACTGGGTGCACTTGAACTATTGCACAGACGTGAGAGTTCTCCGGCGAGACGATTCCTTCTTCTGCCCTTGCCTTGTAAATGTCAACTAACGTTAAATAAATTGAGACTCATGTTTAGAGTTACGTATTTAACATCATCAGATATAACTGTTCTTTAAGCGTTTTTTAGTGAAAGAGGATGTTCATTCAAACATTTTTTTATTACTTTCGTTGCAACACACAATTTGTCGTATATGCATGTTTATAACAATATTACGTGCTTTGAGACGACCCCTGACAACTTGTTTGGAATATTTTACCTAAACACCGATGACATTGACCTTTCCAAACGCCGTGATTTCAGAAAGAAATGGAATCAAAGGATTGAAAACTAAACAGGTATGTAAGGAAGAGAATTGTTGAAGTTGTTGATGTTAAATTTCCTCAAATATTGTACATTTTAATGCCTAATGAGCGATTAATTGCGTTAGACGCCCGAAAACTTGTTAGACCTTGCTATAAGGGATAGGTATCTCAGACATATGTCAATATTTTAAACTAACAAACAAAATAAATTCGTCATCAATTAACTTCTAAAAAAAAATATATATATACAATTGATTTTCAAAATAATTCAACGATGAAGCAGCTGTATGATTTGTCGTTTAAATATTCTACTAACACAAGGTCGAGCAACATAATTAAAAAAGCATGAACAAATCTTGCAAAATAGGGACACGAAAAAAACAAATCACACTTTGACAGTTTAACAATAAAGTTAGTGTTATCTAAATGACAATGGACAATGATTTCCACATGAATGTTGAAATAACGTACACAAATGAATGCCCTGTTTTTGTTTTGGATTTGGTTCATCGCAGTGCTCAACTACGATCATTATAGGAAAGTCCAGCTGTTGAAGAGGACCCCAGACACAAGTCTGTGTAGAACCACTGGCGCACCACAGGTTAGCTGGAAAGCCTCCCCATATTATGTCTATTGCCCCGAACGGGACGAGAACCCATGCAGTGAGAAGCAAAACAATCAAGGTAGTTTCTTACACGCCTTACACTGCCTTACACACGTGAGTTACATGCTATACTGTTCTTGAAGCAAGTGTGGAGTGTGCTGAATTACATATGTGCAGAAAGTGTAGGTTGTTCATTTGGTAACTATAATATATTGGCACCTCTATTAGGCCTTTATTCTTGTTAAATTTCTTGTCTGAAGTTTCATTTTATTCCCGACATTAGATTAATATACACCCTACTATATTATATTTGCACAAAAAAGATTACAATGCGAAGAGAAATAAAAATAATAAAAAAATGTTTTGGCAAAACACGATAGGGATGTTTTATGAAAGGTATTGGGCTTAAATCCGTCCGCATTCATACTTAATTAATAAAATATGACAAAAAGCATGTATGATAATTCCATGCCATATCACTAATAATAAGGATGTAACATGTAATAATGAACTGAAATACTTAGATGTATCTGACTATGATTTCCTGATATCCATCTGCATTCAATGACAAAACTAATACTTAATGAATACAAATGCTAATCACACTTGCCTTATTTTTCTTTTTTTGTCTATGGTTAATAGTAAATATGTAATAGTGAACTTCTAGAAAAGACAACTAAAAGTGTTAAAAAACCAACGCCGTTATAACATTGTGTCAGTCCGTGTATTAATGCACATGACTGAACAGTAACAGGGAATGAATTGTTTCTGGTTTTAAAATACACTGCATCGACCAATTATGATCATTATAGCAACGTCCAGCTTATTGGTGGAGGAACGCCCCAGACACATATCTGGATAGATCTTCCGGCGCACTGCAAATCAGCTGAAATACCTTCCCAAGTTAAGTACTTCGTTCCGTACATGACTCGAACCTACGCGGTGACAGGCTAAGCAGTCAGAGGAGTTACACATCGCCGACTATACCACTACGCCACGGGCGACCCCCTTATGTAAAAAATCAAATTTAACTAGCATAACAATAGACATAATGAAAATCCTCGTCATTGTTTCCCACTTAATATATATTCTTATTTGCAACTCCACGGCACCCTACTACAGCGTTTAAATGTCATGTGATGTTACATCTGCTCGGATTAAAGATCTGAAAACCTGCAGTATGCCACTGGTTCTACCTAGATATGGGGTATTCCTCCGTGAAAAGAAGCTGCATATAACCAATATAACCGTTATTGCGTTGGTTCGATATAATATATGTATCTGAAATACAGACAACCAGATAGCCTTGATTATGATATATACCGAGATATTGTACCGGTATTCTACACATGGATCCAAGCCACAATCTGCTGAAATACAAACAACCAGATAGCCTTGATCATGCTATATACCTCCATATTGCACATATATTTTCAACCGTACATAACCGTGTTATTTATAACTGTGACATCAATTAAAGTAGCTTTGGATGAGGACCATAGACTAACTGTTGGGACTGTTGGGAACAATGCGTCACTGCGTACTGATGCCATAACACAGTTGGACATTAACACTCTGGGATTTCACATACTGCCTACTCGCCCGACCTGGCTCCATTTGACTGTTTTTTCCCCTAAAAATCAAATTTCATCTCAAGAGCAGCCTCTATAAATCATTAAGACAGCTGCTGCCAGCAACCAACACAACAAAGTCGTAGGAGGATGTAAAAACACACTAATCGGGTGAGTGGGTATCTAGACACAAACGATGTTTATAGCACTCTGGTGCTTACGTCGAGAAATTACAAGTACTTATGTAAGTTGTGCTGTTTTCTTGATGTCGATCTCAAGCATGTCGCTGTGTGAAGATAAAGAAAAAGTAGTATTTTTGTTAAGAGTGGCATTGTGTTACCCTTGTTTGTTTTCCTGTAATAATAACAACGTACACACATTTCTGGGGCAATACTCGTATCACCAAATCTATAACACAGTATGTGAGGGACCAGTAGAACACAATTGTACGTGTACTGACCCTTTTAAATGACTTCAAAATCATCGTTTTAATTAATAAATCATACTTCATATATTTTTGCATTTAAAAAGATAATTACATACATTTGTTTAATATGCCATGAATTTGGAGCATAATTGCATTTTACATTGAGTCTAGTGCATTCTATGTTCTCAGTATTTCGCCCATTTGTATTCTGGTTTGTTTGTTTATTAGGTGTATTGTCCCATAATTAGTAGTTCAATTATCTGGAGACGGTGTCAACTGGAAGCCGAACTATGCATGCATTCATTGTGTTCAGCATGCTGTGAAAACCTTGCATGATGCCACACCCAGTCACGTTATTCTAACACTGGCAAAACCAATAGAGGAAATAGCCCTAAATTCTGCTTGATCTCTAGCCACTACCATTTTTAATGACTTGGGCATATACGAGTGTGTGCTTTCTACTATAAAAATAACACACTGTAGGGAATGCCATACATTTCTTTTTGACAAGCAGGAGAGAAACACGTTACCTTTTTGACAAGATCTGGCACGAATAAAAGACCGAGGCACCAATCGTCAAAAGTTACCTCTGAGAGTATGGATTTTACTTGCAAGAACCAGGAGACATCTCGACTTGATATGTTGTAGATTCTACCGTGGCATGACACTCCATTTTAACCACAGTGGCGCTCCATATGGCCACCATCATGTTTAGCTCAAATACACGATTCGTATCGTTCTCAGATCCATTGTCAACATCCAAAACAAAACAACTATCAAATAAAATTAAATATATATATATGTCATTAAAAAAAGTTACCATTATCTAATAAGACTAGAACAGCCATTATCCATAATTACAAGACGTTACAATTACCAATTATTATTTTGGGATCGGGATTGGGACTTGACGGCATTTTTGCCGATACTTTGGAGCGACATTTCTATCATTATAGCAAAGGGGCACTTATGAGATTCCCAGGAACTGAATCCGGCCGGTCCACTTTACCGACACCGACGAGTCTGGCGTAATATTGTTCCCTAAGCCCCGAGCGTTAGAAGGGAAGCCACTACTATCAAATTTAAAGTGTTTGGTTTGACCGGGCCGGGGTTTGAACCAGCGACCCCACGATCCGAAAGCCGACGCTCTACAACTTAAGCTATTGGGGCCGGTCCAATTGTTTTGAAAAGTTATAATTATCAAATCAATATTTGAATTATCATTGCTCATCAATGCTAGAAAGATAATTATCTACCAACTTCAACTAGCATTACACATCAATACTGTAAATATAATAATCCATCAATGCTGGAAGTATCAGTAATCATTCATACTGAAAGTAACATTACCCATCGATACAGATAGTAACATAACCCATCAATATTGGAAGTATCATTACCCATCAATACTGGAAGTATGATTATCTATTAATATCGGAAGTTTCATTAACCAATATCAATACTGGAAGTTTCATTATCCATAAATACTGAAAGTATCACTACCCATCAACACTGGCAGTATCATTACCCATTAATTCTGGAAGTAGTTTTATCCATCAATACTGGAAGTTCCATTATCCATCAATACTGGAAGTATCATTACACATCGATACTAGAAGTTCCATTATCAATCAATACCAGACTTATCAGTATCCATCAATACTAGAAGTATGATTATAAATCAATATTGGAAGTAACATTGTCCATCAATACTGGCAGTATCATTAATCATCAATACTAGAAATATAAAAATCCATCAATACTTGAAGTGTCATTATTAATCAATAATAGACTTATCATTATTCATAAATTGATTACCCATTAGTACAAGAATTATGATTTTCCATCAATAATGCAAGTATCATTACCCATCAATACTGGAAGTATCATTATCCATCGATATTGAAGTATCCATCAATACTAGGCGTATCAATATTCATCAATACTAGAAGTATCATTACATATTTATACTACAAGTATCATTGCCCATCAATACTGGAAGACCCATTACACATCAATACTAGACGTATCATTACCCATCAATACTGGAAGTATCATTACCTATCAATAAAGGAAGTATCATTTTCTATCAACTCTGGAAGTATCATTACCCAACAATACTAGAATTATCATTACCATAAACACAAGAAGTATCATTACCCATCAATACTGGAAGTATCATTACCATAAACACAAGTAGTGTCACAAGAAGTATCATTACTTTAAACACAAAAATGTATCATTACCATAAACACGATAAGTATCATTACCCATCAATAATGGAAGTATCATTACCATTAACACAAGAAGTATCATTACCCATCAATACTGGAAGTATCATTATCATAAACACAAGATGTGTCATTACCTTAAAGACAAGAAGTGTCATTACCATAAACACAAGACGGATCATTACCATAAACACAATAAGTACAACAAGAAGTATCATTACCATACACACAAGAAGTGTCATTACCATAAACACAAGACGTATCATTACCATAAACACAAGAAGTATCACAAGCAGTTTCATTTCCATAAACAAAAGAAGTATCATGTCCACAAACACACAAAAAATCATTACCATACACACAAGAATCATCAGTATCCATCAATACTGGAAGTATCATTGCCATTAACACACGAAGTATCATTGCCCATCAATACTAGAAGTATCATTACCCATCAATGATGGAAGTATCATTACCCATAAACACAAGATTCCCCATGGAAGTTCTCGACCTGACTAGGGCTCAAACACAAGTTGGTAGGGGGGGGGGGGCTGAGGATTTCAGGTCTGTGACTATAACCACTCAGCTACAATCGCCGCACGCCCCCAACCATCATGGTACAGCGGCTCTTCTGTGCACTTTTAAGCATAAACTTTATTAATTAACTATATAATAATTAAATTAGATATGCCAGCTTTTTACAATAGTCTACAGGTACAAACGAGACAGCTGCCTATTCAGAAGACATGTGTGTTGCCAGTCTTAAATTTGGTCCAATGGTACATACTTCTCCACTTTAAACTTCCTTCGGTCAGAAACATCCAGCTGTCTTTTTTCACCGGTAATCAGAAAGGAATTTTATGTTACATCGGACGTACCATCAAACACAATTGTGGTCATATTGGCGGCGTTCAGCTAATTACTGGTGAAGGAAAACACCAGAATTAATCAGGATAGAACCACTGGTGCACCTCAAATTAGGTGAAGAATCTAATTTAAAATGAAACAAAAAGGTTTTATTTCCTTTTGGCATTTATGCTTATAACCCCGTCGTCCCTAGTCAGGGTTCCAGATAAGAATTTTAGCTAAATGAGTGAAACTTACGAAGATAATAAACAATAAGTCAAGGAGTTTTTATGTTTGTTTTTTGTCGTTGTTGTTAATTAGCTCTTGTATTTTTTGTCTTTTCTTACCCAGTTGGGTGAAGACTGGGCTATAAATGTGGTATCTAGTGCGTTCACAACTTTCTTTTTAAATTGTTTTCTTTTATCCCCGATTTTGACCTCCTGGTGACCCAAAAAGCAACCCATCCAAGATTTCGTGCAGACAATCATTCTGACCAAGTTTAGAGAAGATTGGATAACAACTGACGAAGGGGTTGATTGGGCTATCAATACATTCCGGCATTATTTCTAAAAATGTACGACTTTGAAATGCATGTTTACTTCCCAGCTATAGATACATATTTGCCTATTTTCACAAGTTATATGATTCAAAGTTAAGTTGATACTTTTAATATAAATAATACAGAAGTAAACGCATAAAGAGCAAATGCATATTTCACTTCTCACCTGTTGACATCTCTTGTCTCGAACATAGTCTGAGTTCAACCAATAATACTTTATGTTACATCAACTATCAATAAAAAGTTCGGCTCACTATCTTAGGCATTACATATATCAAGAAGCCAATATATGTATCCTGTGTGTGAGTAATCCTGTGCAAGTGTTAACTTAACAATTCAGTGAAATGTCTCTATTTTATTGATTAAGTTCGTGGCTTAAAATAAACTTAACACATGTAGTAGATCACCTTTGTTTTGACTATCAATATGCACTGTTGCATAATGGTTAAATTGTAAAATATTGGGAGGTTAGGAAAACAGAATACCCCAACATCCTTCTTATAACAGGTGATGATCTACCATTTCCTTGGACTTCACATGGCATCCCTCACGTTTATGGCATGATGGGTACAATGGCTCATATGTGAATTATATAGCTAACCGACCAGCATCATATCTTGTAACAGGTGAGGATCTACCATTTTCTTGGACTTCACATGGCATACTTCATGTGTATGGTATGAGGTGTACAATGGCTAATACGTGTATTGCAGAGCTAACTGACCAGTACCATATCTTGTAACAGGTAATGGTCTACCATTTCTTCAAATTAAGAGTGTCCCTCATGTTCACTCCGAAGCAAAATGTTTAATTGAATAAAATAAATAAAACTATATAAAATGTGAATTTAAACATCCAAATAATTAGTCAGAAGTTTTAAAATATACAAACACGATTAAAGTTATTGTGTTCATTCTAAAATAGCAATTTCCATGCTGATGTATATTTCTAATGAGGGTGACAAGCGGCCATGTTCCATTGTTGCTGGCTTGTTACTCTTCTGAGCGAACAGCCTCTTACTGCATGGGTATAACCATTTCATTCACAGGTCTTCACAGGGGGAGAGGATAAACTTAGAATTTTTGATCATGGGAAATTTGACATTTAATAAGGAAAATATCCACTACCCACCAAAATATCAGGAAAAATCAACTTTAAGGCTCTGGGTGAAGTTGTTCATAACATCGATATTACTAAAATATAGAAGAAAACAAACGTCTCCCCAATAATGTTCAAACATCTCTCGAACATGCCTCATCATATAATATCTATAAACATGGATATATTTTAATTAAAACACCCAATAAGGTGCTGTTCATATATTTAAAATAACTTTAGTATAAAACGGATATTTCACTAGCCCCTCTCAGAATCGAACTGAGGAACCAGCCCTTTTTGATTAATGACACAAATACAAAGCGCTGGCTCATCCAATAGGAGCTACATTGGTAAACCCCATCTATACCAAATTGCATTTTAAATTGTAGAATCCCTCGTGCGGGATGTGAAAATTTAAATAGTTTACCCGGATTTCCCGACCATAAGGTTGGGACTGGTCCCATGGAAGTTGGTAGGGCCTGATAGGAAAATAGATACTAATACATTTAATTAATAATACATAATGTATTATATATTAAACATCATATGGCGGCCATGCTTGTCCGGATCAACCCTTGACTTCGCAGAAGAGGGGGGTGGGTGGTGTTGGTAGGGCCTGATAGGCACACTGTAGTTATATATTTATAAAACTACAAATAACTGCCCAGCTTAGCCCTCAGCCATGTACCCATACTAATTCTATGTAGGTCCAGGGCTGTGGTAAGTTGGTAGGGCCTGATAGTATACAAAGTATTTATATACTTTTGTAAACATACAAATTTAAACCACATCCCGCAGAAGGGGGACACAATAATTGATGAGGCATGATAGGGAGGGATGATAGTGGCCCTCGTAAAGCTAACCTCTTCATGGACCGCCAGGACAACACGGTTCACCGTCCGACGATTAACGAGTGCCTTTGAAAGTGTATAGAACACTTCAATAATTTAGTCCATAGCAACTAATCTTCAAAGATACGGAAACATAGTTACCCAATATGAAAATAAATCACCATACTGAAAACGTCATTCCTTAAACTACTTTCTTCTCAGGGCTGATGACTACCACTGCTTTATGCAATTGTCAAATGTGGTTAAAGTCTCAGCTCCGCTACTTTTTGCTCTTTATTGTGTTGTTTTTATCCGTTATAAAACTATTCTACTCTGGTATATGGTTAAAATGGACAAGAAAAATATGTCAAAGTGGCATAATAAAAACAAAATTCCATTTATTAACCTGTCTATACTATCTAATATATATCATATATTTCTAAAAACTATGTTTTGACATCTTTTGAGTGAGCCATGGACTAAATAAATAAATCACACCCCTTTCAAATGAAAAAATATCACTATAAAAAAACACATGACGCTGGTTCTACCCAGGGAGAGCTTTGTCTAAAACCCTTTTACGAATATCTTTATTTATATTTATCGATTATTGATCAATATAATTGAGATAAGGGGATTATATAATCAACTATGATATTGTTAATATAAGCTGTTTAATTATTCTTAATTAATTGAAACATGTGTCAATATGAGTACTCCAACCTAAACAAGGAGCATGGATTGCATCTTATAAACGATAAATAAACCAAAATATATAGTATTGCTATGACAATATGGGATAGTTATACAGGTTTATCTTTTATTAATGTACCCATGAATTAAATATATTCCAAATAGTATGTATTATTCAAATTAAATAATTTAATAAAGAATACAGTTTATACTTCCCTGCATCTTCCACGAACACAGACCTGTGGGGTGGAAACGTTAAGGGTCGTAAAAACAGACAATCCGTAGAAAATAAGACACTTCCATACACAAGAAAGGCACCCCGTTGTAGTTAACAAACACACGAAAAATCCCTGAGAACCTCGTCCCTCCCCAACACGGTTAGAACAGCATACATGTCTATTAAACCGATTTTAATCCAGATCGGCAAAAATGGCCTGTACAAAATGGCGAGAAAGGAAGTGGATTATACTCGAAATATTTAAGTGCAATTAATATAACACAATTGAAGTGTTACTTACTACTAAAGTATTAACTACTGCTACTAGTAATTAGGATATGTACCTACGTCTCCCTGCGGGGCCCTTCTTCTTTGGTTATACTTGTACAGCAGTCTACGTTTTGAGATCTTTAGGAATAACTGCTCTCCCCGACAATCAAGTCTATTTATAGACCAGGGCCCTGCGTAGTCTGCGGGTCCAGTCAGTCCCGGTCTCAGTTACGGTCCCAGTATGTTAGCCGTCAACTACATAATTAATAACAACTAATCTGTCCTATGTATTATTTACATGTTTATGATAGTTACGCCACTATTATTATTAGCATATTTTAGGACGTTACAAGGTGATTGTTATATATATATAGAGGCTACATTTACCGTGTTGTCGGCATGTATATTCTGATCAGGCGAGGGGCGCCGCACGAGGTAGTCGGACGGTTGAGGCATATTGTGGGGAATTTCGCCAAATCTACTCTTCTGCATCATAATACTATCGCCTGACCTCGGAGGGACACGGGATGGAATGGGATTTACCGGCAATTTTGCCGATACTGTGCAGCGACATTTATATCATTATAGCACAGGGGCACTGATAAGGTGACCAGGGACTGAACACGGCCGGTCCATTATACTGATACCGACGAGTCAGGCGTAATTCCGCCAATTAGCCCTGAGTGTTAGGAGGGAAGCCACGACTACCGACTTTAAAGTCTTTGGTTTGACCCGGTCTGGTTCGATCTCGCGACCTCCCGATCCGCAAGCCGAGGCTCTACCAATTGAGCAATTGCGGCCAGTGAGGACATGGTCCTGCCCATATATTTAATAAAATAAAGCATATCTACATTTTTGTCAAATATATGCTATAAATATCTCCGTCTCTCCTATTTGAAATATATATAATAATTAATAATCTGACTCTTTTGGGAATGGGAGACAAGCTTTTCAATTGTCAACTTTTGGTAGATATGTCTCCCTTCCCGACTTGTTATCTATCTTTCTTGTTGTTTTCGTTGCAATATTATAGCTCTGTTTCTACGGTGCCTGTAGACGATAGAAATATATATATATATATATATATATATATATATATATATATATATATATATATATATATATATATATATATATATATGTATATTTAATTAATAAATCGCATACCAGAGAGCACGTAAACAATAATCAGTCTCGTTGTTGAATTTTTTTATGCCAACATTACTTTAAAAAGGTCCTAAAAGGTGCCGATGCATTAGAACACAAACGACGTAATATATGTAGGTTAACTTTTATTTTAAAGTACACTGGCATTTTGGTATTTTAAACTGTGGTAATCTGTGTTATGTGGTGTTCGCTAACACTGCGTTATGGTCCCAGTAGTAGGCATTTTTATTTTTATAATCTTAATCTTCATGGGAAGAGCAACCCTCACGCCGGTAATATTGATAACTACCTGTGGTATTTTCTTTTAATCTTCCTTACATTAATGCTCGCCTAATAAACCATGATTAAGACAAGGGTAAACCAACCCGAACAGTTAGGTCAGATTGTTCCCTAAAATTTGTCATTTTGTCCTTTTTTTGGACCCCAAGTTAACCAAAAATGAACTCGTACAATGTTTTCTGACTAAGTTTGATGAAAATTGGATAAAAACTGTGGCCTTTAGCGTGTTCAAATTGTTGACGCCGCAAGATGGACGACGGACGCCTGACGACGGAAGAAAGGGTATCAGAAAAGCTCAAATGAAGCACGTTGTGTTCAGGTGAGCTAAACAAATGTCCAGGAGCTGATCTTTCCTTTGATACGTTATGACGACAGTAGTGACGTCTTAAAAAGTAATGTCCACATAGTATTCACAAGAAACAGAGTAGAAGTAATATTTCTATAAGAAGAAGTACACACAATTGTCATTGTAAATGAAATTAACTTTTAATCAAGAAAAGAAAAAGATCCGATAAGAGTAATTTGTTCTCAAATGCAAGCAATGAATAGAATGAAGCTGATCTATTTTAAACATAACTGCTAAAGCCATGACGCATTCTTAAAGTACTTACGATAGTAAACAATAGTCAAATAGTATTTGGGAAAGAATAGTTTTATTTTAATATAAGAAAACAACACAAAAAGCAACAACAACGACGAATAGTTCTTGTTGTTAAAATACAGCTGATATAAGGGAGACAATCCAATTAGTCTTGTGTTAATGTAAGAAAGAAGTTCTTGTAGTAACTCTTTTTTTTTGGAGGGAATATGATGAATAACATAAAGCTAATAAATAAAGGTGTTTTCTCAACATGTTGGTGGTTATTAACACGTGTTTGTAAATGCAAGGGAAATACCAATTTCTCAGTTTTGCTTTGTAACAACTGTCTCTTAACCTAAATAAAAATAGAACAACCGAAAAAATGTGCTTAATCTGTGACTTCTCACATCCTTTTCAACAATTATGGGGCATTTTTCTTGTCATATTTATTTGCCAGTAATCCGGCATTATTACAACTTTCATTACTATATACAAGAAATGGAATGTAAAAACATAACATTCTACTAGGGGGACTTCTTAATAAGTCACTGACGAGATATGTGACCTAACGAGACGAGGACACCAACATCGTCAGCAAGCATTTTGACTGGCCAATACACTCTCTGAAAATTGTCGGACAGAGGATGGCCAGAAAAAAAACACAGAAAGCAGTAAATTAATACAAACATTTTGCATGTAGTAGTAGCCAATCTAGTTGAACAGCTGAGACTGGAACCTGTTCAAATCCATTCAAACATCCCAAGCAGAAAAGCCCAGACTGGAACCTGGACAAATTCATTTTAACACCCCATGGTAAACAACCGAGACTGGAACCTGGTCAAATCCATATAAACACCCTAAGTTTAACAGCCGAGACTGGAACCCGGTCAAATCCACATAAACACCCCAAGTTGAACAGCATAGACTATGACCTGGTCAAATCCATTTAAACACCCGAAGTTGAACAGCAAAGGACGGGGACCTGGTAAAATCCATTTAATCACCCCAAGTTAAACAGCCAAGATTGGAACCTGGTCAAATGAATTTAAATAACCATAGTTGAAAAGCCCAGACTGGAACCTGGTCAAATCCATATAATCACCCCAAGTTGAAAAGCATAGACTGGGACCTGGTAAAATCCAATTAAAGACCCCAAGTTGAACAGCATAGATTGAAACCTGGTCCACCTAAACACACCAAGTTGAACATCACAGACTGGATCCTGGTTCATTTAAGCACCCAATATTGAACAGCATAGCCTGTCACCTGGTCAAATCCATTTAAACACCCATAGTTGAACAGTGCAGAGTAGAACCTGGTCGAATTCATTTAAACACCCAAAGTTGAACTGCCCAGACTGGAACCTGTTCCAATTAAGCACCCTAAGTTGAACAGCACAGCCTATCACCTGGTCCACTTAAACACATCAAATTGAGGAGCACAGACTGGAACCTGGTCCATTTAAACACCCCAAGTTGAGCAGCCCAGACTGGTACCTGGTCCATTTACACACCCCAAGTAGAACAGCACAGACTGGAACCTGATCCATTTAAACCGCCAAGATGAACAGCCGAGACTGGAGCCTGGCCAAATCAATTTAAACATCGGAAGTTTAACAGCACAGACTGTCACCTGGTACATTTGACACATCAAATTGAGGAGCACAGACTGGAACCTGGTCCATTTAAACACCCCAAGTTGAGCAGCCCAGACTGGCACCTGATCCATTCATTTAAACACCCCTAGTTGAACAGCCTAGACTGAAACCTGGTCCATTTAAACACCACACGTTGAAAAGCACATACTGGAACCTGGTCCAGTTAAACACACCATTAATATGTCGATATACTTGGTTATGTGGAAGCGTCCCATGAATACAACAAACATCACCTGATGTGGCACAGTAGCAGTTGTATATGCTGCATCTCACTACTGTTTGGGCAGATTACCTTTACAAGGAAACAACGTTTAATTTGATACAATTACGGCTTGTTCGTCTGGTTTACACGATGTGCTATGCACCGAGAAAATATGACACCGCGGTCAATAATGATTTCGCAATGCATATAACCATTAAACATATGTATCACCACATAAATATAAATACACTTGCCTCAGTCACTGTGTGCGTTCGATTAGAATAGAAACAAAACTAATAAAAACTAATAATAGGGTTGTTTTATGAAAGGCATTGGTCCTAAAATCCGTCCGCATTCAATGCAACCACATAATACTTAATGAATAAACATGACAAAAAGCAAACATGATAACCCCTTGCCATGTCAATGAAAATAGTGTAATAACATGTAATAATGAACTGAAATACTTAAAAGTATCTGACTATGATTTCCTGAACTCGATCTTCATTGGACGACAAAAATAATAACAATAAAAATAATAAGAATAAAAATGACAGGGGCCAAATATGCTAATCA
Source organism: Sinonovacula constricta (assembly GCA_007844125.1). Classification (NCBI taxonomy): domain Eukaryota; kingdom Metazoa; phylum Mollusca; class Bivalvia; order Cardiida; family Solecurtidae; genus Sinonovacula; species Sinonovacula constricta. The sequence goes on along the minus strand of CM017573.1, from coordinate 28,905,898 downwards.
CACATGCTATTTTTTATCCCTTTTCTATGGTTAATAGTACAAACATGTAATTGTGAACTTCTACAATAAGGCAACTAAAAATTTGTTAAAAGAACCAACGCCGGTATAACATTTTAAATAATGATGACTGTCATAACAGACATCATTATGCCACTATCATACCTAGCTTGATGTACTGATAAGGATGTATCACTGATTTGAAACCAGGACTGAATTAAGGATTAAAGAGATAATGTGTATGTCAATCCGTGTGTTAATGCACATGACTGAACAGTAACATGAAATAAATTGTTTGTGTTTTTGAAATATATTGCATCGACCAATTATGATCATTATAGCAACGTCCAGCTTTTTTTGGTGGAGGAACACCGATGACACATGTCTGGGTAGAACCAACGGTGCACTGTAAATCAGCTGAAATACCTTCCCACATTAAGTCCTTCGTCCCGTACGGGCCTCGAACCTACGCTGTGAAAGACTAAGTAGTCAGAGGAGTTACAAATCGCCGACTCTACCACTACGCCACGGGCGACCCCCTTATGTAAAAAGTCAAATTTAACAAACATAACAATAAACATAATGAAAATCCTCGTCATTTTTTCCAATTAAATCTGTATCCCTATATGCAACTACACGGCACTTGCTACAGGGTTTGAATGCCATTTGAGGGTACATCCGATACTCAGATTAAAGAACTGCGAACCTGCAGTATGCCACTGGTTCTATCCAGATATGGGGTATTCCTACATGAAAAGAAGCTGCATATAAACATTATAACCGTTATAACCGTTATTGCGCTGGTTTGATATACATCTGAAATACAATGAGCCTCAATTTCGATACATACCTAGATATTGTACAGTGATCCTACACATGGATTCAAGTCACAGCCTGCTGAAATACAGACAAGCAGATAGCCTTGATCATGCTATATACCTCCATATCGTACAAATAGATTCAACTGTACATAACCATGTTGTTTATAACTGTGACATTAATTAAAGTAGCTTTGGGTGAGGACCATTGACTGACTGTTGGAGACAATGCGTCATTGTATACTGATGTCATAACACAATTAGAGATTAACAGTCTGTGATTTCGGCAACTGTCACATCAAGACTACTTGCCCGTCCTGACTCCATATGACCGTTTTTTTTTCCCCTAAAAATCAAATTCCACGAAAGGGCATCCACTAAAAATCATTAAGACAGCTTCTACTAGCAACAAACACAACTAAGTTGTATGAGGATGTAAAAATACACCAATCGGGTGAGTGGATATCTAGTCACAAACGATGTTTATAGCACTCTGGCGTTAAAGAAAATGTCAGTTTTTTTTCTTGACGTCGATTGCACGTTTTAAGTGTGTCGCTGTGTGGAGATAAAAGATACATGGTCTGTTTGTAAAGAGTGGCATTTTGTAACCCTTGCATTTCTTTGTTCATTAATAACGTAGTGTACAAATGTCTGGGGGCAATATTCGTATCAACAAATCTATAAGACAGTATGTGGGGAGACAGTAGAACACAGTTGTACGTGTACTAAGGCCTACAACTTTAAATGACTTCATAAACATCATTTTATTAATACATCATACTTCATATATTGTTGCATTTGAAAAAATATAATCACATACTTTTGTTAAATATGCCATGAATTTGGAGCATAATTGCATTTTAAATTGTGTCTAGTACAATCTATGTTCTCAGCATTTCGCCCATTTGTATTCTGGTTTGTTTGTATATTAGGTGCATTGTCCCATCATTAGTAGTTCAATCATCTGGAAACGGTGTCAACTTGAAGCAGAAGAATTTCTGCCTTCATTGTGCATATCATGCTGTGAACACCTGGCACGATTTCTACCCCCAGTCACGTTATTCTGACACTAACCAACCAGTCGTGGAACTACCCTTAATTTGATCGCTATCTTTGTAGCTATAAAACAACCATTTTAATGACTTGGGCATGTAAATTATATGCAAATACAAGATTTCTATCGTGCTCAGATCATTATAAACATCTAAAACAAGACAGCTATTAAAAGAAATGAAAAAAATCATGTCACTAAAAAAGTCACCATCACCAAATAATACTAGAACAGACATTATCCATAATCACTAGAAGTTACACTTACCAATACTTTTGAGAAGTTATCATTACCAAATCAATACTGGAATTATTATTATCCATCAATACTACAACTATCATTAACCGCCAATAATAAAAGGCATTGCCCATCAATACTGGAAGTATCATTATCCATCAAACGTGGAAGTATCAGTAACTGGAAGTATCATTGCCCATCAATACTGGAAGTATCATTATCCATCAATACTAGAAGTATCATAATCCATTAATACTGGAAGTATCATTATCCATCAATACTAGAGGTATCATTATACATCAATACCGGAAGTATCATTATCCATCAATACTGGAAGTATCATTGCCCATCAATACTGGAAGTATCATTATCCATTAATACTGGAAGTATCATTATCCATTAATACTGGAAGTATCATTGCCCATCAATACTGGAAGTATCATTAGCCATCAATACTAGAAGTATCATAATCCATCAATACTGGAAGTATCATTATCCATTAATACTGGAAGTATCATTGCCGATCAAAACTGGAAGTATCATTATCCATCAATACTTGAAGTATCATTATACATCAATACCGGAAGTATCATTATCCATCAATACTGGCAGTATCATTGCCCATCACTACTAGAAGTATCATAATCCATCAATACTGGAAGTATCATTATCCAACAATACTGGAAGTATCATTGCCCATCAATACTGGAAGTATCATTATCCATAAATACTGAAAGTATCATTGCCCATCAATACTGGAAGTATCATTAGCCATCAATACTAGAAGTATGATCATCGATCAATACTGAAAATATAATTATCCATTCATACTGGAAGTGTCATTGCCCATCAATACTGGAAGTATCATTGTCCATCAATACTGGAAGTATCATTATCCATCAATACTGTAAGTATCATTATCCATCAATACTGGAAGTGTCATTGTCCATCAATACTGGAAGTATCATTGTCCATCAATACTGGAAGTGTCATTATCCATCAATACTGGAAGTGTCATTGTCCATCAATACTGGAAGTATCATTATCCATCAATACTGGAAGTATCATTGTCCATCAATACTGGAAGTATCATTATCCATCAATACTGGAAGTATCATTGTCCATCACTACTGGAAGTATCATTATCCATCAACACTAGAAGTACCATTACCATAAACACCTGAAGTATCATTGTCCATCAATACTGGAAGTTGCCCTAACCATCAATACTCTAAGTCTAACACATGAACATTGGAAGCACAATTACACATCAATATTAGAAGTACCATTACCCATCAATACTAGAAGTGCAATTAACTATCAAGACTAGAAGTATCATTACCCATCAATACGTGAAGTATAATTATCCATCAATACTGGAAATAGCATTATCCATCAATACTGCGATTATCATTACCCATCAATACCGGAAATATCAGTATCCATCAATACTGAAAGTATCATAAAACATCAATACTGGAAGTAGCATTATAAATCAATACTGGAAGTATTATTGCCAATCAATAATGGAAGTATAATTACCCATAAATAATGGAAGTTTTATTAACCATCAATACGGGAAGTATCATTACCCATCAATACTGAAAGTATCAGTATTCATCAATACTAGAAGTACCAAAACCATCAGTACTGGAAGTATCAGTATCCATCAGTACTGGAAGTACCAGTATCCATCAATACGAGATATCATTACCCACCAATACTAGAAGTACCGTCAACCATCAATACTAGAAGTTTTATTTCCCATCAATACTGGAAGTATTAGAACAGATCAATCGTGGAAGTATTATTTACAATCAGTACTGGGAGTATCATAACCCGTCAATACTGTCACTAGCCTTATACATCAACACTGGAAGTATAATTACTCAGCAATACTCGAAGTACCATTGTCTACCAATATTGGAAATATTATTACCCAACAATATTGGAAATATCATTACACATCAATAGTAGAGGTATCATTACACAAAAATTCTGGAAGTATAATTACCCATCAATACTGAAAGTATCATTACCCATCAATACTGGAAGTATCATTATCCATCAATAATGGAAGTATCGTTACCCGTCAATACAGGAAGTATCATTGCCCATCAATAATGGAAGGAACATTGTCCTGCAATACTTTAAGTATCATTACCCAATAATAATAGAAATATCATTATACATCAATACTTGAAGTATATTTACCCATCAATACAAAAAGTATCATTAGCCATCAATATTGTAAGTAGCATCTAAAAATACTGGCAATACCATTACCCGTCAATACCAGAAGAAACAATAATCATCAATACCACAATTATCATTACCCATCAATGCTAGACATATCACTATTCATCAATACTTGAAGTATTATTACCCATCAATACTGGAAGTATTATTACACATCAATGCTGGAAGTATCATTGCCGATCAATACTTGAAGTATCATTATCCATTAATACTAGAAGTATCATTACCCATCAATATTGAAAGTATCATTGCCCATCAATACTGGAAGTATCATTACCAATCAATACTTAAAGTAGCCTTAAACATCAATAGGGGAAGTATGATTACTCAACAATATTGAATGTATCATCACCCATCAATACTAGAAGTATCATTGCCAACCAATACTGGAAGTATCATTACTATCAATAGTGGAAGTATCATCACACATTAATACTGGACGTATCATTACCCAACAATTCTGGAAGTACCATTACCAATCAATGCCGAAAGTAGCCTTTTATATCAATACGGGAAGTATCAATACCCATCAATACTGGAAGTATTTATACCCATCGATACTGGACTTATCATTATCCATCAATACTAGAAGTATCATAACATAGTAATACTAGACGTATCAGTTTCCGTCAATACTGGAAATAACATTACCATCAATACTCGAAGTATCATTAAACATCAATACTGGAAGAATCCTTACCCATCATTACTGCAAGTATCATTACCCATCAATACTAGAAGTTTCATTACCCATCAATACAGGAAGTATCATTACCAAACATTACTCAAATCATAATTACCCATCAATACTGGCAGTATTATTACCCATCAATACTAGACGTATCATTTCCCAATAATACTAAAAGTATCATTACCATAAACAAAAGACGCAGCATTACCCATCAATACTGGAAGTATTATTACCCATCAATAATATAAGTATCATCGTCCATAAACACAACAAGTATCATTACCCAATCAATACTGGAAGTATCATTACACATCCATACTGGGAGTATCATTGCCCATCAATAATAGAATCATTATTACCCATACACACAAGAAGTATCATTCCCCATCATTACTTTAAGTACCATGACCACGGGTTAACCGCAGGTTAGCTTCGAAACCTTCCCCCATGGAAGTTTTTGCCCTGACCAGGACTCAAACACAAGTTGTGAGGGGCTGAGGAGTTCAGGTCCGTGACTCTTACCACTTAGCAACAAGCGCCGCATGCTCCTAAACACCATGGTATAGCAGCTCTTTTGTGCACTGTTAAGCATACACTTTATTACGAGTGAAGTTTCTAGGCCACATGCGCCGCCAGAAGGATTATTGTATTTACGAGTGAAGTTTCTCATTTAAAATGAAACAGAAGGTTTAATTTCCTATGGACATTTATGCTTACAACACCGTTGTCCCTAGTAAGAGTTCTAGATAAGAATTTTATCTAAAAAGTGAAACTTACTAAGATAATAAAAATGAGTAAAGGAGTTGTTTTTTTTTTTTGCTGTTGTTGTTGTTGTTTATTTGTTCTTGTATTTTTATGTACTTTCTGATCAAGTTTGGTGAAGATTGGGCTATAAATGTGGTCTCTAGTGAGTTCAAAGCTTTCTTCCCTAAAAGCTTTCATTTTGTCCAAGTTTTTGATCCCCAGGTGACCCAATAAAGAACCTATCCAAGATTTCATGCAGATAAACAATCTGACCAAATTTGAAAAAGATGGGATCAAAATGACGAATGCGTTAAATAAACTAATAAGTCAATATATATCACCATTTTTACTCTAATTTGTTTTTATCACTATGCAATGTTATGCATAATGGGCTATTTGTAAAATACCGAGAGGCTCGAAAAACAGAATACCGCAACATCCCTTCTTATAACAGTTGATGATCTACCATTTCCTTGGACTTCACATGGCATCGATCATGTTTATGGTTTGTGGTGATCAATGGCTCATACGTGAATTATATAGCTAACCAACCAGTAACATATCTTGTAACAGGTGAGGATCTACCATTTCTTCAGATTAAGGGTGTCCCTCATGTTCACTTCAAAGCAAAATGTTTAATTGAATAAAATAAATAAAACTATATACAGTGTGAATTTAAACAAAAGCAAAGTTAAACAGCAAAATAATTAGTCAGAAGTTTTTAACAATACAAACACATTGAATGTTATTGTGTTCATTTTAAAAGAGCAAGTTTCATGCTGATATATATTTCAAATGAGGGTCACATGGGGCCATGTTCCATTGTTGCTGGTTTGTTACACTTCTGAGACAGTGAGTGCAGAGAAAGAAAATATCCTCTACGCACTAAAACATAAAAGCTGGAAAAAAATCACCTTTAAGGCTCTGGGTTTAGTAATTCATAACACCCATGTTACTAAAATACAGAAAACTACTCCAAAAAATCCCCAATAAGGTTCAAGTACTTTCGAACATGTCTCATCATATAATATCTATAAACATGAATATATTTCAATTACAAGACCTAATAAGTTGCTATACATATATTTAAAATAACTTTAGTATAAAAGGGATATTTCACCAGCCCATCTCAGAATCGAACTGAGGAACCAGCCCTCTTTGATAAATGACATAAATATAAAGTGCTGGCTCATCCAATAAGGGCTACACTGGTAAACCCCATCTATACCAAATTACATGTTAAGTTGTAGAGCCCCTCGTGCGGAATGTGCAAATTATAGTAGTTATCCCAGCTTGCGCAGAGCAGCCACGTACCTGGCTCCAACCAGAATGTTTGGACTTGTCCCATGAAATTTGGTAGGGCCTAATAGGAAAAATATATACTAACTTAATTATTAATACATCATATGGTGGCCTGGTTTGCCCGGATCAACCCCTTACCTCGCAGATGGGGGAGTTTATGGGGCCTGATAGGCAGACTGTATCTATATATTTATAAAACTACAAATTACTGCCCGGATTAGCCCTCAGGCATGTACCCATACTATATCTATGTAGATCCAGGGCTGTGGTTAGTTGGTAGGACCTGATAGGAGTTTTTTAAAGAGCCATGGTCTAAATAAATCACAAATCACTTTCAAATGAAACATCTCAATATTAAAAAATGACCTGGTTCTACCCAGGAAGCACTTAGTGAAAAACCCGTTTAAAACTCATTAGAACACCTCTATCTATATGTATTGATTATTGATAAACTTAATTCAAATAAGAGGATTATATAATTAACTATGATATTGTTATTACCAGCTGTTTTATTATTCTTATTTAATTGAAATATGTGCCAATGTGAGTACTCCAACATAAACAAGGAGCATGGATTGCATCTTATAAACGATACATAAACCAAAATATATAGTATTGCTATGACAATATGGGATAGTTATACAATTTTATCTTGTTATAATGTACCTACGAATTAAATATATTCCAAATAATATGTATTATTCAAATTAAATAGTTTAATAGAATAGTTTATACTTCCCTGCATCCACCACGAACAGCGTGGGAGAGATGTGTGGTGAAAAAGTTAAAGGTCGTTAAAATGACCACACACATAATCCGTAGAAAATAAGACACTTTCATTCACAAGAAAGGCACCCCGTTGTAAATAACAAACGTACGAAAAATCCGTGTAAATATCCGCCCCTCCCCAACACAGTTAGAACAGCATACATGTGTATTAAACCGAATGTAACCCAGATCGGCAAAACGTGGTCTGTACAAAATGGCGAAACATCGAGAAAGGAAGTGGATTATTCTCGAAAAATTTAAGTGCAATTAATGTAGCATAATTATTAACAACTTATCTGTCCTATGCATATTAATTATTATTTACATTCTTATGATAGTTACGCCCTTATTATTAGTAGAATATATTAGGGTGTTACGCTAACTCAATACAGTGTATGGTATAGAGGCTACTTTTACCGTTTTGTCAGCTGCATACAATCGGGACCCAGTTGTTACGATTGAGCTGCATATTCTGATCAGGCGGGGGGCGCCGCACGGGGTCGTCAGACGGTTGAGGCATCTAGTGGGGAATTTCGTCAAATATACTCTTCTGCATCATAATACTATCGCCTGACATCAGAGGGACATGGGATAGGATGGAATTTGCCGGCATTTTTGACGATACTGTGCAGCGACATTTCTATCATTATAGCACAGGGGCACTGATGAGGTGTCCAGGGACTGAACCCGGCCGGTCCATTATACTGACACCGACGAGTCGGGCGTAATGCTGCCCCTTAGCCCCTAGCGTTAGGAGGGAAGCCGATACCAACTTTAAAGTCTTCGGTTTGACCCAGCCAGGGTTCAAGCCCGTGACCTCCCGATCCGTAAGCCGACGTTCTACCAATTGAGCTTTTGCGGCCGGCGAGGGACATGGGCCTGTCTATGTATTTAATAAAGTCAAATATATCTATAAATATTTCAAATACGTGCTATAAATACAACGTCTCTCCTATTTAATATAGGCTATATATAATACTTAATAAATAATCTGACTCTTTTTGGAATGGGAGACGACCTTTGTAATTGTCAACTTTTGGTAGATATGTCTACCTTCCCGACTTTTTCTTGATATTCCTGTTGTTTTCGTTGAATTCTTATAGCTTGGTTTCTACGGTGCGTGTGGACGATAGAAAGATATATCAAATAATTATAATCACATACCAGAGACCACGTAAATAAATTATCGGTCTCATCGTCCACATGTTCACCAGTATTTTCTATTCGCTCTTAAAGGTTGTAACAATTAAATACAAATCATGACATGCCCGAAATTCTGGTGGTATTGGGACATGTGTATAGTGTATATAAAATAATCTATGTAAATTGTTAGATTTTTTATGCCAACATGGTTCTAAACAGGCCCTAAAAAGTGCCGATGCATCCGAACACAAAAGACGTAACATATGTAGTTTAACTTTTATTTTAAAGTACACTGACATTTTTGGGGGGATTTTAAACTTTGATAATCTGTGTAATGCTGTGATCGCCAACACTACTTTATGGTCCAAATAAGGTAGGCCTTTTTATTTTTTATTATCTTAATCTTCATGGCAAGAGCAACTCTCACGCCATTTATATTGTTTACCTCCTGTGATATTTTCTATTAATCATACTTCCTTTAATGCTCGCCTAATAAACCATCATTACGGCGAGGGTAAACAAACCCAAATAGTTAGTTCAGATTGCTTTCCCTAAAATTTGAAATTTTGTCCTAGTTTTTGACCCCAAATGAACCCATAGTGAACTTGTACAAAGTTTCATGCAGACACACATTCTGACCATGATGCAGAATGGATAAAAACTGTGGCCTCTAAAAGATAAGTTGTTGACCCCGAAAGACGGACGATGAGCGCCTCAAGACGGAAGAAGTAGTATCAGAAAAGCTCACATTGAGCACGTTGTGCTCAGGTGAGCTAAACAAATGTCTTAGCACTGACGTTTCCTTTGATAAGTTATAACGACATTAGTGACGTCTTGAAAAGTAATGTCCAATTAGTATTTATAAGAGACAGATAGAGAAGTATTATTTCTATTAGAAGAAGCACACACAATTGTACATTGTAAACGAAATGAACGTTTAATCAAGAAAATAAAATGATCCTAGAAGTGTAAATTGTTCTCAAATGCAAGCAATGAACAGAATAAAGCGGATCTGTTTGAAACATAACTGCTAAAGCGGTGACGTTTTATTAAAGATTAGTTACGACGACAGTTAAAGAAAGTAGTGACGTTATTAAAACATGTTCACATGCTATTTCGAAAAGATTAGTTTTATTTCTAATAAAATAAATAAATAAATAAATAAATAAAAATATCTGCCCTTAAAGTTATTGTTGTTCAAGTACAGCTGATTTAAGGGAGACAATCCAGTTAGTCTTGTATTAATGTAAGGGAGAATCTATTCTGTAACTCTTCATATTTGAGGGAATATGATGAATAACATAGGGATAATAAATACAGGTGTTTTCTCAACATACTGGTGGTTATTAACACTTGTTTGTAAATGCAAGAGAAAAACTTTTTTTTTTCAGTTTTGGTTTTGTCCCAACTGTCTTTTAACATAAGTAAAAATAGAACAAGCGAAACAGTTTGCTCAATCTGTGACTTCTTACATCCTTTTTCAACAATTATGAGGCATTTTTCTTGTCAAGTTTATTGTCAGTAATCAGGCATCATTACTATATAAAAGAAATGGAATGTAAAAACATTGAAGAGTCATATCGGAAGGAGCCGTTTTTACTTAGATCTACAAGTGGAACTTCTGAATAAGCCACTGAGGAGACATGTGAATAAACGATTCGAGGACTTTAACATAGTCGTCAGCAAGAATTTTGACTGGTCATGCAACTGTAGGCAGATTCACACTCTCTGCAAATTGTCGTACAGGGACCTGCCAGAACTGAACACAGCAAGCAGTAAATGACTACAGATATTTTTGCATGCAGCATGTAGGCAATATAGTTGAACCGACGAGATTGGAACTAGTCAAATCAATATAAAGACCCTTAGTTGAACAGCCCAGACTGGAACCTGTTTAAATCCATTTAAACACCAATAGTTGAACAGCCTAGACTGGAACCATGTCAAATTCATTTTATACAAGGTAACAACTTGTACGTTTAAACAATTACGGCTTGTTCATCTGGTTAACACAATGTGCTATGCACTGAGAAACTCTGACATCACGGACAATAATGATTTGGCAATGCACATAACCATTACACATGTGTATCACAAAATAAATATAAATACAATTGGCTCCGTCAATGTGTGGATACGATTCATTGTTGCCTGGGGAGACATTTCATGTAGGGAGATTATCCAGCTAACCTGCAGTGGGCCGGCGTTTCTATACAGTCATAAGTCTGGGTTCTTTCTCCACCAATAGTTAGCTGGACATCGCAAAATATGACCATTAAAGTGTCGGTTTAACAAAACACAAACACAAATTATCAGTGCAAGATGTGCAATGCCGGTGAGTCACAATGTACGGTAAAATGTTGAACGTGGGTTCCGACGATTGTAAACGTGTGACGTTTATGTCAAAACAGTTGTGGTGGACATGACATTTGATAAAGGTATTTGTAACATACATGGTTTGTGTGTATTTGTGTGTAAGCGTGAAAGAAATGATTTGTATACATTATCTATTAAATTGTATTTTAATTATGTATATAAAACATGATATAATAATATATATATCAATATGAATAATATGTGCAAAGACAATGTTAAAACATTGACCCTTATATATGCCAATGTGAAAGCTGTACGACCGGTTACAGCATTGTGTAATGCAAAGCTCAATGCTTACAATACATGCTTAAGATATACATTTGCTCTGATAACTTTCAATACAGCCAATCTGTGTGATATGTGACATACCTATCTCTGACATGTACGCTAACGCACGTGGCAATATGAGTAAATGTCTAGGTAAGTCAATATTGCCAGTATTAAGATCAGTATGTCAGGTTTTAATCAATAAACTATAACACTTAACGACAGATACAGATCTAACCTTTAACTATGAAAAGTAATATAAAACGTGGATATGGACGCAGCTAATCGTTTACACATACATGCTAATGTTATGTGTAAATCTACACTCAAGGAATCTCCAAATTTACCGGATGTCAAATCACTATTATTGTAGCTCGTAAAATGGGGTTTACTCCATCATGTGACTAAATTTAGGTGAGCAAATCCATAAAAGTGATCCTACTTCTACTTATTAATGTCCGCCCTTTAGGCAATAATGCGTTAAACATTTGTCAAAGGGATGTTTCTGTAATTGTCATGTCATCTGAAGCTCCTTTGTTGTATCTACACAAGTCTATTTCGCAGGAATTGCCAAAGTGTTACGAATGGTTAATAGGTGTTCAAACTGTACCACTGCATTTTATTACAACGTTCGTAACTTACCGATTTAAGCAACGTCGAACCACGTGGGTTAAGCTGTTCCATTTGCAATTGTTAGCAGTATTATACGAGGGGTTTTAACTTGATATTCGTTCACCATTTCTATAACTGCTTTCTCTTAAAGATTAGTTCCAATATTAAATAATTGTTTTATGTACAGCTGTCAAAATGTCGTTTATAACAATATGGATGCCCCCGTGACTCATATATAGAGCTATGCGCTGTGCCGTAGCCCCGCAGGTTTATTGCTTTGTACGATTTAATGCAATAACCGTAGCTGTGGCATATATGCATTACCTCATTGGACGTGTTTACATTTTCTCTTTATTGTAAGTTTTGCACAGTCGCTTACTGATCATGTTCAATACTTTCTGTACATCATTATTATAGATCGGCATCCACACCAACTGTAATTAAGAGAATCAATACCATCTCAAAACTGTCTGTACCCATTAGCCATACGCCATTCTACAGCTCTCGATCATTTCTAATAGATCAAGTTACTTTTTTCTTCATGACTCGGTTTGGTTACATTGGTTGAGTTGACTCTATGAAATTATGGAACCAGAAAATTTTGTTTATGTAAATGACAAAACAGGTTTAAGTTTAACAAAAGAAACAAATAAACCAATAGAACACAGGGAATACGATACGAGTACTCAGGTAGATCTTTAAGCATGAAAGGATATTTATGTGAGGGGCAGTTGGTGGACCCACCTGTGGCTCGTATTGTCATTGAATTTTAAATATAGATATGCAGACGTAATATTTTCATGACTGAGTGTGGTTTAACAATGGTCACAACCAATCTTTGGAGAGCTGTGACCAGGCCGACTGTGTAAAGTACAGGCCAATGGAACACACCTTTTTGGGATCTAGTCTACAATCTTCCCGAACAAGCACTTTTATGTATCCACTTCAACCAAAGAACACGTGCTATGTTTACCACCCCCTCTATGTACATGCTTGAGATAATTGATAGCAGAAGTATTTTCAACAACAATGAACTGTATACACGCTTGACATTAAATCAATCATTCTCCTGTGTCCTCTTGTGAGCATTTGTGCCGTTATGAGTAAATTATCACTTTCCGATATAAGTTACATGAACTGTGAGCGTAAGGAAAGATACCCCATGCACACAAAGATGTAAAAAGCCAAAGTACAATGAAACAAGTACACTGGCGTTTCTTGCATCTCGTTGATAGGAAATTAACAGCGTTTGACTTACCCTTGTAAAAAAGTATAAATTATTATATACTTCTATATTTTGGCTAAAATAATAATGGACGGTTACTAAACGGTTTGTCATGCTAGACGTGATTAGAAAACAATAAGGGAAGGTGTTAGGGACCAATCGTAGGACCGTCCATTATACATATATTTTTGTGCAGAGTTTTACAATACATGTTTCTATAGTAATTATGAGATATATCTGATTGAACCCAAGTAGTTTATTTTTATTAAATTCAGAGAAAGTGAAATACATAAATCATATTGAGATAAAACATGTCTTATCGTAGATCTTCCTTTTCCTACTTTATACAGAACGATCATTAGGCTTTTTTAACTATTGTCGCATATGATCTGCTAAATACTGACAGTGTACGAATGCTTACCACTCATGGCAGCCCTAAGCATTCGCAAACATGCAAAATATAGTATATATTATTAATATGCTAATAAAGCAATGCTATTTTAATAAACTATGTTTTGTCACCTAACGATGAGTACATTGATCACAAGAAAAGTTATCTATAAACTATCTACTGCATTGACACATGATTTTCAATGATTTTACTCATACAATAAAAAGTGATGCCGATATAGTATCGTGAATGGATAAACATTAACATCGTGTATGTTTTTATTTTAACATATCTTTACGACTATATTTATGTATGAAATGAAATGTATCTAGTACGTTGCCATAGATGTAGTAAGGTGAATAAAATCGTTTCTACATCTAGTATACTGGCTTCAAAATACCATTATTGCATATCTTATATGTTTAAACGTAAACGCATGTGGTAATTCTTATAGGACCCCTTTTTCTCTAAACTTATGTATACATATACATAAAAGTTAACTCACATCTTCATAACAATGAAGAATTCGCAATAAATACTTGTTTCATTAAAATTAACATAACGAGATGTGTCTTTTGTCATTTAATGTTCGTGTTATTGCCGCTCCAGATATAAGCATACATTTAATTGAAATGCAATGTTTTGCTTTGCAAGGTTTTAAACTTCAATAAGCCTCGAGTTAATGTATACAAAGTCCAACGACGTTTCATACATGAGCTTGTATTGTGTAGCCTGTGTGCATAAACTCATTAGGCGAGTTAGTTGAATATATATTAGTGGGCGTTGTAAGTGCGTACGTTTATTTGAGAAAAATCAATGGCTTATTACAACGCTAGGATATGTGCGTGTTTTCCTTGTCATATATACAGTGTGCGTGTATATTCAGTCAAAAACAAAAGTAAATCGCATGTCTCTGCTATGCAACATTAACATATCGCGTCTAAATTTTTAGATACGTAATACACTGACAAATAAGCAACGTAAATGGAACGTGTATGTGTCGGTACAGAATTTATCGCAACATGAGACGGTTTAACTGTAAGCCAGGTACCATGTCAATATCTTTATTATTCTCAAACTTTACTGTTGAAGAGTGTCATAATGAAGTCAATAAGGCCGTATGCACAATAGAGTTTAACGAATACATTGTTTCTGATGTAATATGAACCCACCTGAGTACGATTGTTTCTATAAATAGATACTCAATTCTTTGTATGGGCCAGTCACACACTTACCAAGCATAAGAGCTTATGAGTCGTAGAGACACTCGTTGTTGTCCGTTAGACGCTTGTCTTGATATTATTTACTCTTGGCAAATAATATATGAAACAGTTCAGCAGTTCAGGCGCTACAAAATTTCACCAGCATCCTTTTGCTTGCCGGTGCTACTACAACTCGCATTTCTTTGTTTATACTTTAAATATTTTAGGCATGTCTTATTCTTACATATTCACGTTAGTAAGTCAGTCTTTTAATAATAGGGATGATGAGGTAGAACGTAGAACACACTTTTACTGTCGGAACCCAAAGAGCGAACCGGTCTTAAATATACTACAACGAGCTCGCCAAATTCATGTACAACAACTCAAAAACTAATCGTGCGTTGGCTTAATTGGAATATTTTGTACATAACAAGGAAGATAAAAGACACAGAGATACCATACGCACAGACTAAACCTCGAGGTATTAAAACTGTAGAATGCCTCCTTTTTATTTTTACTAATGACTTCTCATCGACACCAAGACAACACCTCCAAATAACACTCTGGCCTTCTCGCAGGGAAATTTGTTCAACAGTTCCAAGTAACTGTTTCTCTGGTCAGACCGATTCCGGATTGCCCAGCAACACAATATATTGATCTGTAATGTTTATAGTAACAATAATCTTGCACGTAGCGCGACACAATAATATTAGATACATGCATGATTACTCGCTAAATGTCATTTATAGGTTGACTATATTAAATAAATGGATATTTACCACTGTTTGGTTGAGTTTGGAATACAATCTGCATAAACTCATACTTTAGTCTAATTAAAGACACATTTAAAAAATACACCATTTGTAAGATACGCACACCTGCATTCATAAATTGTAATCAGTCCAACAGCATACGGCATAATTTATAACTGATAATTACTGAACGACTAGTAGGGTTAGCCAGATATTTTGCAACGTTGGCATGCGCTTCTTAGAAGAATGCCAACTACATGCAAAGTTGCTTATGGTGAACCGCGTTATGGACATCCCTGTGCATCAGAAACTCCATTGCACCACCGATTCCACAAGATAGTGTAGACTTTGCGACCAAGATGCTGCCGTAGTATTGTGCCATATCCCGTACTGCAGAACAGACGTGATTGCCGGAGCTTTTTCTACAATGGTGGCACTAGACTTTGGACCTAGTACCCATGCAACTGAGAACACCTCAATCACAAACATCACACTTAATAAATCAATCGAGTTCCTTTTTGCATATGTTACACGTTGTACCTGTGCAATTGTTTATGTGCTCTTTGCCGCCTTACATCGACGTATGTAAAAAATAAAACAAAAAAAAGATTGGCGGGCGGTTTTATCGGCTATTGCCATTTGCTAATGGCAGTCCCCTCGTCATGACACAATAACCCCGAACCTGCTGATATTTCCACACAAGTGGTGGCAGCATATAAACAAAGCTATAACAGTATGTCCAGATTACTTAAACGTTTATTCAAGCTTATATTACCGTATTTTTTTTATCTAAAATACAGGAACATAGTCACGATTTTGCATTTTAATGAACTCTCTGAGACCCCAGTTGAGAACATTATTGACTTTTAACCCAGAGGTTCATCGGACAGTTTATCTGTAGTGCTGACACTATATGTTGACATGCGTTTGATGCATTGCACGTGTATAAGGCTGATGTCGATTAAGCTTCCCAGTTAGTGTGAATGACAGGTAGAGTAAGTTTTATCCTACAAGTTTGAAGATAGGTCGAGTTGACCCCAAACATCAGCCAATAATGTTGGTATCCCACAATATTCCTATATCATATTCATGTTACAATGTCTTACCCTTATTTGAGGCAAATTTGAGAAACTATCTGCAATTAAGTTATGTTAGAAATGTTATGTTAGTCAAAATGTTAGTCTAAGAACGGAAAATCTTAACACAATATAAATTGTAGGTCAATACAAATCGTGAAATAAATCGCTTTAAATGTTCCTTCTTATCAGATATTTTAATACTCAAGGTGAGAATTAATGTCACAGCGGCTAACATGGATGATAATAACGTTGTCATGTTGTTTTCTTAGTAAAAATAACATATTGTGCGCATGGCTCAGATAAGAAGTACGCTGTTCTAATCACGAGTGGGGTGTATTGCTTCACATAGAAGCGGGTTATCAATAAAAATCATTTCTCGGGATCTGTTTTGGGACAGCAAAGTCTTATTTTCTTGTTTGGAAAAAAATAAAAGATTCCAAACTGTCGGATACCATCTTTAAATATATTTTCAGAATGGCATTGCACTTCAGAAAAAAAAAATCTCACTGTGAAATAAACCGTGGTTCAGGAAAAAGCAACATGTTTTGCAAATGCTAAATTTATTGATAATTATATACATTACAAAACACAGCGCAAGAACCAACCCATCGTTGGAACAGACATGCTTGAAAAAAAAAAACGATCTTTATTACCAAAACGTGATAATTGCACTCAGTTTTAGTTGTTTGTCCTAGAGTAAATCAAGTACAGCTAATCATATGCTATGGCTTTGAACACACAATGAGCACAGCAAAAGTATCAATGGTTTTATTTATGCATTCCTACACTCGAGCATTTCTTACATGTCAGTAATATGATAGCTTTCCTGTTTATATTATCTTTGTCAATGAAAAGTATCTTAAACCTATATAATATATTAATTATATCAATCGTTTAACGTGTTTTCGAAACGATTAACCAGTTAAGATCTTCCGTGGCAATGCACAAAATATAGGTCCTTCGACTAAATTGCGTCTCATACGTAGCCTATTTTCAGTGGGAGGCCTAATTAATGGCCCACGCACACGTGTTGTCTACTCCTAGCTGTCTGACATCTATCCCTATGAAGTTTCGCTTTAAGTGACAACGTGCGAAACAATCAGTCCCAGTTAATATTACCTTTGTCTTAATTGATAGTGCTGTGGTTGCTTTTACACGTTGTTGACTATTGGTTAAATGGACTTTGTACTTGATAAAACACAATCTGCCAGGTGGCTGATGATAAGCTGTGTGCTGAACATTCCAGTCGAAAAGGATTCGGTCAAAAGTGCGAGAAGTTAGTTGACATCTTTAAACATTCAACGACGTTTACCGCGGAGCTGATCGAGATATCCATTGCATTTTCAATGATTTGACAGAATAATACTTGTTTAAATCGCACATCCAATGATTGTTTTTAATACACAGTAGGTTAACATATAACGTACAAAACATGGAAATAACAAAAGCAAAGGAACACTTTTAGACAATTGTGGCATTACACTTAAACAGGAACAGAAATAAGGACATGGCACACGAACTGATATTGCAGTGACAGCACAATCGACAACAACATAGCAACATCCGAAAATTGCGACGTATGCTGTTCAGCGAAAGCCACAATTTGGTAATTCATTTAAGTCAACAGAAACACAATACACACATTAAGATAGTTATGTTAATAATGCAGTAGAAAAACGCAAATACAAGTTCTACACAATTAAAAGCATTTTTCAAACAAACTCAACAGTTTTTCAAATTATATACGTATCCCTGCAGGCGTAACACATGTAGGGTCATCTGCTTTGGTTCATTTTATGATTTTTTTTATGATAATATTTATTTATGTTCGCCCAAATGTTGCTCATTCAGTGTGAATGCCTAATTTGGCTAGAAGTCTGCTTATCCATGATTCCAAACGAAGTCTGAATTAATATCATTAAGGATATTCGCCTATACTTATTGAATACTATCATAACATAACTTAACGATAATTTCTCCTTACTTGACTCAAGGACATACACATTTTCTATGTGCTTCAGGTTTTTAGAATGTCCCTGTCCTCATTTAATATCGATACAGTGTACATAAACCAACTAATATTATTATACTTAACCTATTTTTTAGCTTTGAACCTGAAGCAAAGTAATGCAACAACATCACGACCGGAAGTAAACCAAATGTCAAATAGTCGGTATGGCAGTAAACTGTTTGCCTGTAAAACTAAAGGAGGTGGACAGTTTGTACTGAATAATCAACACATAATGATAAACACCTTCCATCAATATGCTTAAGGCATTTCAGTGAAAGAATCTGTTTTCCGCTAAACTTACAGTAACACATGAACATCTTGAAAGGTCAAAGACAACATGGAAAGTACTTCAATGGTATTTGCTTGCAGATTGAAATCAATACCTTTAACCTTTAACATTACAAAAGTCACAAATCATATAATTTAGCTATTAGTCTTTTCTCTAGGTATTAATTCTGCTAGATAAGCAGGTATATTTTCTGGACATACCACTTCTTGTAATAGGCTGTATTTTATATTTGTTGCGTGGTCTAAGTTTGTTTAACATGTTGAACATACTTCACAGAATATACTTATTTCCAAATCTACACCGGCTACATTACTCTTTTTTATCCAGTTGATTTTGGTTTAGTCATCGTGATAACTGTCTGGTCAGGGTCGTCTTTGATATAAAACTGTTTCCCTACCTTGTGCAAGATTGTTTTCTTCTCCATAGTCAACAAATGACACATCAAATGATGTCTCTACATCACCAACAATAAGGACAATAATAATATATTCCAATGTTTCACTTGCACACCAACATTGTTATCAACTTTATTATGAAAGCCAGTATACAAAACCGGTAGTTTTCTGTTTTAGTGAATGGTGCCATGAATGAATGAATAATTACCGAAAAAAATATGTTTGCTTGGTTTTCAAATGGAGGTAAAATGACAAAAACATCCTTGATGCATACTGGCACACTCACTTTGTAGCATATTGATGCTGTTGTTCGCTTTATACGACAATAGCTGTCGACGAAGGAATAACCAATCAAAAACCGTTATTTCTACATTTTCCTGCCATACATGTTATGTTATTCTCACATTTTTGTTTTAATAAAACAATTTTATGAAGTTAAAAAGCGCTGCGTGGCTGTTTTTCTTTTAGAAATATAACGCAATCCAATATATTTTGATAGCGCTTGAAATGATCCTTCTAAATCTTTTTAAATCTAGGCGAAGCTTACAGAAATCCTGTATATATTGTGAATATCTTAAAATGTTGTATAAACATTTCATCTAAAGTAAGAGTTTACGGTCGTTTATGGGTCGTTCAAAATAAGCTATTTCTGGCTATGGCCTGTATTGTTTCAAATAGATAATATCAATTTGTTAACATGTAGTCCGAACATCGAAGGGAGTACGGAGAAGCATTCCTAACTATAAATAAGCATGAACATGCAATGGTACACAGGGTATATATTAACATTTTCATTCAAGGTTAATGCAGCTTAATAAAAAAAGCAATTTCTCATTTTCTGGCCGTTTGCCACAGACATGCATACAGACAGTCAGACAGACAGACCAGAAGACATATAAACAGACATACAGACTAAAGACAGATAGACAGACAGAGAGACAGACAGAGAGACAGACATACTGTTAGACTGGCAGACTGACGAACAACCAAATAAATAAAAGCACACACAAATAAACACACATACACACAAATACATACAAATAGAACACCGTTTGCCAAATAAGGGCATGTATTGATCAGGGTTATCGAAGTCATAAAAAAACGTCCCCAATGTGCAAAGTTCAGTAAACATTTCAAATATGGGTGTTGCTCTTCAGCGCGTTGCTAATAATAGATGTAGACAGCGATCAAAGGAAGAATGAATTAATATGGCGTGATTGCTACCCTCAAGTAGTCTGTATAATATATTTAGCAGGTGCTCGATAGGTGTCACTTTGCCTAACAACGACTATGGACTCACGGAGAGTACTACCGTCTAATAAGAATTGATTACTGCCACAAAAGTATGTATTGTTATATTACTTACTTAGTCTTGTTTGTCTCATAGTATTGAGATCATTTTAGTCATTTTCAGAAATGCATTTGTTGTAGTGACATTAATGACGTCGTTTTTTTTTCCTTCTGGAGTATATGAATGGGTGTTTCGCCATTTTAGGTCAACCTTATTAGGTTATCAGTTTCGTATAAACAGTTTAAAAACATCTTCCTTGAGACTTTCTTAACGTCTATGATTTTTGACAGTTGCAGTTATGTATAGCATTAAAAAGCCATGTGTTGATTGTGGGTATCTAGAAAGGCCTATAACCTTATAACTTAAAAGTGAGCAAATTCCTAAATATGACCCTACTTCTCCTTATAAACATCCAAAATGAAGTGTTGAATCCTTTATTGAATGCGTTAAACATTTGGCAATGGGCTGTTTTTGTAGCTATCATGCCATTTGTAACACCTCGGCGGTAGCCACATAAATCTTTTTCGTAGAACTTGCCAAAGTGTTGTGATTGGTTATTAAGTGTTACATATTTTTAACATTTCAACTTCCTACTGTTTTTGTTATTAACGCCACATCTGATCTCCCGACTATGTGAACGTGTAAGAAGTCCGAACGCCCTTGGCAGCCCTGGGCACCCGCACACAAGTGAAAGATAGGTTAAATTAATAATAAATTGCGATAGTAATACATGATTAAATTAGTGATAAATAATTTTATCAACTAACGATGAGTAAAGTAATTACACAATGTGTGTCTACATAATATATTGATAACTTTATTGTGATGAATTTTCTCACACAATAAAGATGTGTTGCCGATATACCATAGTTCCATGAATGGATAGGCATTACAATGCTTATTTTACTATATTGGCATACCCTAAAGATTATATGTTGTTGTTTTTTAAAACTGTTGTTATAAATATCCAGAATATCGTATACATCAAAACATTCAGAAGCTACAAGGTAAGCAACAAAAGGGTCAGAATTTTGGTTAGCGATAAAACGGCAGTTTAAGAACATTGAAAGGGAAATTAACATGTATCTAGTCAGTTGTTATAGATGTAGTTAGTAAGGTAATACAATCGATTGTATATCTAGTATACAGCCTGCAAAATATGTGTGAAATTAGTTCATACCTTATATGTTTATCTTGACTTATAAATCATTACATATCTTTAACGACGTTACTTAATTGCAATGTAGAACTCGGGATACATATTAATTCAACTTAAAATTAACATAACATTATTTTTTTCATTACGCTGTTTTGCCTTTCTAAATGTGAACGTAAATTTAACACATGCTTCGCTTTTAGAAGCTTTAAACTTCTCTTAGGCGCACATGTATATGTGTAAAACACTCATGACGATGGGTTTTACAAACAAGCGTGTATTGTGTTGCTGGTCTTCATAAGCTCTTCAGACGGGATGGTTTAAACAAAAGTTAGTGGGCGCTCATATGTGTGTACAGTGCTCCTTCTTCAAACGTCACCTCTCTTAGACGAATACCTCTCTCAGACGTCACTTCTATTTACCCCCTGTCGTTTTCAAGTTATTTTTCATTCTAAAGAACGAAACCTCTCTTTAACGGCTACCGTCAAACAATTTTACTTCCGTATTGCTTAAATTCCTCGCCCTGAGCGGCCGATGATTTGTTTCGCCAGTCGTCGTTAGCCATCGGCATTTTCCGTCAAGCCGAGTGATATCGGAAATTTTCAAACAAACGTGACTGGATCCCGCGTATATGTCTATTTGGAAAGAGACGGGAACAACTTGGTTCAATCGAACATTGTTTTCACAGTTGTATCGTGTATTATTTAGATAAATGCCCTAATGCTAGAACAACTATAAGAACAAACGTTTGCAGCCTACCACGCGTTAGCCAATTAGGCAAATAAACCCAATCAAGTTTTTTATGAGTAATTAAGCGGTCTTTTAATTACACCAATCATTCGTCTTTTAGTGGACTAGTGGGTGGGGTAATTCTGGAACAATTGATTACTGGCATAAATTGGCTATCAGTGTGAAAAACAGCAATGGCGAATTTTCTTATAAATACCCATCGTAGTTTGTCTACGTAACAGTCTCTCAAACACTGTCTTCATTACGGCTGTATTTGCTTAGTGTTGTCTGTTCAGTTAAAGTGAGCTCTAAAAAGAAAAACAATATTTCTGTCTTTCGACCAACGTGTAACTGTTGTTAAGCTAATAAACACGGGGAAATCAGCTCAGGCTATTGCTGATCAGTTTAGGTGTGGTAGAACCCAGGTTAAGCTTTTGTAAAAATATTAATTTTATATTTAGCATAGTTTTATAATGTAATAGTTTG
Source organism: Sinonovacula constricta (assembly GCA_007844125.1). NCBI lineage: Eukaryota > Metazoa > Mollusca > Bivalvia > Cardiida > Solecurtidae > Sinonovacula > Sinonovacula constricta. The sequence goes on along the minus strand of CM017573.1, from coordinate 28,882,627 downwards.
ATTAAAATGTTTGAATGTGTTGGTTTGTCTTGTTGTTGGCTGTTAAAATCAAAACAATATGACACATATATATATATATAGAAAAAGTACAACATATTAAAATAGTAATAATAAAAAAAAAATCTTAACCATTTAATGTAGTGCATGTCAAAAATCGTTTCTATATAACAGACTTTTATTAAATAAGATTTTAAATATTAAATTATTTAGATAAACAGAAATAAAGCCAAGCAAATTACAGAAGAAAATATTTTTATAAATCTCCATGTACGTAACACAATTATAAATATGGTTTAAGTGTGAACAAGAGTTCATGTCAAAATCAGTATTAATCTGAGTCTTAACTGGTCTTAAAGAATGGTATGCTGAAATCAATAACGCTGTATGCACCTCTAGTTTTAAACAATCCTTCTAGTGTAATATGAGCCCACTTGAATACAGTGTTTTCTATGAGTCCCGATTCAATTCTTTATGTAGGCGACAGTCAAAAATGTGGCAGTCATAAGAGGTTATGGGTGACTAACGTCTTAGTGACATATATCTTTGTCAGGTAGGCGCTTGTATTGAAATTATTTACGCAAGGCAAACAATAGATATGATCAAGGAGTAGTTCAGGCGCTTCAAGATATCACCGGTTAGTCGATATTAACACATCTTGCATTTGAGTGTATATATTTTACATACGTTGGGTATTTGTCTAATTCTTATGTAATCGCATAATAAAGTCGATAGTTTAATAATATTGTGTGAGATAGAAGATAATATTGTATATTAAATCTTAAATATACTAAGAAGAGTTCGCCAAACACAGCAAATCCAAAACTAATCGCCAATCGCCAAACTAACTTCTACATCAATTGCAAGCAAACTTTGTTAATGTTACTTTATATCGTACTTATAATATTGATGCAGGAACTTGTAAATTCTGTTTAATTACTTCTTCATTTTAACGGGAACAAAGACGAAACACTTCCAATTATAAATATCTACCAATTGTCTCTAAAATTCGCCCATGATTCGATAAATCATTAAGCCGCAATGTGTGTAGTCACCAGGAATTATATGCGATTTTATTATAAGTTTTTTTTTCTATTTAAAAGTCTAACATCTACCTGTTTCTGCGACTTCTGTTGCCAATATTAAAGATTCGACTGTATTGTAGAATCATCGACTTTCACCGGGTGTGCTGGTAAAAAGTGCATCCTAGATGTGTTAGAGCTTTTACGCCTCTTCATTCCGGTTCATAGTCGATTTATAAATGTTTTCTAAATTGACTGGATCAGCTTGTCTGTTGTGTAATTCCGTTTCACCTTCCAATATATTTGTGACTGGTGAGTCTATAACGAGGTTTGACTGTACTAAATGGTCTCTCATGGCACTCTTACTGAAATGTAGACCTTGTTCCACGATCTTGCAAAAATATGTGTTTCCGTTGTGGATCGTTTTACATACTTTTTCAGTTGTAGTTTTTATTCTATTTATTTATTTGTTGTTGTTTTTTTTGTCTTATATAAACCTGGTCACATTGTTGGAATAAGCTACACTACCTTACAATAAAGATTTATTACTTCTTGAATGTACATACACAATGTGTATGGTCTAAATTTATATTATCTGGATATGGAAGTTTTGGACATTTTTCCAATAAATGAGTTGGGTAAAATCCTGTGTAGATTATTCTCAGCTTGAGTCATGTACATAAGCAAATTCCCAGCAAAGCTGAAAGACAAACATGGAAAAAATAACTTGTACTGACACTTTAAAACCACAGGACCGTACAACGCAGTTTGCCGCCGACATAAAGCTGTCAAAATTGGTCATCTTTTGAAGATATATGTAAACTAAGTTATTTGCAAGGTTTTGAATATAAAAAAGGAAGAGACAAAACACCGAGACACCATGTACACAGACTATACCTTGATGCAATCAAAACTGCAAAGTATCTCCGTTTTGCCTTGACTAATGACTTCTCATAGACACACAGACAAAAGCTGCTAAGACCGATTCCGAAAGTACCCTGCAACACAATATATTTATTGGTAATTATAAAAGAAAGATAAGCTTAAACGTAGCGCGACACCAGAAATATTGTATGTATACATGTCCTATACAAAGGTATATTTTAGCCCCTTCTACCAATGCAACCTACAATACCACCATGAAACGAGGCATTCAGAGATGAAACGGCTAGATTACCACAACTCTAGTCCTAATACTAACAATGAACATAGATAACACTGTGGCATTATTGGACACCGGCCATTAATACAACACTTCAATAATCAGTCCAGTTTCTTTTTGCTTATGGTATATATTGTACAGGTGCAGCTGTTTATGTTCTCCGTACCGTCCTTCATTTTAAAAATAAAAACGATTGGTGCGCGTTTGTATTGGCAATTGTCGATGCCTAATGGGAGTCCACGTGTCATGACAAAACAACCCTGAACCTGCTGAGGCTTCCCGGGTGGGAGCAAACCTTCAACGAAACCAAAATTGCATGTGCAGTTTAACTTGTATTCAGTCGTGTATGTTACCGAAACGTTTATTCAAGTTTATATTACCGCATCAATATTTTATTTATGTAAAATAAGGGAGTATAGAAATGATTTTACAAATGTTCGATAAACCCAGCTGAGAACATTATTGACAGTTAACCCAGGGGTTTATTTGACAGCAGGGTTTATCGGACAGCATACTTTTTCACGTTAGTGCATTTTATGTTGACGTATTTATAGTGTTTTGTGTTTACATATATGCACATGTTTACCTAGGCTAATGTTGATTAAGCTTCTCATTTAATGTGAATGACAGGCGGATTGAGTTAAATATTACAAGTTCGACGGTAGGTCTAGTTGACCCTAATTACCTTATGTAGCCTATAAAGTTTTTGTCCAACAATAGTCCTATATCATATGCATTTAAAAGTGCCGTACCCTTAGAAAATATTTGAAATTAATCAAAATGTTAGTCTAAGAACGGACGTTGCAATCACAATATCAATTGTAAGTCAATAAAGAATCGTGTAATACATCGCTTTAAATGTTTTTCCTATCAGATATGTTCATAATCATGGTGCGGATCCCTTTAAAAAAGACAACACCGTCACAGCTGATTACATAGATGGTAATAACGTGCTTCAAAAAGTGGTCAACTGGTTTTCTTAGTAAAAATAACATATTGTGTGCATGGCTTAGATAAGGAGTACGCTTTTGAAATTACGAGTGGGGTCGATTGCTTCACATAGATGCAGGTTATCAATCTGATTCATTTTTCGTGATTTTTATTGGGGTGTCAGCAATATTTCATTTCAAAATAAAATTGCCCAAACTGTCGGAAACTTATAAATAATGATAAATTTAATAAATTATATTAATACATATAATTTCATAATGGCATTGTATTTCAATAACCCATTCTAACTGCGAAATAAACAGAACGTCTTTTCAAATAAAAACTACAACAACATGTTTTGTAATTTCTAAATTTATTAATAGATATATTCCAAACCACAGCTTAAGAACCAACCCATTTTTGGAATAGACATGCTGGAAAACCCTGATCCTTATAACCAAAACGTGGTTCTTGCTCCCAGTTTTAGTTGTTTGTACAAGAAAACACTTTGAGGGAGAGACCATCCTAGAGTAGATCAAATACAACTATACATAGTTTATGGCTTTGAGCACATAATAAACAAAGCATAATTAACAAAGCTTTTTTATTTATTCATTCCTACAGTCGAACATTGTCAATGATATGATAACTTTCTTGTTTGTTTTATCTTTATCAATGAAAAGTATCTTACACATAAATAATATATTAATTATATCAATCGGTTAACAGGTTTATGAAACGATTAACCGGTTACGAACTTCAGGTTAGGTTGCACATGTTATATCTCCTTCGACTAAACTGCCTAGCACAAGTAGTTTACTTTCAGTTGACCTAATTCATGGCAGACGCACACCTATTGTCTGCACCTTGCTGTCTGACATCTATCCTTATGAAGTTTCGCTTCAAGTGACAACGCGCGAGACAATTTGTCCCAGTTAACATTACCACTGTTGACAGTGCTGTGGTTGATTTTTACACGTTGTTGACTATTGGTTAAACGGACTCTGTACTTGATATAACACAATGCGTTCTACACACATTTAATATAGTACTTTAGCAATACAAATAAATGTTAAACTGTGGTCAAACATTTACTCGGTTAACCTGAAGCTCTGAAAGGTTTAGTAACCGTTAGCATTCCTATATATTACATATCATCTTAATATTATCTATATCAATGAAACCCGTGACATAGTAGTAGTAGACTTATATTGTTTTTTGGCATTTCCATGCATTGACCCTGTAAGTGATTATTCAGCCAATTAATCCAGACAGCTCTCAATACAGTCAGAATTAAAGCCCGGTATTTCTTTAAACCAGCTAATAATTCTTTTGCACTGGTCGTTATGATTAAATGTGGAATAATTTTCTCTTTAAAGTGAATACCTGTTCTGGTTGGGGGACCAATGATTCTAGCTTTATTCCTATCTCTTTACAGTAAAGATTATCTTTTTTCTGACAAGAAACGAAAGTACCATTAATATTTCTAAATAGGAAAAAAGGTTTAATGGAAATGGATTTGGTACCCCAACTTCTACAGTCATAAAAAACATTTTTTGCTCGGTTGTTTTCGTATGAATGACGTAAGAAAAAATATATTTTCTTCTTATCGGGCTATTTCGGGTAATATGTCAGTTTCAGTAGTAGGGATGTCCATTAATTGTTCTGTAGACAAACAAACTTATCCATTTTATTGAAATGTCCTGCTGCCATATTGGCACCTGTGAAATTGATATTGCAGGTGCAGCTCAGACTTACTGGTTGGCTGCGAGGAAGTCAATGGCAGCCTACATGTGCTCATAATACACAACACACAAGTCACTTTTGAGTATATTTCGTTGTCTAGTAAGTCGCAACGAAAACATATACAGATAGCGAAAGATTGCATAGTATTACCTCATTGTCACTAAAATGAGATTATATGCGATATTGACACCTGTGAAATCGATAAAGCAGGTGCAGATGACACCGATTGACTGGCTACAAGAAAGTCAATGACGGCCTAACTGTGCTGGTAAAACACAACACACATGGCACTTTAAGCATAATTCGCTTACCCTTTTTTTGCAACAGGAACACAATCAATAGGTTAAATATCCTTAGTGGATGCATATATTTTTATTACTTGATATATGGTTTATTCTATTTACCGTTGATGCTAAATCAGATGATATTTTCGATGTACTAAATTAGAGTGAATTTGTAAGTCAAGTTTACCAATCGGGGGCATTTTTCTGGACTTTGTATTTTTTTTTGAATCTGCAATCTGATATTTAGGCATACTGTGCCCATAATGTCGATTCAATAATTAAACTCACCCTTGATGGATCATCTAAAGGTTTTACGCAGTATAATGATAATCGATAATAAATGTTTCCTTATAACTACAACACTGTTGGTTCAGTGATAGTTTTATTTGATTCGGATTTGCATCTTCAAAGAGTAATAATTAGGTATCAATTAAAATTGTACGTAAACAGTTGACTGAATGATTAAATACTATTGAAAAGAAAACAATACAATCCAACCAGCCAATCAATGTTCCAAACGTTATTAAACATCTCATTCTCCAATATATATGTTATTTTTTTTCTCACCTTTCAGAATTAAATGGTTAAACTTGTTTTTCAGATCCGTAATGCATTCTTTGGAAATTAGCTACGACCTTTGTGTCCAGTGCCTGTCCAATTCTGCAGTCTGAAAGATAAACAAGGGACATAAATACACATAAAAATCGTGTTATCAATCATTTTTTTCACTGATACTTATCTAAGCTTAATGCAAAATTAGGTTGAGCCATGACTTTTTGATACAAATGGTTGCATATAGTTTCATGTCAGGGGACCTGGTTTACACATTCTAGTAGCCTAATTGTAAATTGAGTAAATGTAGAAACTGCATGATATGATTTTTTTCTATGTATGTTTGATGCAGTAATTTAAGTTATTTTATTGAAATAACTTGTTTATAGTTGTACACTGTATGGTATACGTATAACAAAAGCACAAGCATCATTTTACATATAACATTTTATATAAGTAGATATGTGTAAGTAATAGATCAATGTGCCAGTATGTGGTTCTTTTAAAGTTTTAAACAGGAGACTTTATTTTAGTAAAATACATTTTAAATAGTTGTTTTGATAACATTCAAAATCACGATTCCACGATTCTGCCACCCAATAGATATGGAAAGGGAATTAGATTTGTCTATTATGTTGATGCTTTTAGCTGTCAAATTTTGTTGTAGAAATAAACTATATTCACTATATAATCCTGCCTTGTGGTGTGTTGAACAGTTTTATGAAAAGTAAAAGTTATACAATGGAATACCACTAACAAAGCAGTACTGAACGGGACTGAAACTTTGAACCGTTTGGGGAATATTTAATCCTTCTCAAAGGACAGCAACGACTGGTATTTGCTTTCTGCCTTCCAAAGTTATGTTTCTATTGCCTATTCTAAAGGCGTTGAACTTAACGGTTAAAGGTATCTGAAGAAATAGCTCCTGTCATAGGAATTGAAAAAAACAACAACAAGACAAATAGGCATTAGAGGTTTCGGCTTTATATGGAAAGTATCACAAACCTGCCTAACCTCATGGTTCTAGGCCTAGTCTGGACAAATACATTCATTATCAGGCCTCTTTATTCAACGATAATAATAATATAAAACAACACATATACAATCACAACACAAATATATAAAAAAATCAGCGCAGAAAACAGATAAGTGAGACACAAGACTGTAAGGGCTACACTAAAAAAACAACAGATATTCACTAATAACATAGCAGGTGTTCATGGCACGAATTCACAGAACAGGCAACACTATATTTATCACAATGGGAACCGAATGAAGAACATGGTTTACTGACAGCTGCCATAGGTGTGTTGATTTTCGTATTAGCCATCAATTCAGCAGGAAAGTATACGTAAAATGACTGATGACATATTTAGACAAACCCAAGTCATCAGATTAAAAACACAACAACAAGTAAATAACATAAATAAAACAATTACATATCATTATTACCTTTTACCTTGCACGTTATTTTATTGTGAAGTAAATGATATTGCTTCCAGAAATTATATGCGACTTTAAATTATCATTTCCACACTCTTTTATATAAAACAAGGATCAACAGCTTTAGATAAATTATGTTACAACTATTAAGCCGTCATAATCCATGGGCCGCAGTATTGGTAGTGTTCAGAAAAAGCCGTTGAAGTGTTTTATTCTTCTTCATATCTGTTGACCTACAGCATGATATACAATACGATTATGAAGAGAAATAAGGCAATACATTTTAACGGAGTTTGTATCAGCAGTTTGCCATTTCAACACCTGGCAGACATGTTCGCAGAGGGAGAGAGAGAGAGAGAGAGAGAGAGAGAGAGAGAGAGAGAGAGAGAGGGAAAGAGAAAGAGTACCCTTTCTAATCGTGCGACATACAAACAACATATAAACACCAAAGCCTGTCGTCACTGAAGATATTATAGAATCAACTTGCATACAATTGCAACATGTATACACCTGTTGCGGGAGGGGGGGGGGGGGGGGGGGGGTGCGGGAAGTGTCTCACTAACAATGGAAAAGTTGACTACCAATAAACAAAATTAAATTCTGGAAAACATCGATATCTTTACATTATTTCCGATGCACACGGTACTCAAACAATCGAGTGACTGTGGCGTTTGAGATCAGCCATATTTCAGCATTCTTAAATAGGTTATATTACCCAGTTCTTTACCGTTTGTCCCAAACCTGATTGCATCAAACATTCTCTAAAAACAATTTCAAAATTCAATTATATTGCAAGCTATGCTTAATGCTAAGAAATGTGCCACGATCCAATCAGAAAGCGTCATACAGTTGATTGGTGTAATGCTAAAGTATCACTCCGATGACATTAACATGTGTCATCTTACCACAAGTAAACATACCAACGTAACTGGTAACCTATTGTAATATCCATTCTATAAAGGAATGCTCTGCACAAACGTGTAAATATGTGCTTTTTTAACACTGAAATTGCGTTAATTTCGAAATGAAAAGCCACCTTCATATAAATTCATATAGGTGGACGCAGAAAAAAATATTTTGGCCGTTCGTTAAGAGACACCGCACTCCATTTAGATGTCGTTAATTGAAATTCATAAAGTCAGTGCTGTCTCGCCGTCTGCTTTTCCTTACAATTTTAATGATTTACGATTGTATGTCTCAAAAATTAACAATTTAACCAGACCCGGATCTTTTCACGAAAGGGTGAAAAACAACAACGCTGGAGTAGTGACCTTTTGCGAAGCCAATTAGAGGTCATGTAACTAAGTGATACAGAGATATAAGAGATAAACCTCTTGTAAATGCCATCCTGGACATACTCATTAAGCAATACGTTAACACAAGTAACCATTTCAGTACATCTGCAAAGTGTATTATAGTCTGATCTAGTATTAAATCTTACGTACTTTTACATAAACTTTTATGAAGCTACTGTGTGGTCGCATTATTCAACCATCATGGGGTAGACTGAACATATGTCAGGTAGTCAGATCTTGCCTCCTTAATGATTTCTACTTAAAGAGTACTCATAACCATATGGAATACGTAATTGTTTACTGTTTTGAAACCGGTATTAAGATGGTTTAACAGTCATTATGAATTCTAACTTGAACTACCTATAAGATAGATTGTATGATTACTGTACGCATCCTTATTATGCTGATGCAGTTAATTTAATAAACGTGGTTAAAGTAACATCTATGGAATGAGTTGGCAATGTGCTGTAATTGTATTCATCATGTCATTCCTAAATTCTCGGTGGAGCGGTATTCGTACAAGACTATTCGTAGAAAATTTCGAGATGTTGAGACTGGTTTTATCATCTCCTGTTAGCAGTGCGATACGAGGGAGTTAAAATGGTTATTTGTACTTGGCTAAAATGAATTTATTAAAATATTAGTTGCGTTATTTAATGAATGGTTTGATACATTTAGACAATACTCAATACAAATGGTGCATTATAAGCTATGTCCATGTGAAGACCAATTGTTTGATCAAATCTTCAGCTCAATATTAGTCAAAATATTCATCAGATGCCCGGATTGTTGATAGTTAACGTATTGTCTTTTTTATATAAGACACTATTTAAGCCTATTTAGCAACGTTTTCCTTATTCAAACATATAATATCTGAAATTCTATATATATTCTATATACACGCTATTTCCCCCAAAAATATTGTACTGTCGCTGAGATTTTCCCGTCCATTGTGAATTTCCAGACACTCATGTAACTTCGGTCAAACGGTGCTAATTTAAAATGTGCCGAATATGTATTTACAGATAGATACAAAGTTCAATTTGCTTCAGACCGAAATTAATGTCTAATGGATAACAGAAGCCTGCATTTGATATGAGTGTATAGGAATTCACATATCTCTACATTTAATGACCAGTAGCAACAACTTAAATGTACTTTGAAACACATATTTGCATCAATACAGACACAGTAACTGACCATATAAACGATACCATATCGTAAGAATTAACATCAAAATGACCTAAATGATCAACAAATACAGGTATAGATCATATCGTACGAATTAACCAATGGTTCCGAACAATTTATTAAGTATTAAAGGGTAAATTATTGTGTATTCAGAATATTTTTGGCTGGCTAATTTGGATGATGGTTTATTAATTAAAACAGGCCACGTAAATATACTAATTGAGTTGCTTTGTTAATTAAGACTGTAAATGTTTGCCAGAGTAATAAGACTGGCACGGATCGTATTTGCAACTGCATTGTGCAAAATTTTCTTTCATTGAATGCTCTGTTTTCAAGGGCTTATTTTACTTTAATTTCCGGCGACGTTGATGCTCTCTATTACTTTTTCTAGTGTACATTTCGACTACGTAGATATTTGCTGGAAGCATACTTCGAACATTCAAAGCCTAGTCAGATCAGGTAGACACCATTTGAACCGATAAAGCAATGTCTATCGTATCCAAACATAAAGTATCAGAAATGGTTTGAACTGCCTCTTATAAGTGTCGCTAGATGTTAGCTGTTCCACTCTAGTACTGCTAACATCTTACGCAAAACATGTACTGTTTCCACATTCTTAAATTATCTTAGTATGGGCATAGCTGCAAACTGGTTACTTTTAAATGTGTATATATCAGCTCTAAAACGAGATAGCTATAGTCCAAATCCCGCAATTTCTATTTTATGTCCTCTCCTTTCATTGATTAATATTTTATTAACAAGTTTTAAATTTATATTTTTCTATGAGGTCTTTCTCATTAAGTTTGACACACAGATGTGCATTTTTAATTCTGTTTCAGAAGTTGTATACTCTTTGTGATGGGGCCGTGTATGTACTTAATGTACTATGGATCAATTAATTGGTTGGACGATAACTCTGATTACGGCCGGTACAATTTACAATTTCTGACACATATACATTTATTATAAAGTGCTGGTCAGCATTATTAGAATGAGCTATGCGGCCTTTTATTTGTACTGTGTTACACCTTTCAAAATATATTTTTACGTTAAGTCAGATAGTCGTAGCCCTGAATAACCTTGACTCTGGCTCAAATACAGTCATACCGTAGGTGACACATCAAATAATATCTTAGACTTGTAATAGTCCTCCGTTTTGACAGATCAGGTTAAGCCTTGGCATCGGCACACGATTAAGTGAATCTTCTTAACAATGAAACAAATCTATAAAGAAGCATGAAGGGGATTTCAGCTGAAAAACTGACACCGAAGTAAAAGCTGATAATATAACATGAACTCAAAATTAAATGTCCATGAGCGATCCGTTGTTAAAGAAACGCTCAATGTGCAATGTTGCTATGACAAGCTGGTATGTATGCTTTATTGTTCCCATGGATGAAGGGCATCAGTAACCAGCCTTTCTCTGGATCTTCTTAGGTAACAATAATTACAAGGTTGCATGAGGAAGAAAAAATGGTCCAAACTGACGGATAGCCCCTTTAACATAAAAATGAGTTATTAACATTTTTATGAACACTTACTGAAAAATAGTAAATACAATTGTTATTAAAATATGGGCCTTAAGTATGTGCTTTAGACGCACTATTTAGATATGTAAAATGTGTAGTATAAACCTGCATACAAACAATGTCACTATATATCAATGTATATTTCTTGCTTCCTTTCTTGAGTTATATATTAATACTTGATTGTTTATTATCATATTATTATTATTATTATTATTATTATTATTATTATTATTATTATTATTATTATCATCATTATTATTATCATTATTATTATTATAAGTAGCAGTAGTAGTAGTAGTAGTAGTACTAGTAGTAGTAGTAGTAGTAGTAGTAGTAGTAGTAGTAGTAGTAGTACAACATCATCATCTACATCATCATCATCATCATCATCATCATCATCATCATCATCATCATCATCATAAGCATGATCACCATCATAATTATCATCATTTTTATAATCATTATCAGCACAATCACATCATCATGACCATCATAAGTATCATGATCATGATCATTATTATCATCAGTATCATAATAATCATCATCTTCGTTATCATCAGCTTTGTCATAATCATCGTAATAACCACATCATAACCGTCATAATTATCATCGTTATATTCCAAATGTTCGCCAAATCATCGTTATCATCTTATTATCACAATATATAATTATTGATTGAAATTTTAAGCTTGAAGATAACGATTGTACCGTTAACTTATTAGGCGTAAAATGCAAGGGAAACAATCCTTAGTTTTATGTTCGTATACTAGCTCGAGTTTTTCCCCTTGTTTCTCTCTATATATATATATTGGATTGTTCGCTCGAATTCATTCATTTATACTGCCATGTTAATTTATTTTGCACAATTATGTTATTATTTAAACTTGTTTTACTGTTTTGCTGTTGACTATAACATAATACATATCTTAAAGGTATTACAGCAGAAAAAGTATCAATAGAAAATCCAAAATAGGCGACTGCTGCTTGTTATGTGTATCCTTTTAGTCATCGATTGTAACTCAAGAGCGCAAATGGCACAAATGTGTGAAGGCCTAATTGATTGAATCCACAACCTACTTTATCTCAGCTTACATTGTTCAGATAAGGCGTAACATATGGCATTTAGAGAGCAGTGTTATTACAGGCCCGTCGGATTATGAAATCACCTATGGATGAAGGGCGGGCGAGCGTTGTCCTGATGTTTGTCTTGAGCATAACTATAGCACTATCAAAGCCCTTGAAACTTCATAGGTGGATAGATCTCATTGAGAGGATGTATAGTGCTCGAGAATAACCACTCTGCACCTCGGGATGGGGTTATTGCACTTTCTTTAATTTTCTTGTCCGGAACATAAATTCAAGACTAACAAAGCTATTGAATTGAAACTTCTTAGGTGGATAGATTTCTTTTACATTGATCTCATCTCCGAACAAAGGACCCATCACTCTGCACTTCATGATTTTGGAGTTATTTCCCGTAGCATAACTCCTACATTATCGAAGCTTTTGACTTGAAACTTGATACATAGATATGTATTATTGAGGCGAAGTGCATTGCACAGGAACCGTAATTGTGTACTTCATAATTTTAAAGTGATGTCCTTTTGTAAGCTTAACTCCCTCCTACGTTATTCTTATCAAACTTTTGACTTGAAACTTCACAGATCGATAGACCTTATTGAGACAGAGTGCACTGCTCAAAAACCGTCACTGTACACTACATGATTTTGGAGTTTATTTTTAGTAACGCCCCTTTCTACAGATATACTACTCTCATGCTCATTTTTTTCTATCTTTGGAGTTATTCCCCTTTGATTGTTTCCCTTAATTATCCAGATTGCAGTCCACAATCATGCCAGAGTGCAATTCACAACAGTGCAGAGCAGTTTGGCAGATTAAAGATGTTTTATGTTATTATACTCTAATTTTTAGTTTTGCAATAGCCCAGAATGCAGTCCAAAGTTTTGCCATACTGCATTGCACAAGAATGCTCAACAGTTTGTTTTAAACTGCAAAACTTTCGGGCGTATTTTGCTCCGCCTCCCTATGCTCTTGTTGCATTTTTCTAACAATCAATAATTTACTGAAAATACATGTTTCTTCTCTAGTAAATTTTTTTATTTTATGGAAGCAAACTAGCCATTTCAGATGTCTGTAATTAATGGGACGTAATTGCAACTATTCAAATCGCACAATAATACGTCCACTGTATATTCACTGTAAATTCGGCGCCCGGTGGTGACTGGCGTCACACGTCCGTCAGCATTCTTCTAACTACATTTCTGAAATTTCATCTCTTAAACCGCTTGACTAAATCCAACCATACTTCTTCATAAACTTCGCCCGACATTTGTATCGAAAGTTTGTTCAAACAGGTCAAAGCATTATGGCAGCAATTAACACAGATATGTTTGAAAAGGTTTCATTTGAAGGTTTGGAATTTCAGTATACTATAAAAGAATTCTCGAAAAAAAGGTATGTAAATTGCATATAGGCTTCATCCTGAGACCATACGATGGTTTAAAACAAAATAAAAGCAAAATTTTAAACCATTTAATCCAAGAGGTTACATATGTAGAAAAAAGTTGCCAAAATTATTATAATTAACACTGAAACTAAAGTGTACAAGCAGAAATTGCTCAAGTGCAGCAGCCTCACATTACACAAAAACTATTGTTCAGATTGTATTTTTCTGAAACATAGTATTATGTATACAAAGAACAATATTTAATATTTCCTTAACTTAACCTACTTCTCACATTTAAAGTGAAATGGATGAAGACAAACTGAGAGAAACAGTAAATACAGAATGATATGGTGCGTCCTTAATCCCCATTGAACTAGCAAAGTTATTACCTAAGTATGTGTTACAGCGGTTTACAATTTCAAACTTAGCTGACATAAAGAATACAATTTAACAAAAGTTGCTGTAAAGTGAAAGGTAGTTTGTCGTTCAAAAGAGAAAAGAAACACAAACACTATTTAATCGTATTACCCTAGACAGATATTACTTTTTACTTAATCTGGGTGTTTAATAATGATTGAATATGAAATCCTCCTATACAGACTTCAAAAACATATTCAGTTGAACACAAACACTTCGGTGATGCTATAAAAGCATTCCTGTACGCTGGCAGCACTCGAAATGGTATTTTTTTCAGAATTGCGTGGACGTTATAGAATTCGTTAATATGTCTTTAAATCTTGCATAAACATTGCATCTGAATTAAGATTTTAACATTCATACTCAATAGACCGTTTAGAACAAAGATTTTCTGGCTATGGACTGTTTCGTTGCTAATAGATAGTCTCAATTTGTTAACATGCACTCCGCAGTCGAAGGACGTACCGAAGAGCATTCCTATCTACTTTTGTAAGTAAGGGCGCAAATATTATCCATGTACATTTATTTAAAGTTTGAGAATTTTAATATTTGAAAAAGATATACTCTAAAATCTCTAGTTTATGCCATGTTTGCATCAACGGACATACAAAAAAAAAATAATAAAATAAAAAAAATAGAACACCGTGTACAGACTTAGGTCCAGTATTTTATTAGGGTTAGAAATGGCGGTGAGCGTAAATGTACACCCGAACTAGTACCCTTAACAGTTTGTTGTTGTTTTTGTTGTTAATATTTGAAGGTGGATTCTTTTGTTGTGTGACTGTATTTGCTGTAATTGAGATAATATAGTGCCAATAATAAAGATCTATTACTAGGTTGTGCTAAATTAAGAAATTATTAAGTGGTGTGCAATGTTGTTGTTTTTTTCTCGAAAATATTGCAAAATATAATATACGCAATCGGAACTCCTCGGGTAATTTCATCCTCGGGACAATTATCGGAGGTGTCCCAAATGGTTATATACAATGACAGGACTGGGAATGCTATTTATTGATTTGCGCGGACCCGGCTTGTGAAAACTTGTTTCTATATATTGCGAGTATCTTTAGATGTTCGCAACTGATAATTTCAGTGAAATTGCGGGTACACTATGCAAAAATTACTGAGTATGTTTTTAGTGACGGATAAACGTCTTTGCAACACATAACTTTTATTCGCAGATGCCCTTTTAATTTCTCTTTCACGGCATATATAATGGTGTGGTTCCCAAAGAAACGGTTCGCTATTGCATTACTTCCAAAGTTTTGACATTTACTATATAGCTATATAGTGTCGTGCAACCTATAAAAGTCCGCAAAACAAACTTTCCCCATGCGTCGCCAATTATGAATATTAAATTTTTCTAACGCGGCAATGTTTTAATATTTACTAACGTATTATTTAGTACACAATAGGAATTATGAACTCTCACTTTTTCTCGTGTACTGATTCTTGACGAACAGAGCATGTTACCGGTATTCCATGTTTCCTGCTCAGACATTCATTTGGTGGCGACAAATACAACACAGTTAAATGCACAAACATACATGAGCAAAGGTAGCACATTATAAAATAGCATGTCGTTATCACCTGACATGATACCACACACCTCTTCCTAGCAGAGAGTAGCCAGTCGTCATAGTACCTTTTAGTATGTTTGAGAATTAACAAGTTAGTTATACCACGTTCAATTAAAGTGAAGACCGTGTTAAGCCGAATGATTTATCGAATGGGCTAAGGGATGTTGTGTCGGTACTTCAGAAGCTGTAGCTCCTTTATCTTAACAAACAGTATATCTTATTCTCGAGTTAATACCGTATATTCCAAACCTACCTATAAGCTACAATATGCATACTTTGCATAAGAACCTTGTATCCGAATATTACATATGTTAAGTCGTTGACACAACACCTTCAAACCTATCTAGCAAACGTTTTAGAAATGATTATGGAATAATAATAATTTCATATTGTCCATTTATATGGTTTGCCTTCTAGACACATGTGTTGGCAATATCATGTACTGCCTATATGAAGACAGGCCAGTGACTGTTGTCGCTAAGTAAAATGTCACGTTGAGTGACACTGAGAATAGTGTGTATTAAATACGCGTTCCTGTACTCTATTTTACTTGGCACATTCTGAGATATTGACCTTTGTGTAGCAATAAGGCACGTGTTCACGCTTTTCAATGTTTAGGTGTTTTCTAGGAAAACTCAAGGCATGGTTTGGATCTACCTATTGTCAAGTATAAACTATACCGACAGTGAACAGGCTCAATATGCGTGATGTTTAACATGCTAAAAGTAACAGGAAGTCAGTCAGTGAGATATAAATATTACACTGGTTTTAATTTGAAGTATGGTATGAGCATTATTCTTGTGGAATATTCATATATAAGACCTTAGGGTTCCACATATTACCTAACCTCTCTGATTTCATAATTTTTCAAATAAAGTGCTGGCAGCGCCTTCGCTACATAGAAAATATAATATTCCAAACAACACTTACACAGTTTTTTACATTCCTGCTTCACTTTCCTTCTGACTTCTCTCTTGGAAATTGTGCAATATAGAATTAGTCCCTTATTATCAAGTACCTTGAAACCTTTTTTTAATGACTCAGTAATCTCTAGCAAATTGGACTACAAGTAAAAAACAAGAACATTTCTATTTAACTCTCTCGTGCAATAAGTTTCACTTCACTTTATTGTAACTTTCCTTTATTGTGGAGTAAATTAATATTTACCTCTTCTTCATTTATTTTAAACGAAAGGAGCAACAGCTCTTACTAGATCAAAACTAACACTTGATTACAACAATCTATGATCGCCAAATTTGGTAGCCATCAGAGACCGTTGTAGATTTTTTCACCATATCAGTTGACCCCCGGCAGGATCTGTTTCTAAACATGTATTTATGACATTGTCGAAACCTTCAGAATATTTAACTGAAATTGAAATGGTGTATTTAAATATGCAGGGAATGATTATGCAGCGCAGGTCTTTTGTAAAGAAAAATGCCAAATGATTTATTAACGTTGTTTCTCATAATTTGGACTTAATGTAAAGTCTTCATAGTTATACGTAATACAACAGCAAATGGTTCATTTTCCGTATGACATTTTATGTAACATAAATATGTGTAAGTACTCGATAAATGTTCCATTAAGTGTTTCTTTTAAAGTTTTAAAACGTGATTTAATCATAGTAAAACACATTGTAAATAGTAGTTTTGATATCATTCAAAATCACGATTCTGCCACCCATAAGACATGGAAAGTAAATATGATTTCTCTAATGTGTTGATGTTTTTAACGGTCAAATTATGTTGTATATTATATGGAGAAATAAAAAAAAATAAAAATATATTCCTGGTTTGTTTTATTAAAAGGAAAAGTTAAACAATGGCATACCACTCACAAAGCAATACTGAACCAGACTGAAATTTGAAACATTTTCAAAATATTTTATATTTTTCAAAGGATAGTAAGAACTTGTACTTGCTTTCTGCCTTACTGACAGTTGTACTTCTGTGGGCTTCCCCATGGCGTTGAATTTAAAGTTAAATGGTCTCTGAAGAAATAGTTTTTTGTCATGGTAACTGAAAAAAAGACAAACAGGCTTTGGAGGTTTCAGGAACAGTAATAATAATAATAATAATAATAATAATAATAATAATAATAATAATAATAATAATATCATTCATTTCATATTTAGTGCCAGATATTTTTATGGCAAAAACAATACCAACAGCACATGCCATCAAAATGCATGCACACTGTGCAGTGTTTTCAGTAATGTATAAAACTGGCTTATAACTACTTAGCCTCATCATCGCATGGGTTGGAGTCTCGGTAAGGACACGAACAATTAGGTGAGGAGATTCCCCATCTAATCTGCAGGGCTTGAGACGTTCTGCCCAGACATAAATCTAGGGCATTCCTCCACCATGAATAAGCTGGACTTCCCCTTTATGAACATACTGTGTCGGTATTATGTAGCAAACAACAACAATGAACACACCATAAACATAAAACATATGCACACGGTTCAATAAAATACAGAATATATGTTTCAAAATAAATATACAGCAAGTAAATTATTTAAGATAAAGATATGTCATAATAACCTTTCATGACATTCCTGCATTGGTCTGAGTGGTTTGAGTGGACAAGAATATCTCTCCTAGCCTGTTTAAATTGTTCAAGGCCTGGCACTCCTCTAACCATGTATGGAATAATTTCAGTTTTTATGAACTTTAAATAAAATGGAATACTATGTCAAAAAGCATATTAATGAGATATATATACTACTATGACAACCTTGAATTTAATTTTTTGAAGAGAGACTCAAGGAAAGTATTGTTTTGTTTGTGCCTAGCACATACACTCCAGCAAGAAAGCACTCACAGATAACAGCTTGATTCTAAGATGTGATTAAGCAGTGGTACAAATGTTGGGTAGTTCAATCTCTTGGCAACACTCAAACTGCAAGTTATACAATAATCGTCCAATAATAATAATATTACTGGGTTTAATTAATATGGCAGGTGTTCATGGCACTAATTCACAGAACAGGCGGCACTATATTTGTTTCAAATTATTCATTGATAACAAGAGTAACAACATTGGTGGGTTTGATTCTATAAACAACTAGTCACTAGAACAAAATAGATTGATTAAAGCCAACCCACTTCTGCCAACTACAAGCTGCAAACTGATAGAAAGTAAAGCAAAATAGCATGGATTCATCCATGAAGAATGTCGCCTATATACGTAAAAGAAATATGCTATGTTTAAAGTTTCCGACACTATTTGTTGTTTAGAACGATTGAATCCAGAAGTTTAAAATAAACAGGTACTAGTTCTCACAAAGTGAACAGAAAGTAAAACATGGTTTTCGGACAGCTGATATAGATTGATTTTCGTATTAGCTATCAATTTAGCAGGAAAATAAACGTAAAATGACTGATGACATATTTCGACAAACCCTAGTAATCTGATTAAAACACAACAACAAACAAATAAAGAAATAACATAGAATGACTATGCTTGTAATATGTAAGTATAATGATAAGGAGTATCGCCGTAAATATACATGAAACTATGTGCCTATGATTGATTACTTTCACGAAGGTATGTAACTAGATAAATATCATTATTTTATTTCTGACTTCAGAGTTATAATTTCTTGTCTTATGGGTTTCGGCAATCCAACTTCAGTGTGTTTAGTGTCCTTGTTTCATGGCCTTTAAATTTCAGTTTGTTTTTTTTATTGTGAAGTAAATGATATTGCTTCTAGAAATAAATGTGACTTTAAATTATCATTTCCACAGTCGTTTATATAAAACAAGGATCAACAGCTCTAGATCACTAATGTTAAAACTAGTTAGCCGTCATAATCCATGAGCCGCAATATTGGTAGTCTTCAGAAAAGGCCGTTGAAATGTTTTTTTCTTCTTCATTTCAGTTGACCTAAGCATGCAATATAATACAATTATGAAGAGAAATATGGCAATAAATACTGTTAACTTCCTTTATTCTATACATACTTCACAGAATTTCTGTGCCTGTTTACAAAAGTGTGCTTAACGGCAATGTTGAAGAATTGTACTTTAAGGGTGTTTGTATCGACACTTTATTGCAATTTCAACATCTGGCGGACATGTTCGCAGAGAGCGAGTGTTCCCTTCTTATCGTGCGACATAGAGAAGACTTAGAAACACCAAAGCCTGTCGGCAATGATGATATAATGGCATCAACTTGCATACAATTGCAACATGTATAGAACAGTTGGAGGAGGGGTTATGAGGGAAGTGTCTCACTTACAATGGTTAAATTGAGTAGACTACCAACAAACAAAATTAAATTCAGAAAAAAATTCGATATCTTTCTATTATTTCTGATGCACACAGAACTTCGTGGGGATTGATACTAGGGAATCGAGGGACTGCGGCGTTCAAAATCAGCCATATTTGATCATTCTTAAATACATTGAGAATGCATCATATCAGTTTCAAAATTGCGTGCTGAACACCGATACTTGAGAACGTCATTGCGTATAAGAACATTTGTGAAACGAAACTCAAATTTATTACTCATTGTGGAGCAAGGATTTGAGCACGTTGCACAGATTTGAGCATGAGAACGTTCTTAAGTTTTTTCGTATAACCTGGTCCATTTGTTTACACAGTTAATGTAATATGTTTAACATTTAAGTGAATAATTAAGATTTTGGACTAGTGTATTTTAAATAATGTTTAACGGACTTATTCTGTACACTATCTTGAAGAGACCCTTCACAATAACACATATTATCCAAGTTATTTACCGTCTGTCCCAAGCCTGATTGCCTCCAACATTCTCTAAAACAATTTCAAAATCAATTATATTGAGCCATAATGCTTATGGCTTAGACATTATTATGGCTAAGACGTATGCCACGATCCAATCAGAAAGAGTAATACAGCTGATTGGTGTTATGCTAAAGTATCACTCCAATGACATAAAGATGTGGCATCTTTTCTAGTTCAAATGCATAGCCCACTTAAAATTGATGGACTTTGATAACGTTTAAGCAAAACCGAAGCTAAATATCAATCCGCGAGATCCGAGTTGTTACATAGACTTAGCTGATGCAGCTAAGGCTAGTACACATTTACAAAAGTAATTACCACAAGTAAACATTCCAACGTAACTGGTAACCCATTGTAAAATCCATTCTAGAAAGGAATGCTTTGCACAAACGTGTACATATGTGCATTATTAACACTGAAATAACGTGTAATTTCGAAATAAAATCCCACCTTGATATATATTCATAATGGTGGACGCAAAAGAAAATGCGATCTCTCTTTAAAAAATGGGGATTAATTGTAAATATTTTGGCCGTTCAAAGATGACTCGAATGTAAAAATGCAATCCACAAGAGACATCGCACTCCATTTAGATGTCGTTAATTAAAATTCATAAAATGACTGCTGTCGCGCCATCTGCTTTTTTTGCAATTTTGATGATTTACGATTTTATATCTCTAACATTCACAATTTGACCAGACCCAGACCTATTCACAAAAGGGCGAAAAACAACAACTCTGGAGTAGTGACCTTTTGCGAAACCCAAGAAAGGTCATGTATCTAAGTGATACAGAGATATAAGATATAATCCTGTTGTAAATGCCACTCTGGATATACTCATTAAGCAATGCGGTAATACAAGTAACCATTTCAGTACAGCTGCAAATTGTATTCAAGTGTGATCTTATATTAAATCTTACGTAAATTTAATTCGAACCATCATGGAGTAAAGTGAACATTTGTAAGGCAGTCAGATCTTGCCTCCTAAATGATTTCTTCTTAAAGAGTACTCATAACCGGTATAAGATGTTTTAACCGTTATTATGAATTCTAACTTCAACTACCTATAAGATAGATTGTATGATAACTGTACGCATCCTTATCATGCTGATGCAGTTAGTTTAATACACGTGCAATAAGAAGCATCTATGGAATGAGTTGGCAATGCGCTGTAATTGTAGTCATCATGCCATTTCTAAATCCTCGGCAGAGCGGTATCCGGACAATACTATTCGTAGAAAATTTCGGGATGCTGAGACTGGTTTTATCCTCTCCTTTAAGTAGTGCTATACGAGGGTTTAAATAATGGTTATTTATGGTTGGCTTAAATGGATTTATTAAA
Source organism: Sinonovacula constricta (assembly GCA_007844125.1). Taxonomy (NCBI): domain Eukaryota; kingdom Metazoa; phylum Mollusca; class Bivalvia; order Cardiida; family Solecurtidae; genus Sinonovacula; species Sinonovacula constricta. Next base: position 28,860,895 of record CM017573.1, on the reverse strand, counting down.
AGATAAGTTGCGTTATTTAATGAATGGTTTGCTACATTTAGACAATACGCAATACAAATGGGGCAGCATATATCATATCCATGTGCAGGCCAATTGTTCGATCAAATCTTCAGCTCACTTTAAGTCAAAGTATTCATCCGCTTTCCAGATTGACGATAGTTGACTTATTGCCTTTTTATATTAGACACTATTTGAGCCTATAAAGCAATGTCTTTCTTACACAGACATATAGTATCTGAAATTCCATATATAATAAGTGGTACACCAAAGTGGCTATTTTTCGATTGATCTCATATAGGTTGATGACCAGATGTGAATTTTGTATTCCGTTATAGACTTACTAATAGACCCGCGGCGATTCTTCATACTCTATTGATCTCGATGCGAGATGTTGTTTCGGTGTATCGGAAGCCGTCGCTTTGTTATTTTTACAAACAGTTTATCTTATGCTGGAGTTTACACTTTGTATTCAAGACCTACCTAGAATCTGCATTATGTATCCGGTGCAAAACGTTGTTTCCAAATATTACACATATTAAATTTTAACACAGTATCTTCAAAACTATCTAGAACAAGTTATATAAATTGTTATTGTTTAACACTCTTTAAGATTCGCAGAAAACTTTTCCTCACCCTCTCATGTTCTGTTTTTTCTTGTCCATATTGCTCATTTATTGTAGAGAAATGTGTTGCCAATAACATGCTCTGCCTATACAAAGATAGGCAAGAAAGTGTTTCTTCGCTAATTGGTGAGTTGAGTGACACTGAGAATGTTATGTATTAACCATACGTTAAGGTACTCTTTTTTTAACTGGCACATATAATCCTAAGATATGGTCCTTTGTATAGCGGTATGGCATTTGTTCACGTTTGTCAAGGGTCATGTGTTTTGTAGGAAAATTCAAGGCGTGATTTGGATCTACGCATGGTCCAGAATAAACAGAACTGACAGTCGACAGGCCCAACGAGTGTGAAACGCGCTAAAACAACAGGAAGACTTTCAGTAAGATATAAACTTCACTCTGATTTTACTTTGAAGTATGACAAGATCTTTGCTGTTGTTGAATACACAGATATAATACCTAAGGGTTCCACTATTAGTTATATAATCCCAAAACTAGTTCCAGTTAATAAAAAGCCGTCAAAACAGGAAACTTCACAATATTTGTTGAACTAGGATTGATGTATGCCTTAGGTTCCATAAACCTGCAATAGTTCAGATACCAAATGGAAGACGGGTTTACGTAACATTTTCCCGTTTCAAAGAATATCAAGCTACACTCAAAATCTAGCACAGTGGTGTTTTCGAACATATCTTTATTCTGTCCCAGGCAGTATATGTAGAAATTTAATGATAAACGATTTTTTTTATTTATTGCAATAACTTTCTTCTATTATTAATCACTTAATATATTTTCCATGTTTTTCGTTACTTATTGTATATGTTGCAATTTAAGTTTAGTTTAGATCTAAGAATGATAGGAATCATTTATTTTTCAATTACAGTGCTCTGAATAGTACCTCATATTGGCCGTTTACAGCTCGTAAACGCACAGCACAATGTTACAAGACAATGAACTGTCAAACCTCATCAGACATCTTGAAAAAGTGGAAAATTCTCCATATAGATTTTCGGACGAAGAAAGGTCAGATCTGCACGGTAAGTTACCTTGTACAGAAAGTATGTATGAAATGCCCATATTAATTATATTTTTAGACAGAAATAAAAGGTTATAGTTGAAAGACATGTCATCTATGAAACGCATGGACAAAAAACTGATATTTATCATTGTCAGACAGGATAGAAAATAAGCAACTTATATATGTTGAAATATGAATATGTTTGTAGGGTATTATACACTGTTTGCTCACTCATACTCTTATTAAATTGTAGTAGCCAATAATGTCTCGGGGATATGGGAAAGCCATGTGATCAAAATGTGTTGTAAACTGATTAAATATATATAATTATATATATATATATATATATATATATATATATATATATATATATATATATATATATATGACAGGTACGATTATAGAAGTTCTATTTTAAAATGCATAAGAATTAACACAGTTTAATTTTAATATTCTAAACTGATTAAATATATGTAAGATAAAATATCCTTTGACAGCTATAGATAAAATATATATATAGCCCATTCTTACAATACTTGCTGGTAAATGGTATTGTCTTCTATATTTGACAACTAAAACAAAGTCACATTTAAATGTTGCTGATGTTTTACAGATGAGGGCCATATAATTACTAGGGATATACAACGTGAAGTTAAAAAAAAAAGAACACTTAAAATGCTTTAAGTTTAATTTTAAAATTAAGCTATCTAATAAGATTATTATATGCACTATTACAAGTGCAATATGATTTTGGAAGAGATGTCAAAGCCGTATTAGCATATCTTAAAGGGATTATGTTTAATGAGAAAATGTAAATGAATGATAATGATGAATGGGGTTTTGAGAATAGTTTTATATGAATATTATGTTACAAATGAGTTTTGCCCAAATCGGACATGAACACATATCGTATTGTAGGAAGAATTATCCAACTACCACGGACTGATCGGAGACGACTGTATAAGCGTAAGGAATATGTACCGCTGGAGGAAGTTTTAGATTGGCAACAAACATGTCCCCAAGACAAACGGATAACAGGTATGTTTTTCAAACCTCTCTGTGTGCATCTATTATTGATGCTTGTAATGCGAACAGTTGCATAAAAGAAAGCATCAGTTATACGAGCTTTTGATGTTAATATGTGACAGACACTTAGGCCGCTTAGTCGGGAATCAAAGTTAATAATGCAGTTGATTTGATCCTTTAGTTTGCAATTATGAAATCTATGGAAGTAAGTAAACACTATGTGTGTAACATTTTGATTCTTTAACAATATTATTTAAATGTATGGATCGGAAATGATAGTAAAATGACTAAATCTTTGTACAGAATCAAACAAAATATTTGTAATATAGTTAATGTAAGTATACATTTATTTAGTATATTTTGTCCGTAGTGATATAAATCTGACCAATTATTTAATTTAGTTTTGGTCAGAGAAGGCTTACTTACATTACCAAGTTGTATGACACTCAAAATTAGTTCAGAGTTGCCATGTTATTCGTATGTCCAAAAGTAGCAATGCATTGCATTGCGCAATTCACAAATCACATGTTTGTTACCATAATAGGGTAGATACTGCTGATTTTTTAATTCCCGATGATTTCTTATTTATCGTATTTACACTGACAGCATAGAAAACTATAACGTACGATTTATATCAACATCGCGATTTTTTTAAAGAAAGAAGAACCAGAAATCTAAACTACATGCTGCAACTATTTTTTGCTGTTCGTGTTCCCTCTGTTTGTCACTCTACCTACTCGTTTCTATAAACCACGTTTCCTCTGCATTTTAAGTCCAGATAAAAAAAATGATGTTGCTTTGAAAATGGATTTGAAAATATTTGGTTGTAGTAACCCAGCCGCACTTAACATGAACGTATTCAACCAATTTTCATACGTTTAAATCTCTACACAAACCACCATTGTATTTATGTGACGACAGTGGCTTATTTTGTGTTAATGATAACAATTAAGGATGGCAATTTCTAGGTCGAGATAGTGTAATATTGGTGTGCTGATAACGTCATTATGCTGGCTTAACTTACTTATGGAATAAAAAAACAACAACTCCTGCATAATGTGACTCATCTTACCTATTTCAAGCTTTTTTGAACAGTGGTTTTATTGTTTGCAAGACATGATATCAATTCAAATATACTAAATCCTCAACGGCTAGATGACCTAACAATACTACTCTAGTGTAGCAAAACTCATTGATGAAAATGTGTTGCTTACAAGGAAAACACGTCTTCAGGATATAGGCAGTCATCGTAAATTATTTAATTTCTATTTTAAACTCTTTATCTTAATGAAGCTGTTGCACTTTATGCTATCTTGCCAGTTTATGAAGTGCAATCAATATTATAACCAAATGGATGTTTTTTTTGCAATAGTTGCTTTAGGCAATGATTGGTAATTGTAGAATCTTGAAAGCAAAAGTAACAAATGGAAATGGTGACAAATTGTAACTGCTTGTAATGATGAGAAATGCTAATATTATTCTGGTAGCGATAGGTCAGTGTAGCGTCTGTTGTCGATGTGTACAGTCCTGGCACCGTACCAGTTGTCCAAAACATCGTATATCGTGCGTATTTCTATCGTCAACGTATCGTATGGTAACGTAACGTATCGTGTAACGTAATAGGCCTATCGTGAAATAACGTAACGAGTCCTATCGTAAATGGTACATCGTATCGTATCGTATCGTATCGGAACGTAACGCTTATGACAAGACCGTGGTATTGTAACGGAACGTATAGTATGGTAACGTAACACAAGGAGAATTGCACTGTGCCTTCTCATAATTCTTTGATACAAAGATACATATATTGTGACAATTTTCTAATGACATTATCATGTTCATGCAAATGTTCACAGGAAATTTAAATGTCATAATAAATGCTTCACAAATACAAAAAGAAGTGATGGTTCTAAACAGAAAATAAACTATATATTACATTTCCGGTACATGCATACAATCGATGATCAAATTAATATTGCACACCTTCGAACTTATTACTTGAATGACAATATGCGTAGACTGAATATGAATGTACGTTTAGGAAAATATTCGTGAAAACTAGGATTCTGGTTATTTGCCCACGCTTTTATGGAAAAAAAGCAGTAAGACGTTATTGGAATAAACATACAGCTGGAAAAATACTAGCTATAACACAATCTAGCTCTATGTCAGGCTATGGAAAAGAGGTTTGTCTCAAATATGGGATTCAAAAGATACGGCTCATATACAATGAACATTGTTAATAAATAATTTGGACCGTGTGGAATCATCTCTGTTATTCCGACAAGTTAGTAAATTATAAAGCTAGCTTACCTATGTCATCGCCGGGCACAATCAACGCTGATATAGTCTCTTCGCCAATTATTTTAAACGCGTAAATTTTACACACATTTATGCGAATTTAAATAAATTAATAAAAGCAATTCAGTGCTCGACGAAAATTCAACAAAAGTACGTTCACAAGTGAAGCAAACAAATTAATATAACTATTCTTCTGCCCGTGATGGGATCAAACGTGTAAGGTGTGAATGTGTTTGTCAAAACAATGTGCTAGTATCATAAATAACAGTGAACATCTGTCATCATGCCTTCTTAATTTCCGTACATTTTCCCGCCCTGCCAATCACGTGCACGTGTGTTCATTCCAATTAATTGGTGACACTTTTATGACACCACTAATCTTAAAGGAAGTAGGATTTTTAGCCGTTCGTTATGTTGATTGGTTTGATCCTAAACGTGTTGACCGGGGGTGTTAATTGGTCTGTTCTTAAATCGATTTCCTCTTATAGCGAAATGGTCCTTTGTAAGTCTTTTTAGGTTGATGAAGCCATTTACATACTCCCCTAAAATAACTAGCGCACATCGGCATGCACCTTGACGTCAGTATGGATACTGAAAAGAATACCGTTGGGGTAACAATAGAAAAATGATATAATATCTAATCATTGCAAAATCAAGCAAGTCAGCAGACATATATAGTCTTTTAGTCTCCTGTCAAAAAACCTCAATGCCCTTATACAATTAGGTCGGGTACCAAGCCATGGAGAAAGAGCTATAATTAATAAAAAAATATAATAAATAACGCACAAATTTAGATATTCGGACATGTTGGTAGGTCTCTAAGTTCAATATTTACTGCCACAATATCGTTAGTTTATAATAGTTTTTAGTTTAAACTAGGATCAAGCTACCCTTGTAAAGAATGCAAGTTCACCAATAGGAACTGTCCTTATTATGACATAGAGAAATACTTTAACCCAGTGCTGTTTTGGTTAAGGCAGCACACAATAGCAAGAGATTAGCTACAAAGACCTATATTAGTCACGCGTGTCTTTGCTTTTTGTACCAGCAGAAAAAGGCAGATTTAATAAAAATGCAACACTTTAATACCTAGAAGATATTAGATACATTAAATACATTTAATTCTCTAATACAATATATATTATATACGATATACTAAACTAACTGAATTACCAACCCATGCTTAACTACTCACACACTTTTCCCGTACTTTTTTCACTTTAAAACATCCTCGTAACTAGTGTGTAACTTGATGTATTTTTTGTTCATAATCATCCGATTTCATGTTCAGTTTTAGTTCAAAAAGTGCCAGCTCTAATCAGGAGTAGAAAACATTTAAATGATGAACATTTTAAGAAACAGTTTCTTAGGGGTGTAATGCCTTTAAACAAAGAGCAGTCATAATCTTCCGCCAAATTGGGGTCCAGCCAATCAGAGAATGGGTTTATTAGGAATGTTTAGATTTTAAAGAGATTTCACCCCATCACGTGTCTTGTGGGTTTTGAAACTTTAGTTATTGTTTGATTTGGACATGATATCGGTTGGACATTGTATTAAATCAGTTTATGTATGTGTTATCCTATATTATTAATTAAATATTTAATGAAATATATTTATTCTAAAAGAAGATTAAGAGCGCATATTATTAGTTCTGCTATGTCGGGGCCGGCGGGTGGGGGGGGGGGGGGTGGATGATTTACTTTCTTCACCTAGGTAGCTGGATCCGAGTATGAGTCTAGTAATATTTAATCATAGGCTATATTATGATGGTGAGTTCCAATCTCCAAATTCATATTAGAGATTTTGCTTAACATTTGTATTTTAGTATTTAAATCTATATATTTTTTTGATTAGTTCTTGTCTATTCTTTCCGTAAATTGTCTGAAATGCTTGTAAATAACTAAGAGAGCGGGGGTAAATATGTATTGTTGATCGGCAATTTTGTTCTATTTGAACACATTTTATGGTTTGTAATTAACAGTTTGCTTCTAAATATAGAATGTCTGGTGCTTAGTTTTATTTTGGTCTTGTTTATTTATTCTGTTGATTTTCAATCATAATAACTCATGCTCTTATAGCATTTTTGTTTGTATCCTTGCTACCGTCGGTGTAGATGTGGATGTGGGTAGCGATATCTCAGCACTCAGTATTTGAGTTAAGTTTAACTAAGGGAATAATCTTATCAAATACGTCGATTACGTCTTCTAAATTTGTTTTAATGTTCATGGATTTGATCCCTACATGGAAAGGATTAAGTGGAGGTGTTAATTTGTCGGTTGTTAGTCCAATTTTGTCTCATAATAATATAATTATTATTTAATAGTTCTGTTTCTATCTTTTTAGTTTGTTAAGTTTTTTTCCCGATTGACCCATATTCTACTATTCCTTACCGAATTTTTATTTAAATAGTGCTTGAAAAAGGGTTGAGTATGAGACAATGGTATGTTTCTGATGTTATTTATTTTCTAGCAGCTAGTCCATTTATGTAGGTTATTCGGTACATGTACCTACAAATCACGCGAGCGATTATAAGCCCCCACACAGATTGCCACTTTTATGACACAACGTTTCTATTCAAATTAGACGGGCAGTGGTCATTTATCTGTAGTGCACAACACCTGCATCCGGTCTGAAGACATGTCATACATGTCTGAAGATCCCAGCACACATAATCTGGCTGTGAAATTTCACTTCAGTAAAACGCAGACACGGATGCGGGGAATAGGGGCAGAAAATTGAAATATACGTGTATAGAAGAGTGGTGTAAGAATGTTAGGAAATTACAGATTTAAATTAATTTGTCTTAACATGGTACATTTTTACACACTTGTTCAATGTTTAAGCAGGCTATCATATTGGCGTCACTTACTTATCATTTGCCTACACATTTTACCATTTAGATGGAAATAGTTGTATTGTCTCATTTGAATGGTGTGAAAACATTACCGCCTATATGCGCTGGAAGTGGGCCGATTGGAGCAGAACGATTTGGACTAAACCGAGTTGGTACAGTATAAATAGGCTGATTGAACCTTTACTTTAACAACATGTCGCATTTGCCATGGTATTTCGTGTAACTTGACGTAAACGGAAACAGTACAGTATGTTGTATCGAAGCGTACACCGTATCGCATCGTATCGTGTAGATTTTCTATCGTAATGCATATCGTGTATGGTATCGAATCGTAACGTGTATGGTATCGTGTAAAAACCGCACATGGTATCGTACATCGAACGCAATCGTACCGTACGTACATCGTATCGTGTGACAACTGTTACGGTTCCAGAACTGTATATTATAGTAATGCTAGCCAATGGGAACGTTTTTGTATTGCTGGGTAACTTTAATGTAATTTTACGATGGTTACGTTTAATCTTCTGGTGATGGTTGATAAATGCAATTAACATACGATGTATGATTGATAAGTTAAACATGCGTGCAGCAGTGATACAATGTTTCAGCCCTACTATTTCCTGATTATTCAAGCCTGTGTACTCAGAGACTGGTGTCATTTGGTCAGTTTATGTCAAATAGATGGCCTCTGAAGTAAACAAGACAAGTGTATTTTGCAAAATAAACAACATCGCTGAACTGCCGTGATTCAATATTTGCACAAGAACGGTCTAGCAGCTAAGGATATCCATACTGATATGATAGCAACATTTGGGAAGTATTCCCCTTTATATGCTACAGTAGAAAAGTGAGTGGCAGAATTTAAGACTGACAGGCAGAGCCTTTTGGATGACGTCCATTATTTACGGTTTGTCAGTGATGCATATCTAAAAAATGGTCAATAACCTCCACGACATTATTAAGCCTTAGAAAAGAATGACAGTGGGATATATGGCCAATACAGTTGACATTTAACAGAAACGAATACGTGTCATTCTTATGGAAGGTTTTGTTATAAAAAAGGTTCTCAGCCCTTTTGGTACCAAGACTTCTGACACCTGGTCAGAAGTGCACCAGGCGGAGATTGCCGCGTGCCTATCTGAATTATTTAGAAGCAGATAAAGCTTACTATAAGGAGACGTGTGTTACTATAGATAGAACGTGTCTCCAGCCCAGACAAATAACTCAAAAACAGTTCAATCAGCTGGAGAGATAATAGTCTCAGTATTCTAGAATACAATACTGATGGTGTTAAAATGGTATATTATCTATAAAAGAGATAAACAATCAATATATATATATATATATATATATATATATATATATATATATATATATATATATATATATATATATATATATATATATATATATATATATATATATATATATATATATATATATATATATATATATATATATATATATATATATATATATTATGCTTTGTTTATGCAATGCTTGGTTAAAGTAACTTTTGGTAATTATGGCTATGTGTAAGTCTGGACAATGTTTGGTAGTGCTACTGTGCAGTAGTTATGGCTATGTGTAAGTTTGGACACTGCCTACTAATGCTAACGACCTATAATTATGGGCATAAGTAGTTTCGGTAATTCATGGTAATACTACCTGCAGGAGATCATTACTATGTGTAATTTGGGACAATGCTTGGTAATACTTACTTTCGATAAGTATGGCTATTGGCAAGTTTGGGCATTGCTCGGTAACTACGGCTGTGTAAAACTTTCGGTAATGCTTGGTAATACTTACTTCCGGTAATTATGGCTATGTTTAAGTTAGGACACTGCTTGGTAATAGTACCCTCTGGAAAACAATTTTCGATAATAATTACTATGTGTACGTTAGAGCAATGCTTGGTAATAGCAAGTTCTTGTAATTATGGATATGTGTAAGTTTTGTAACCTGCGTATCACAAACAAGTAAACATACACTCAAAACAGCACAAGCATAAAAACGAGTAAAACAAATGATAAGACCTTTCCTGCATTTAGGGATTATTCAGTGGAGACTTTTCATTAATTCTCTCATTATGACTGTGTATGTTTAGACAATGTTTGGTAATACTACCTTCTGGTAATTATAGCTGTGTGTAAGTTTCGGTAATGCTTGGTAATAGTAACTTCAGTTAATTATGGCTATGTAAAAGTTTAGACAATGACTGGTAATACTAACTTCCGGTGATTAGTATACGCACGTTTTGGTAATGCTTGGTAATAGTAACATCTCGTAATGATTGATGCACTGGAAGTTTTAGTCTTTTGGGCAAAACATACCACTGTTTATAGGGAGTTAGTAATTTGTGTACTTTCAATATTAACGAGAGTAATGGTTAGTTCATGTACTTATGGGTATTTGTATTTTCTATTAATACATTGGTAGTGGCACAAGTTAACTTGGTTGTACTAGGAAACACTTCTGATATCAATGTAAACGGTTACTTCTGATTATCTTTAGTACCTGCAAATATTGCTTATGCTTTATAACGGTAACATTGTGCAATATTTGGTTGTTTTAACTGTTTTTAAAGTAAAGGACATGATTAAGCTTTTCTAGCGATATGCAACTTTTGATTATGATAAGTTATGGTATCTGTTTTAGTTGCATTGCAAAGTATGGATAAGAAGTAATACGTACTTGTTACATGTTTGACGATTTTTAATAGTTCTAATTATTCTGGTTACTGATACCATCTTTTAATACTGGTTCGTGGTAAATCTTGTAAGGAAAGATGACGTTCCTTTGTTTCAGATGTTGGTACCAACTCTGAAGAGAAAATACGTATCGCATTGGAGATAAACAAGAGAGTGTCCATATGGAGAGGGAAAGCAAATACCATAGAATGTGATGCTGTACTAGGGCTTTGGTCTAGCGGTAAGTGCATGCATTCTAATGTTGGGACGTCTTAAAAAGGTAGATACTTCATTTACGATATCTATTGGGGGTCAATACTCAAGCGAAATAATGTGCTTTGTATTTGGTAAACAAATCTAGAAAGAATAATGTTATGCAATGTTTAGCCAAGTTGAAACGTTCCTTTAAGAACATTTATGCACGGTGTGATATTATTGTACACAACATTTTAATGTTAGTGCAGTTTGTATTAAATGTGTCAAAAATTAAATACAGCACTTATCAGCTTATACACATACATGACGAGCTATATTTTTGTTTTTTTTTGTTTTTCACAATGCTACATGTAATTGTGATACCCATGATTTGTGGTGGGATAACAGATGTATGATGTTAATATGGATATGCACTTATTACCACTTGTGTAGTATGCTTTCGTTTTATTTAGTGACAATTTCGTACAACAATTGCTCAGTCATTTATGTCCCATTAGCCATCTCGGCATTTCGGCCCTTTTTCTATTTCTACATTTAACTATCGTGGAAACGTAGTTACTATATTTAATAGTTGTGGGTCAATACCTACTTTGAATATTGATAATCCCTCCAGTAAACACATGTGGAAAAGCAAAACTTATATCCAACACGTTTCAGTCACCGTTAAAACCATAGGAAAATCTCCCGCTGACATGTCATTGTGGATAGGTATTCATCCCAGTTATTGGTATATACTCTTACACCATCAGAAGTGTATAATACGAAATAGCAACACACACTATGAATAAGTTTCAGCGTCACGTATGTAATGTCTAAAACACAACCACACTTTGCTACATACAATGACAGTACAAATCATTTGTTGGTATAGTATGTTCAACTATCAAGCAGATATCATACTCCCCATTAACGCTTGTTCATACTGACGAAACAAAGTGAGTAAAATAAAAGAAACAGCATTAGTAATTATATTCTATGGATTCCTTTTTATTCCAGTTTATACGATAGGATATGCTACAGAGAGTGGAAGTTTCACCATCTATAGAGGTAAGACATTACCTAAGAGGATGTCCCCGCTATTGTGTCCAAATATTTAATCGAATGTAAGCATCGTTAACCCCCCGAAATGAGAATAAACCAAATATTTTAATTTGACTTCTGTTAATACAGATTGCCCTAGTTATGTTTTAAACTAATTTGGAAAATGTTGATACTTACAGGAAATACACAGAACCAAATGATTTATAAAACTAGTTGCATAAAGTGAGTTTTTATCTTTTGAAAACAACAAGAACAACAATTTACCTGCATTTATCACTCAGCTTAATGTATTGCAAAGACATGATCTGTCGGTTCAGCGGATCAGAATTTAAAGGACAACAATTACAAAACCCATTATTTTGTCGTGTTTATACTATGTATTTTCAAACATAATTTTATTAACTTGAGTGGTTGCATAAAGAAAATAAATATGGAGTGCCTGATTGCAGTTTAATACTTAGTCTTTACTTATTAATACATGCATACTTTTCCAAGTATAAACTTATGTACAATTTACCATACAAACAAGGTCCTGTATGAAGTTTCTGTATTAACCTTTGTTACGCATTTGCGTGTTGTCGTTTGTTATTAAATATGGTTTATTATCATATAATATTTTAATACGATTTTATTACTTAATTAGGTTATTTTGATTTTTATTTTCTTTGTGAATGATTTTAACTGTGTTGTTTTTGTTATAACGTATGTTTAATATGTATGAAATGATTAGATGATTATTGCAAGATTCATTGCCCCTTTTAACACTAGTTCGATATATCAATGTTATGTCTATGTTTATGGTCACTACTGCTACCATTAGATATACGTGAACCTTGTCAGATACCTAGCTGGTACCTAGACCAATCAAACTGGAAATCTAAATTCATTAATATAATGTACAAATATGTATTTACTTCAAGGTACATGCGCAAAACAGGGACAACGTATGGTAAATACCTAAACTCAAACTCTCGTAAAATTGTCTAACCGTCATAAGTTAAAATACATGCAGAATTGTAGATACAGATTCCAAATAAGTTAATGAACGAAGCAATTTCTGATGCAGAATTAATGTAAATAGCTGAATGTTCATGAATTCATTTAAATAAATCTGAACTTCTCAGGAATTTAGATTAAATACAAAAGACATTGCCAACCTCATTGAAATTATCAGAAACCAAACAAAAACACAAATATGAATAATATAATAAAATACACTTAAATGCAACGCGATTAAAATTGTTAATTTTTATCTTCTACGCCCCTGCTGGAGTCCTAACAATAGTTTAAGATATGAATGCGAGCATGACGACTTGCTCACATTCTTACATGATGCAAATGTATGCGTATTAAATGTCATTGACCCTTTTTAGAATCGAGGTAAAATACCAAATTTTTGGTCTAAAATTGTAATCATTATTGTTTCAACAGACCGGACAATTCATGTCGTGTAGAAATAATGTTCATTAATGTTGACTTAGAAGTAAAAAAAATATATATACGTTGAATAAAAAACTCAGAAAGATCAGTTTGCCCATATGTCCATTGACACAAACATGTTGAACTAAGCGATCTAAAATAGGACTAGATGGACACTACATATCTACCCAGGAGCTGCGTGTCATTAAAACAACTAGCTCGTGGGTATAAGACACTTGACTATCAAGCATATCTGTTGAATAACTGAGCATCAAGCAAATCACGGTAAGAGATTTGTTTATTTAATACAGTACCTGTAGTGTTGCTGCCAATTCCAAATGTATGGGATTCATCCAAAAATCAAAGGGTCATACTACTAAGTATATATGGTATTTATAAAATGTTTGGTATTTTAGAAAGATGTCAATGTCTACTTTTAATTGCAAGGTTGTGGAATCAGAAAAATAGACTTGAGAAGATAAGCTGTCGGCAGTCTGATGCCATCTCAATTTTCTTAGTTGTGTGTCGTATACACCTGTATGAGATGTGTTTTTACGTCATAGTTATTCATAACATTTTCTATTATGTGAAACATACAATTAGAAAAGTCACATAGACGGATAGGTCCAATAGCCAAATAACATCCATGAATTAAAAAAATGAATGTTGGTAAACTTTCTACACCAAACAACACATTATGTGCAGGCAAGATGCTACTTACGAATTAACTGCATTGGCTTAAATTCACAACAAAAACAAACTTTATTGGCGTTCATCACATAACCATAAATGATAAACAGGTGTGTACATTGTTCTCTGTTTTTGTTAAACATTTTCTGACATTATGAACTCGATCACTAAAGTAATATAGCCTACTTTACCTAACAACAACCACCATTCACTTATTTTAATCTCGGCATAATCTTTTAATAAAATTTACGAGAGATTGCTATACCGTGACCCCATTCGATGCGAAATTTAAAATGCGGATCAAACACCCTCATATGGGTTCCGGTGAAATCGTCCCTCTTACATAATTTCGAAGTCAACGTCGTAATGGACGTCGCAATTTACACTTTGTACTTGTAAACAATGGCCGAAGTGCTTCAAACGTTTAAAAATAAACAACCTTATCCATAATCTTTAAAGTTTGTCCAGTGTCATGGTTTGAAGTCTAAGAATGATGGCCCCAATAACAGATAGGCACATTTAACTAAGCAATTTTATGTCCCTCATACAAAACATTCAATATATTTTTTCTGCCTGCGTCGCGGAAACACTGAATACATAAAAACCTTAGCAATATAGTTGATAACTTGATTTAATTCTAATTGCAACCCAAGTTAAATTTTGTTTTACAACACTTATTGTCCGTTTTTATAAAACACGTTTTATTCCACTAGTACATAAATTATTTCTGAAGATTGCGGGCTTTAAAAAAAATCAACACAGCCACTCACGATTGGCTGTGGCTTAAAATTACGAAAGGCGGTACTGGCTAAACGTTAATGTATTTTGGAGATTTAAAATTAAAGGCTATCGACATGGACATACACGTTGAGGCAACACCGCCACTTACATATTTAAATATGCATTACAATTATGAAACAGAATGATACGGAAATACACATTCTTTACAGGAAAGCCCATGTTTTAGTAAGTTATGCTAATTAAGATATTCATATGCAATTATGAGGAAGGGTATTATCATATTAGTCCTAAAAGGTTAGTTAAAGTCCAGAAAATGAAACGAAAATGGCAAGTAATACTGTTCTTTATTATGTAAAAGGCTACATTATATATGTGAGAGAGGATACCCAGCACTGCACGCCTTGTCGTTTTGATGCCAGCACACAGCCCATATACAATACAGCTAGAAGCCTCGTGAATCATTATCCTTATCATGCCATAAATAATGGTAAACATATAATAATGACATGGCTGATACAAGGCAGCCTCTTTAATGCAATGTTTTTTGGTATTGATTTCTTCTATAGAATTTATAAATCCTTAAATATATCCTTATATGCGAGCGACACATCACGCGACCAACGTTTACGTCAATTGCAAAACGAGGCCAACCGGCATAAGTCAACTTCGACGGGGAAATGGTAAGTCTTAAGAATTTATACGTTTGACAGCTCTAAAATGTATGCAGAAAAGGGAAGATCTAGTAAATTAGACCTTGATGTATATATATATGATTTCTATGTTTTTGGCCAACGTGTCCTGTCTTTATCAACAAACACTGTACTGACTTCTTATTGCTTAGGAAGGTTATTTATATCAAGGTTATTTAAAGCAACGCCGTAAATGCTTCATTGATATAGAGTTGTTCTATATGCTAGGTAACTGTACATTTGTTGTGGTATTATTGACATCTGTTCACCTTTTGAACATGTGGAGTAATGTTACTAGAAAGTGTTTGTTTATTACCGTACGGTGCTGTCAAACAGAAATGTGAGTGAGTGGAAAGCGTGTACAATAAAACGGTCATCAACAGAAAACTTAAGTCACTTAATATACCTCTTTAAAATGTTTACTAATGTATGCTGTTTCTTTTAAATAGCCATTTAGATAATGGACGGAAATGTTAGCTGAGATGTTAAAACAATCCTGACTACACAATTCCATTTATTCACATTGTACATAATAACATGATAACATGATCATCAATTCTTGATGAATTGCACGCGATAAACATGTTATTATAACAATGTATAGAGTGTCATAGTAGCATGGTTGCCTCAGAACAGTTATTTTTGTGTACTACTTTAGCCATTTATGAAATGTTTATTTCATATGAGTATTGAATATTTCAAAACACCACATATGCATATAGTCATTACTATTTTATGTTTCATTAGTTCTGTTTTTCTTTGTCAAAGGAACTAGTTGACACTTCAAGCGACATTGGGGGTAGCAAGGCCATCAACATGCAGATGGAGGCAGACACTGGATCCAGTTGTTGGATGGGATGTTAACAAGGTAAACTCTTTTCAAAAGTTCAAGAAGCAAGTGACATGATTTGTTTAGCTACATGAAATGATATGTAACTATGCTAGGGAGTTAGAAGTAATCAGAGTAAAATGTTGCAGAATAAAGACTTAATTAATCCTGTTTAAATGGATTCGTGTTACAGCAAGTGAATGATTTGTTAACACTGCCAATGATTAAAATGTCTTACGATTACATGCTGAACGTGTGAGTGATAACACAAAAATGCACTTACAAGATGTTGATACCCTCGACTTTATCCTTATGCAAATTTATTATTGATTTGCATCTATTTTGATAAGGGCGGTCGTGACGTAGTGGCAGAGTAGCCTTGTAACTCCATTGACTGCTTAGCCTTTTACCGCGTTGGTTCGAGACCCATTCGGGCGACTTAATTTGGGAAATTCTTCCAGCTGACTCGCAGTGCGCCGGTGGTTCTACCCAGACATTTGTCTGGGGTCTTCCCATAATGATCATAATTGGTCGCTGCGGTATTTAAAAAAAACAAAACAAAACAAAAAAAAACTTGTTTGATATACAAATATTGAAAACCCCAGATATTTCCTTATATTTCCTAACTTTATTTCCTAACTTTGTGCAAAACCTAACACTTAACTGTAAAACAATTGTACTCATGGCATGTTGGCTCGATGACATCCTTTTGATATTGCTATCACTCAAATCTATGTAATAATTCCAAAGGGACATAGCATTTACAACTTACACCATTTGTGTGTGTATCATCCTCAGCAACATATCAACCAACTTAAAGAGGAGTAGGGAAAAGGGTTACTGATGGAAATGGATGGCAAGTAACCATCAGTAATGTTGGATGTGCTGATTGTCTCCACACAGCTCTGGACTGGAAGGTGTCCAGCCATGGTGCAATTATGTCAGGTGAATCACCCTCCCCCTGGGTCCACATGTTTGTTTTTAATATGCCTGCGTTTACGACCAGTACAGAAATCATTTCGGTCAATACAATTATTAAAGGAAATAACGTTTGAAATCAATTTGTCATACCTCATCCTCTTTCGTGTGGTGTTTACTATACATCATCTGGCTTATACGTTGGATCAAATTGCTTTCATGCATATATGACATTTTGTACAATGCCCATGAAGTTTTGTGTCAGCGTGTATAGTAATGCTAAGAATCTCACCAGCTAATCTTCATTTACGTTTGGTGGTAATTCATTGTGTTATAGTTTGTTTTATTTTTTTTACCAAAGAAACATCAAGAAATTCTAAAAAAAAAATGAATTAAAATGATGTATATACGATCTTAATATCCGACAGGTTACCTTTATCATGCTTTACTATTTTCCGATTGTTTTGGCGAATTTAGGCATATTATTTGCAATAATTCATACCTAAGTCTATGTAAAGATGATCTTGAACACAATCTTAAATTGTTAGACAATACACCTGGTGAAATATATCGCTCTCTGAACTGTCATTCTTCCTAAACGTATAAATAAGTATGATGTGATGTTCTGCTAAAAATCGTTGACAGAGCAGATTGCTGGGATGACCATATAAAGTGATGTCAGATATCACATGTTGTTGTTTTTTTTGAATTTTTAAAACAATTGTGCAGTGTGGCTTTTAAAGAAAATAGTGTGGTGGTTGTAATTTTCCACTTTCACGCACATGCAGAATGTCAATAAAAAGCTTTTTAAAGATACATAGAGTTCGGTCCCAATAAATTAGTTGAACACTCAGACATAACGTTTTATACCATTACATGTTAATTAAAGCCTCAACCTAAACAATCATGTTATCAACAAGACAAACATAATTTTCTCTAACAGAGTAATATTCTTTTACAGAAATCGAGAATATAAACAACAAATATAAACAAGCGAATTTCAACGTTAAAGTTCGATAGTTTAATGAATCTGTCGAAGCTTGGCCTAGAACTTACTACTTTGCTTATTAAGCCATGCCTGCCAAGTTAAAACTACGTCTTCAACGGAGAGTATTGCTATTCCATTAATGAACATGTTGTGGTGAATATGTATATTTGTTGTATGTTATTGATTAATTCGCTATTGATCTCCATGACTTGGGGAAATGATTTAATAGTTAACACTGAATTGACCTGTTTTCTAGACAATAGTTGACAGTATTGTTGTTTCGTTCTGTTTTCACTTTTTACTCACCTACGGCACCAGTGAATCGGAGGGATTATAATTGATTTTAACGCGACTGATTCATTAGTTCTTTCGACAAGTGTACATTTTTTTTCCATATCCAGTATAATTTCATAGCTGACAGTCTGAACAAAGGTTTAACATAAACGAGCGTTTGTCCTTCGTATCCATGTAGTTTCTTAATCAAATAAAATGTTTTGTCGTTTAATAACTGTTCATTCTGGTATGTCATTCTATAAACCACGCAAACATTTTTTATTTATTTGAAAATTTGCATGTAAATGCAACATAGTATTTACTTATTTGACCGTTTTAGACCATCCCAATGCTGGACTGATTAATTTTGAGTAAGCTTTAAACTACATGTAAAATGTGATTTACTTTAACTAGAAATGTATGTTCCCTACAAGGTTGTTATTAGTACAATTCATAGTCTTACAATAGAACTAGCCAGTTATTACTACATACTTACCTCATTCTCCGTTCTTTACTTGAAACCTCACTTCACCACACTGAAACATTGCTTCATTTTTGAACGTGGGTAAGTGAGTTTGTTAACAGCTAGAACTCCAGAGTCCCTTTATGGCTCAAGGCGTGTGTTTAAGTCCTGGTTGTATTGAACAATTTCAATCGAAGGTTCTGTCACCTGACCTTATCTGGGGCCCTCCTTCACCAAATTAGCATCACTATAGTAACCATAATAGTTTTGATGTTTTAAATCTAAACCAACAACAATACAAATAAAAGGCGTTAAAACACAATAATGGGTTACAATATCACCACCACTGTAAACGTATTGATATGTTACTATGGTGTATTTCATGATGTCTTTAGGCTGTGAGAATCAATACGTTGAAATAGTTTTCAAACTGTTTCCTTTAATAGAAGCTTAACGATCTTATCAATGTTTGAACGTGCATTCTTTTACGTTAATGTGCCATTCATACAAAAATACAATGATATGCTAAATTGGTGTGAAGTCTATGATATACATGTATGAATCATTGGTCAGAAATAAAGTTTACACTAGAAAATTAATTCTTACCCATGTGAATAGTTTTATACTTTGTACGTTATGACAAATCATATAAGATTGCCAGCAAAGGATAATGATGTATTGAACGGGAATATATACAATCAGATCAACTTGCAAATGCATTGTTGCAGCCCTACATAGGGCTTAAGAGACTTCAGCTGAAATCACGAGTATCTCAACTTGTGTTCAATTTTGACCTTTTAATTTGTGAACGTATTGTATTATTTGTGGTATTATATTTCTAAAAAGGTGTTGGGTTCCCCCTCAAATAATCCATACTGCAAGTTTTGTTTTCAATAAGAACTAAAGCAAGTGCCATATAATCGCATATTTATTTAAATTGCAGTTATTTGCACAGCCTTTAACAGAAGGGGATATCATTGAAACACATACCGCCGCCAAGGCATTTTGGTAAGGATTTTATATATTTTTATTTAGTATTTTTATATATTTTAAGCAACTTGGTCACAATTGGTAATACTTACATTTTTAGTTCAACTGAGCATACACTCAATGTGCATTATTGTAACTGCACAATACCGACACCACACACCCATACACATTATTTAAATTACATTTATTCTGAAACTTCATCAGGAGCTGCAGCAGGTTTGGGAATGAACATGGCAGCTAGGAGGCAGGCCATTTCCCATATATGACTTTGTATATGTCATTTATATGTATATGTGTTATGTAATAAAAATAAATTGAGATGATTGTCCAAATGTTGTTAGTGTGCATTTACATGTAGTACGATTATTCTAGACCGGAACTGGTATCGTAATCTGTAGAGCTTAGGCACCATGTAATCGAGATCCCTGGATTGATCATGGTCCGCAACAAACTAAAGTCATGAGCAATGATAGCAGCATAGCTCACTTGATAACGCTCAACCAAATATATGGGTAGTTTCACAATTGGTCTGCCCGGTGTCAGGATAATGGGACTTGGTCTGGTCTCATATTGATCTTCATGGCATGCTATATTTACGATGGTGAGTCCAGACCTTGTAGGACAAACAGCAAAATGTTTGCTCTAGATGCGGGAGGTCCCGGGTTAGATCCCATGTCTTGATATACGAAATCTTAATGGTATAACACTCTTGCTAACGCCAAAGCACATATACGGGTAACTACACATCTGGTTGACGAGAAATCAATATAATGTGACTGGGATGGGTGAGATGGCATGCCAGGTGAGCACTATATCTGCTTTAAATAGACAACATTTCCAAAAATGAATTATGTTGCTTGAACAATACACCCAATAAAATTCTTCTTGTTTGTTTGATCGTTGCTGATATTTCTTCCTCACTACAACTTAATGCTTAATGCACTCAGTTGAGCAACAACAGGGTCATTATGGTTAAAAATCAAGGCTTTGATCAACCACAATACATACTGGATTAACGTATAACCTCTGACCACTACATTATATTTATTAACTAGATGCCCTTCAAAATAGTATGGCGTTGTTCGTCTGTGAGCATCAAAAGTGTTGAAGTGAGTATTAGCTTCTTTTAGCTGTTTTTGCTCAACAAGCAAGTACGGCTTCTCTCTTAATACACACAATTTAAACACCTAACTTTTGTTCTGTTTGTCTGATGAAACACGTTTATAGTCATGCAACTGTTTAAATGAAGCCTACAAGCAATTTAGTTAAAAAAAACTGTACGTTTGTTATGGTAGTTTCCTAAACCAACAGCCCTGTAGGCTCAAGGTTCCATTACAAAACGTATCATGTCAAAGTCTTTGTAAATGACTAGTTATTCTTCACCATTATTACTAATGCCCTCCTTATATGAGTAGTGTACAAACATGATAGTGTGATATTATGGGGGCACCAAATTGGCAACACTGACGCATGACTGTAAAATCTCATCATATTACCTATTTTATTTAAATGACTCAGATATGTGTGTTGTTATTTTTCCCCATTTTTTATTTGATCTTAATTATTATTTCAGTGATTTTGAGACGCCGGTCAAAACAAGGGATGTTGTTGACAGAGAAAGGCATGTTGCCAAACAGAATTTTCATTCAGGAATGGTAATTTCCCCTGACAGGGATTCCAGGAGTCCAGAAATGCATTAAATACTATAGTTATGATTTGACGAACATGAAAATGAGGGAAAGCATGGGGAAAACAAGCACACAGGCAAATGGTTACAGGCCTGTACTGGGAGTAGTAAAGGGGTGTTACCTATTTGTGTATGAGGAATCTAGTGCAATGTTTATGTTCAGTGTGTTTAATAATAATATTATGTATTACATATATTCTTATTACACGGCCATGTGTTAACATATATTCATTCAAAATGCTTTGATTTTCTAGTGTTTGTGTTATAACATAAGTCAAGATAAGGTGTTACAATCGTTTGCCTAGGTGTTTATAGTACCAAGTTTGGAAATTAAAAAGTAATGTGGTTCACATTACTTTGAATGACAACATACCACAGATATAACTAGAAATAAGTTTGTAAGTGTGTCTTGAAAGAAATTACTACAGCATCAAATAAAGAATAGCCTTATTCAGTTATAAACAACTCACTTAAAAGCTTGATAGCGTTTTTATGACGGTATTAGAAAAGTACAGGTAATTAAGATAAAATGCCATAATCACTTGCTTTGATTTATGATGTTTATATGGTTCTCTGTAACAACGGTGAATTAAAACGGTTTTCTGGATGTAAACATTTTTCTTTTCAGATTTTGTCTCAATTTAATTTCTTCAAGATAGATTTTAGTGAACTTCTATGGCAAATCAACTCCCTACATGCATATATAATATATTTGTAGTCATGATGAGGTTCAGAGCGTACAATAAGTTAATTATAGAGGATGAAAGGAGTGCAAGTAAAGAAAAAAATAAGATTGAAAAAACTTAACTTTGTATTTAAACATATATTTTTAATAATGTGTATGAAGTCAATGTCCATTGCATTAGGAACGTTAATAGCATACATTCAGTCTGGGTAAAACCACCAGTCTATCACAATTAAAATATCTACCCACATGCAGTTGTAAGGCTCAGTGGAATGCATAACAATGTCGTGAGGTCTAAAATCGTGTGTTTGACTTAGAGTGCCCCTCACGCCCTGATCAAAACACAAGTCAAACAAACAGTGCAAAATGTGTGTGTACACATGGGATATGCCATGTACAATAAACTTAACTTTGTATTTAAACATATATTTTTAATAATGTGTATGAAGTCAATGTCCATTGCATTAGGAACGTTAATAGCTTACATTCAGTCTGGGTAAAACCGCCAGTCTATCACAATTAAAATATCTACCCACATGCATTTGTAAGGCTCAGTGGAATGCATAACAATGTCGTGAGGTCTAAAATCGTGTGTTTGACTTAGAGTGCCCCTCACGCCCTGACCAAAACACAAGTCAAACAAACAGTGCAAAATATGTGTGTACACATGGGATATGCCATGTACAATAACGTGTCCCAAATAAGCTGTCTATATTTGCAGTTGTAAAACAACTTTACAAACAAAACTTTTGACAGATTTCTAGGCTTTTCCTATGACAGAATCATGTTCTGGTTAATATTCCCGTTACTTTTTTATTTTAGCTCGTTTTTTTTCTCTCGATACTATTTCTTCTATTCAGCCAACATCGGCACTTATACGCGATTGTGATTCGGGCAATGTCGGAAGATTTCCACCACAAATAACTATTTGGAATCCTATCGAACGTAATCGGGGTCTAATTTATATACTACTATGCTCAAATTTTAGCCATCTTCAAATGGAGATCAATATGTTTGCTTGCAACTGGTTTTATGTACATTTGTTTAAGTGATTTCGAATTTGTATTTGTTTAAGGGGAAAATCCTTGGTACACACTATAGGATACCACATTTAAACCCATTTTCTTTTAGAGAGCAACCAAAAATCGGGACATACACCATTGTCTAAACTCGCCTCTACGCTTTGTCCATCATTTTAATGGATACTTTAATACTGTTCACGTCCATTATGAAGTGTGTATTTTCAAGAAAACTAAAAAGAGCTGACCCAACAGTTACCGCCTTGGAACAGGCAGTCGGCCAAACGGAACGACTGGGATGCCTAATTGTTTTTACAGAGTTCTAACCTAGCACTTTCTTACGGTTTTCTCAAATGCAAGCAATGAAAGGAAAACACGATCTGTTTAGATAAGATCGTGTCTAAGCGCTGACGTTTCTTTTATATGTAATGGCGAAAGTAGTGTCGTCATTAAAAATAATGTCCACATAGTATTTGGAAGAGGAAAAGAAACCAGACACGACATGCTGCACAAAAGTCATTGACGGCTTATTTCGTAATTCATGGGGACATTTGCAAGGATATTTAAAGGGACCATATCATATTCATGATATTGCTTATGGCATACCTGACATATCTTGCAAATGAACTCTTACACGAAAATTTGAAAGATTCTGCGCCATTTAATTCTTGTTTTTGTCAAGTTTAATATTGTACTTTATTTGCTTTATATGAAAGCAAATCCTATTGAATGCCCACAGTTGGAACATAATACTTACGAAAGAAATGCAGGTACTAGGCAAAAAAGACTAATACAGTTTTTTTCTTTAGTTGTTGATTAGTGTCAAAATCGTGATTAAGCTAACTGTGCTTTAAAATGACACGCTTAAAGTAGTATGTTCAATGTCCTTATTGAACATATCAAACGTGTAAGCTCAATTAAACTTTAGAGCAAAATCTGCAATGTAAACTTAGGGAAACATGATTTATTCTAAATAAGTGAATTGACAATTCTGCCGACTTGATGTTGTTGTTTTTCGTGTTAGTTCGTAACAACTGAGTTAAAGGACGCAAACACACATAGTGAAAAATTACAAGTTGGTGACTTCAATTTCTTAGCCCCCAACAACCCCCTTTACCAAATAGAGACAGGAACTATCTTATAATATGATGTATAATACGTGTTTATTTTGATCTGTATACATTGCACAAATTGTCAAATATACATTAAGATTAAAGAAGATGCTTTAACGTGTCTTGCTGCTTTATTTTATCCCCTCTTTTTAAGATGTGCTTTATAATGTTCTTCTTTCACCGCTCTCTCTCTCTCTCTCTTGCATATTGCACTCGTATGCACCCATTTTTAAGAAAAAAAAGGCATTGAAAGGGACTTGGCCAAACTCTTAACATACATTTTACTTACAAACAGGAAACATTTGGCAAAATACAATGCACGATGGGGTTTTATCTTAACTCTAATCACAAAGATGATGTCCTTTAAAATAATATATGTATCGTTAGGTTTTGGGAATTAAAAGCATTGTAAACTTTTAAACTATTTGAAGCGATATTAATCCCAACATCATATTGTATATCTAAACCGTAGATTTGATATGTTTGTCATTTACCTACAAAAAACGTTATAGGAATAAAATACATCAAAAGGGACCATAAGATGGTGGATACTATGGTTATTATTCATAGGCTTTGGAATGCATTGCGTACCATATTTTTTTTCTAATAGTGTAAATGCATATAATCAATACTGAACGTTTATATATATATATACTATAAATGACAGAAATAAAGCAGTGAAGATAAAGATATGAACAGTGTGACCATGCGTTCGAAAAGAAATGCGCTATATTTATGGTCGAGATAACATAGGTTTGCTGTTGACGTTTCAGACATTTACCAGTTACATAACACATTAAATAATTTTCTTTAATGTTATTATAAGAACAAAACTTAAATAAATAATTACAATAGAAGAAAGGATATGTCCTTACAAAGTATAACAAATGGCTAAATGCTATTACCTAAAGTATGGAGCATGTTGAGTAATTTTTATGTTGGTTCAACTTCTGTGTTTGTATTTTTCAAAATCACTACTTGAAGTGAGCCCTACACACCTCCCAGTAATGGCCATGAACTCTCGTGTGTAGGTATATGTGAAAGTAAAATAAATCTTCGCCATATGCAACTCTACCCTTCACACGCCAGTCCCGAAGACAGCCCCCCCCCAACCACCTCCCCCCTGCCCCCCCCCCCACCCCCCAAAAAAAAAAATATATGAGGACAATGACTTTGAAAGTGAACTGTTACAAACATTAGTCATACGTAAAGTAACAACAGTATTAGGGTTTTCTAGTAAATCAATAGTTAAAATATATCGTTGCATTGTTTACAGTAAACAGTGAGGTGTATCATCAGTTTTGAGGAAATCCCAATTGTGCGTAAACGGTAGACGAGAAAAAAAAATGAAAAGTGTTATTTTGTTTCATTATTTACAGAATCCCAACTAAAGATGTGCCCAAGTTACCTTAACTTAAAGCAAAACTAAAAGTCGGTGACTATTTGATTATTTGCATACAATGTCGCTTGTGGTGCCACAAGATGTACTCTGGTCCGGCACTAGTCTATACTGTCTCTTGCTTTGTCTGCCTGCAAAACTCATTGAAACGTCAGAAACTGTGATTTAAACAACACCTTCTCCTAGCAGTTAATACGATTTATAGTTCCGGAATGAATGGTGCAGCTGTAAGAAGACCTGTTTATGAAGCGTTGTCACAGTAATGTCATTTGTAACTGGCACTAAAAAACAAAGACACCAAGATGTATTCCATTCAAAACTTGCACCTCACATGTGTTTGATCTGCCCTTCTATATGGGAATGAGGTGTCGCCTTTAATATGAGAAACATATTCAAGAACATTGGTTGGAATTGAGACCTAGGGACAACCTTTACTCTGCGACAGCTGCGTCTTTTTGTCCGTGTGTCCCTGAGATCAAAATATGATGTACGAAACCAAGGGCAGCAGCTGCAGGCGGACCGTCGACATGGGAAAGGATGCCTGAGAAAAAAAAAATGTTGCAAATTTATAGACAATGATCCAGCGACTTGGTGCATCGTCTTCAGGCAATGGGAATACAATTTGCAAACAAAAAACAACAACAACAAAAATAGAAAAAAATAAACAACAAATAAAACAACAAAAAACAACACAGCAAAAACAAAATTTGGCAACATCGTGTGAAAAGTCAAACGTCTTCTTCAGAACATAACAATTATAAATAAGCTAGACATGTTTTTTGCTTATGTAGCATTGTGTCAAATAGCACTTTTAAAACAATTTGACCTAGTTAAGAGTATGCTTGATTCATCAACACTATTATTTCAATCACATCAATTTTTGTCATACATCACCTTGTCGGTTCTGGCTTCTTGATTGTGCCGTAATTCTCAGCTTTTGTGATGCTGTCAAGGCGATTGCTGATTCAAATGTAATTAGATCGCCAGATTCCAAGTGAGTTACATTTCTTTCCTTGTCTAAATTTACTCGTTTGAGATCTGTCATAACGGGTCCGGTACATAACAGTATTCTGTTAGAACGTTCGTGGATATCACCTACAAGGTGTAAGCTACATTGGAGTACATAGTTCAACCGTTCAAAAATGTGAACACATTGCAGCCACCTGTAACAGTCGTAAAAGTGAAGTCCAGCTTTTTGCGTGGAAGAAGACATAAGAATGTAAGTAAAAAGATCACCAAATCACCGAAAGTCAGCTGGAAGGCCTCACTACATTAGGACCTGTGCCCTAAAGGGACGTGAACCCACACAGAGAAAATAAAAATTGTGGTAAATGGTTAAAAACTGTAGTATCTGCAATGTGGTCATTCGTTTATATAAAATATAATTATGTCTGATCATATAGATTCACAGACAACTTCCTGCTTTTATTTTTAAAACGACTAAACAATAACAACAAACAGACAGCGAACAAAGCAGCAACCAATTATAATCACTTTAGTGACACCCAGCTACATGGTGGAGAAATACTTTAGACAAATGTCAATGTAGAACGACCGGTCCACCGCAAGACAGCTAGAAGACCTTTCCACATTTAATCCTTCGTTGCGAAGGGCACTCCCATGCGGTAAGAGGCTAAGCAGTCAGAGGTGTTACAAACTGCGGTCATAATACACAAAAGTACTGACATAAACTATTTCAGCTTTATAGGATGAGATAGCAGTTTAATAATTGTATTAATCTAATATAGTCAACAAACTAGCTCTGTTTTGGGTTATTGTATTGGTTAAATGGACATTGACTATTCAAAATGCCATAAATTAGAAATTTAAACAAACACAAAGAAAGACAAACAAAAATATATCGTGATTAAATATCTTGGTCCATCAAACAGTATATATCTTTTTGATGCTGTTCTTTTTCAATTTCATGAACAGTGTATTATTCTGGCAATGTGCAGGTAGAACATTTGTGAAATAAAACATGTTAAATACATTGACAGAGCTTGTTCACAGCTGCATCATCTCATGAAAAGTATATATACTTGTAAATTTAAGCACACGCTATTGTTTAAATCTCAACAATAAACAGTAGAACATTATCCTAATTGACCTTGTGTTGTGGTACCATCAACATATAGAAGGATATCTTCATTGTATAGTAGTGTTACATTTATCTATGTTATATATTATATATGTTAGATCACACTAAATTGATCTTAAGCCGTTTTCAATAACCATATTTATGAATGCTTGTAATCTTTGTTATTTCAATCAAGCTTAGTCAGGAAAATGCATCAGATCGTTTAGTATGGATTTCATTCGATCCATATCTAAAGTAGATTTCTACAGGTAAGAAGTAAAGTCACTCATCTGATCACCAAAACGTGGCATGTTGTCATAGTTTACCTCGTTATTTGTCTGTTTCTGAAAACCTTTAACAAAATCCAATGAGGTGACAATTCCTTCCACTGTAGAAAAATCCTATAAAACAGTGAACGTCATCAAAATCTCGTTGAACTTTTAACTTCATATTGATCAAACATTTCTGTATACGGTAGGCATTTTATAAAGCCCTTATTTCCATCCGGGTACACCTACCGGTTGACCAGATTCAGTAAAATCTGTATTGACTTCCTTAGTCAAGGTTGAGATTGCTTTATATCGGGCAATTACTTCTTCCAAGCGGAAAGAGAATATTCGACAGAGGGCTTGTCAGTAACACTTTGCTCTATCAGTCATTTTTTACATCTGAATCAACAATTAGGCGTGTTTTTCCTATTCTATTATTATCCGAAATAACCTATATTAGTGAAAGCTTTCGAGATAATAAAACATAACTTGAATTTCAGGACATTTTAATAACTTAACTTGTTTATAATTCTGTTAAACACAATTTAACTAGCCAGCAAATAGTGCTGATAGATAGATAGATAGATAGATAGATAGATAGATAGATAGATAGATAGATAGATAGATAGATAGATAGATGTGTTTGTGTCGGTGGGTGG
Organism: Sinonovacula constricta; assembly: GCA_007844125.1. Classification (NCBI taxonomy): domain Eukaryota; kingdom Metazoa; phylum Mollusca; class Bivalvia; order Cardiida; family Solecurtidae; genus Sinonovacula; species Sinonovacula constricta. Next base: position 28,832,216 of record CM017573.1, on the reverse strand, counting down.
GTGTTTGGGTGGGTGAGTGGCTGGGTGTGTAGGTAGGTAGGTAGGTAATAATAAAAGCCCGGGTTTATCTGGTTTTACAGTGGAATTTTTCAAGTTTTTTTGGAAGGATATAGGAATTTTTCTAGTTCGATCATAAAATTACGGTTTTAAAAAAGGCGAACTTTCAGTTTCACAGAAACAAGGGGTAATAACCTGCATTCCCAAAGGAAATAAAGATAAAAAACTACTAAAAAACTGGAGACCTATTTCTTTACTAAACGTTTCGTACAAAATTGCTTCTGCTGCAATCTCTAATAGAATGAAAAAAATCTTAGATTATTTGATTAATGAGGATCAAACAGGTTTTGTTGCAAATAGATATATTGGTGAAAACACACGGTTAATCTATGACCTAATGTTCTATGCAGAAAAATATAATGTCCCTGGCCTCTTACTCTTGGTAGATTTCGAAAAAGCTTTCGATTCTGTATCTTGGTCATTCATTGACAAAACCTTAACCTTTTTTAATTTTGGTCCTATGTTCAAAAGATGGATTTATACTTTTTATAATAACATTGAATCTTGTTGTCTGGTCAACGGGCACCTGTCTGAGTGGTTTTATCCTAAAAGAGGCTGTCGGCAGGGTGATCCTCTATCGCCTTATATCTTTATACTCTGTGCAGAGGTGTTGGCTATTCTTATCCGCCAAAATGGAACTATTAAAGGTATAACAATAAACAATAATGAATATAAGATAACACAATATGCAGATGATACAACCCTTATCTTGGATGGCACAGATACATCACTCTCTGCTGCATTGGAAGCTTTAACATTCTATGCTAAATTCTCCGGCCTAGGTGTAAATGTAGAAAAAACAATTGCTGTATGGATAGGTAAAAGTAAAGGCCAAAATCCTAAGAACTTTTCTCAATTTAAACTATCTTGGACAAAAGAGTTTTCATTACTTGGAATCAACTTCTCAATTGATCTCAACACTATAGTAGGTTTAAATTATGACAAAAAAATTGAGGAGATAAAATGTCTACTCAACCAATGGTCAAAAAGAATTCTTACACCTTTGGGTAAAATTACTGTTATTAAGACACTGGCACTTTCAAAAATAAACCACCTTATATTATGCCTACCAAATCCACCAGAACATATTATTAAGCACATTCAAGAGATGTTTTTTGAATTTCTTTGGGAGAAAAAACCAGACAAAATAAAACGGGAGGTAATATATAACGATTTTTCTGAGGGGGGGTTAAGAATGGTTGATGTCAATAAATTTATCTGTTCCCTCAAATGCTCATGGATTAAAAAACTCATATTTTATGATAAAAAATGCTTAAAAATGTGTTATACTCTAAGCAAAGATTTGAAAAATATTCATACTTTAGGGGCAGACTATCTAATAAAAAGTACACCTTCCATTAGTAATCCTTTTTGGATAGACATATATTTGTCCTACTATAGCTTTAAAGCTTCTATTTTGCCCATTAACCCTGAGGAGGCCAAACGGGATCAGCTTTTCTATAACAACAATATTAAGGTCGGAGGTAAATCAATATACAGAAAAAAGTTTATAGAGAAAGGAATATATAATATTAATGACATCCTAAAAAAAGATGGTTCATTTCTAAAATACAAAGAATTTATTCAAATATATGGCCATATAACAAATTATTTAGACTATGCTAGTATTGTCTCATCTGTTAAGTCATATTTAAATAAAATCAAAATTACGGATATTGGAGAAAAAATTGCTGAACCTTTTGTACCCTTTTCAATTTCTATACTTCTTAAAAGTGCAAAAGGTTGTAAGAATATATATGACAGAATAATATCAAAAAATGTACAACCTTCAGCATTACAAAAATGGTCATATGAATTGGGCGAAAATCAAAGCAATATCATCAACTTATTTAAATTGCCATTTATTTGTCAGAAAAACACATTCTTGCAATGGATTCAGACAAGAATAAATCACAGAATTCTAGGAACTAACCACCTTCTAAATAGGATGAATATATTAGATTCAGCTAAATGCTCCCTATGTCAACTAAATGATGAGACAATAATTCACCTCTTTTGTGACTGTCCTATAGTTAAGACATTTTGGCAAGAGCTAATTAGTTTACTAAATCTATTTTGCCCTACGTTAAATTTACATTTATCAAAAAATGATATTATCTTTGGAAACAAATATTTGGACAATGTTGTAAATAAAACTCTTATCTTAGCAAAATATTACATCTTTAAAACTAAAGAGACAAGCAAAAGTTTAAATGTTGAAACATACAAGAGATGCCTATTAAAGGAATACAAAACGGATGAACAGATTGCCAGAGAGAACATGAAAGTTAAAGAATTTGAAAGATATTGGAAACCATTATCAAATTTAATTTCTTACATTACAGGATAAAACATGGGAGATAACCTACTTTTTCACTGATAGCCTCAATTGTGAGCTTGATCTTGATTAACCTACATCTACTTCTTATGTGTAGTATTTATAATTTCATTTTAATAAATCCAAATTTGAACTGTTTATTTACCTTAATTAATCAACTTTATTTTTACATAACTGTGTACTTTCTTTTTGAAGCTTAAAAACATGTACCTAAACTATTGAAATTCTTTTTGAAACTAGTGTTGCTTTTTGATAACATATATTTAAACAGATATTCTTAGTCTTCATATTATCTATATGTTAATGCAATATGAATATATAAAGGGAAAAAAAAATACACTTTTTTCTTTCAGTTTTTTTACTGATTGTAAGCTTCTTAAAAAAACAACAACACATAGTTCTTAATATACAAAAGACATACAAATTATGTTGTATTGATTATTTTAAATAGTTTATTTTTCAACAAGACAGCATATTACTTATATTCACTTTTCTTTTTGAAAACTTACAACATAACACTGTGTTCAAAATTATACATCTTAGATAACCTAAGAACTATTTCCCTAATTATAACTTTTACTATATCCATGTACCCATTTACCCATGTCTGTTGTATTTTGTATTGTTTTTCTTTTTACAGAGAAAACGTTTAGGTTGTACGGATTAGTATTTCAGGTATACTTGTTCCATTTTAACCTAAATTGTTATTTCCTTATTAGTTGTACACCCAAAGCATGGGTATCTTGTTTTTTTTTTTGTGTTGTTTTCTGTCTTTTCCTTATTTCTTATCTCTTTTGTACGCTTATTATTATTATTTATCATTTAAAACAAAAGGTTAGCTTTGCAAAAAAGCACCATTTCGACTGTTTTGTTTGTTTACTTATGCTCTTGTTTACTTTGTTTTTCTATTGTTTTTTACATTATTGTTTGTATCTTAAGAAAAATCTCTTCTTGTTTGCTATATGAGGTATTATACCATATTCATTTCTTTCTTTTTTGAGCTTCTAACTATATAAGTAGATCCCAGTAGTTTTGTACACAAACAAATTGTATTAAATTGTATGTAAAACTTGGAATGAAAATAAAGTTAAAAAAAAAAAAAAAAAAAAAAAAAAAAAAAAAAAAAAAAAGAAGGAAGGTAGGTGGGTGGGTGGGTGGGTAGGTAGGTAGGTAGGTAGGTAGGCAGGCAGGCAAGCAGGCAGGCAGGTAGGTAGGTAGTTATAATCAATGGCGATGTGCATGTCATTTTATTTGCGATAGTCAATACAAATCGTAAATCATCATAATCTACAACATTGTCATCATTATATTTATCATTATTGTCTTCACCAAAGTTATCAACACTATCAACATTCTGCCATTTTGAAGTTTATGTCAATAAACGTTGTGAAGATCAGCACAAACAAAAACACAATAAAACACATCTCGATTTCGGATATTTACATAGACAAAATACATGTTGCTCTACATAATATATTATTGAGGGAGTTAATATATTTATTTGAGTATATTATTAAGAATTGTCAAGGTACGAAGTGTTTTTCATTCTTCTCTTCCTTAGATCAAACATTTTGAAAATGTACATACTAGTTTTTTAAATTATAATCCGGTTTTCGGATTTTAGCAATTCTGTTAATTTGATCAAATTTGGTCTTTTCCCATAATATGGTTTGACGTACTGTTTTCTGATTGATTCATAAATGTGACATTCGAGCAAGAAATGATATTCATCTTCTAGTACCTGGCATGTTTCACATGTTATCTCATAAACGGGTGTTGGCGTTAGTTTATGCCACCTACAGGTTTCTATTTATAATCTGTGAAATGACACTCTTAGTCTTGTACGTGCTTTTCTAAATTGTTCTATTACAATTGTGTCTAAGTATAATTTGAAGATAAAATCACAGATGTGTTTATATGTATTTGATCGAGAAGATGAGTTAATACTTTTAAACCATTCTTGCTGGTAACAATCGCTTCTTCTTTTTTTAAATCATGAGATAAAGCTATTATGGTTACCCATTCCTTGGGTATTCCATACGTGACTAAATCCCATCTTATCATATATTTGTTTAATTTATTTTGTCCAGGTATGTTTATTTGGAATATAATCAGTGGCATTCAATAGAATTTTATATGCGTTAACTATATACTTTGTGTCCTTGCTTTGTATTATTTTAAACTAATATTTTACCATATACACATCTCTTTGTTTTGCGATTGCCATTCTTCCAATTTCACCGTTAATAAAATTGTTCTGTGTTGTTTCAAAACCTAAAATTTCTTTGCAATATGTTAAATGTATTTGCTTTATTAGGACAATTTCAGTGTTTCCTTCTGTAGTACTTCTGCACTATAATTGAGTATGGGTAAGACAAGTTTATCAAACAGTTCCAAAAGATGGCTTAATGTGAGATTCATAAATTTAGCTAAGTAGTTTTTTTTCATTTGAAATACTGCATTCAAAGTTTGTCTTGATAATGCTTCACATTCATTTCTCCTGATGATATCTTAACTCCTATGGATGTACAAAAATTCACGATTTCAATTTGATCGTTATTATATTAAATTGATTATTTAATGCTAAACCTCCTTTTCTAGAAATCACCTATTTACGTTTATTAACATTGAGAGTCAGTTTTGATCGATGGCAATAATCATGTAAGATATCTAGGCTGTTTTGTAGATCGTCATTATTTTCAGAAAGGACAACGATATCGTCTGCATAAAAGTAATACATACAATTTTAACACATCTGGTTGAAATCCATGAGCCCCTTTAAATTCCAGCGTGTCTTCTAGGCCATTTATGTAGATAGAAAAAAAGGAATGATGATAAACACTAACCCTGAGCTACCTAGAGTGCAATTGTGTAACTTCCACTAAGTTCGCCGTTAGTTCGTACATTCGTTTTTAAAGAGCTGTACATAGATTTTAAAATGTTCAGAATTTTGCCTCTTACACCATATCTTATTAGTTTATACCATAATACATCTCTTACTACATAATCGTACGCTTTGCCATAGATGAACCATTGCTACCTTAAGTTTTTTATTTATTCGAATTTTACATGTGCTTTACTGCTGCATTTAAAATGAATATATTATCATCAGTGCTCAAACCTTTGTGAAAACCAGCTTGTGCTACCACGCATACATTATAGTTTTCTGCCCATGTGGTTAATAACTATTTAGGATGCGTGTGAAATTATTCCAAAATGACTAAGTAAAGGTTTAAGATATGCCTCTGTAATTATCCAATAGATTAACGTTAGCTTTTTATGCAATGGTATAATAAAAGTCGTGTTATTTTTTTCTGGGAAATATTCTAGATGACGGATTTTGTTACATAACCCATGTTAATACTGTGATAACGTGTCGGAACTATATCTGAAGGATTTAATAATAAGTTGGTTCGGTCTTCCTGACCGGTTATTACGAAATTCTTTGCAAGCTTTGGCTATTTCAGAATATGTTATTTCTAAATTCAGTTCTGAGAAGATATCTTATAATTCATTATTTACATTTCTTTCATTTAAATATATTATGTCGTCTGCTTGAAAAAAGTGTGATTCCGGATTGTTAATTGCTTTGAAATATGTGTAGAAATCATTATTTGTGATATTATCGTTTGACTGCCCAGATAATACACTCTTTACCATTTGTTTCAATATTCTCTGGCATTTGTATATTTCATATTTAAAAAAAAATAATTGTGTTATCTTTCATATACTGTGTTTTCCTTATGTGTGTCTTAAATTGACTTCCCGTCTCTGTCATATTGCGTCTGTTGAGATCAATTTCCTTTTTCTTGTACATTTTAAGATTCCTACATAATATATTCTTTTTTTCGGTACATGTATTATCGAGCCATTTATTTTTTCTCTTTTGTGTTCTGTACTATTTCGGTTATTTTTTAATAATGGGTCTACAACATGTGTCATAAAATCATAGAATGTATCGATATTTTCATCAATTCCACTGGTGTCTGATTAATTTTATGTTTGTAGTTAGGGAGTATAATTGTTATATGTAATCATCTTTATTAAAGAGATCTATATAAAAACTTGATCTATCTGATTCCCAATTATATTTATATTCGTTCCTGCGTGGTGAGGAATTGGCATTTCCTGTGTTATGTGTGGTCTTTTAAAGTTGTCATTGTCATTCATTGAAAAACTCACGACACATTGATCAGATAAAAAGTGGGTAAGATATTGCATTACGTCTGATTTACATAATACATAGTCAAATACATTTCAAGCCGCTGACTTAATACAAGTCAACGGCCCACACTCTTATACTCGCACATCCTAACTTTCATAATTCTGAAACCAGTCTGTTTGCAAAAGATAACATATTAATATCGTGGTCGTTTGTTATTCTATCCTGGCTGTATTTGTATAAAGTATTGTCTATAGTATAATCTTCTGGTAATATATCTCGGTTGAAAAACTGACTTTCTTTTGTTAATAAATGGAATATATCGTGATCAACAGACATTTCCCTACTGCTACCCGTCGGAATATTATAACAGAAATACGTAAACATCATCATGAAAACATATGTCGTGTCCTTTGATCTTGATAAGTAATATACGATAATCGATATGTTTAACAAATACATCATCATGGTATTAACTATCAGCGACATAAATATTAGCAATCCACCACTCCCTTCGTGCGTTTTATGTGTGTTTCTCTGTTTAATATAGCATGTTAAAATCCAACCTTATCATTTTTAAATATATCACTGACCCATGTCTCGCTGAATAATAACATGTTATGTTTTTCAAATTATGTATTTATTTATTCAGAGTCTAGTTTGTTGAAGATCTTCCCTATCAGGCACTGTACATTAAGATGATAGAGATTTATGTCCGCAATATACCTTAGTGCATCCTAGAGATGTGTTGTGTCAGTCACCACACAATTTGTTGTGTCAATTGCAGTTGCAACGTCTGTGTTTATGCGGCTATTCATGTTATTTTCTTTAGATTTAATATAAATGCTGGATTCCTTTACCGTCTGTGATTGGCACATGCTATCATTTCCTTTCCTGTTCGACTTATTTCGATTCGGCTTCCCGCCCTTTTCTCCGCTCCTGGTTGTCACGCCCATGTCGACGTTTTTCGAATCAGACTGACCATTACGCTGTAGTTTCTTATTCATGATATTGTCACTGACTCATTTCTAGTTGCTGATTGGTCAAGTGATTTGGTGAGTTTACCATCGCTATCCCTGTTGCTCGTATTTCTATCAAAATTCACGTGCTGATTGTCGCCTAGTGTACCGGTCGATTCTGATTCACTGTTATTTTCGGTGTCACGTGAGTTAGAATTGTATGTTTTGTTATGAGGTATATGGTTGTTGAGTGTCTGCAATCTGTCGTCGTTCACTAAAGGGAACCAATCAATAATTATGTCAGACACTAGTCGTTTGTCAATTAATAGGCGCGCGTGGAATTTAATTTGTACGTGTGCTCTTCTTGCACGAGTTTCCCTTGCCTGCTGACATGTGTACAGATGCTTTCTTGCCTTTGCTATCTCTAATCGCGATCTACACCGAATGGCGTCCCCTTTAATATGTACGCACTTCGTAGTACATGCTCAGTGTCAGCATAGTCGCGGAAACGTACGTCTATTGGTCGTTTTGGGTCGCTGGATTGATTTTGATGTTTACTTGGTCATAGACGCTGTACCCTATCAATAGATATATAAGTAGCGCCTATATCTAGTATGCCCCTGATAAAGTTGACGAACAAAGATGCACATGAATGTCTGGTGTTTTCTGTGACTCCCCAGAATATCAAATTGTTTCTTCTGCTTCTTGCCTCTAAATTAGTGGTCTTATATGTTAGTGCCTTTAATTGCTTCTCTTGTTCGGACAGCACGCTTTTTATGTTACCAATGCACGTTGTGTTTTCCATTACACGACCCATCAGATTAGTGAGCTCAGTGTTTTGTGCGTTTGCTCATTCCTTAGGTCTTGCAGGACACTATGATATAATAAACATACACGTCTTCATTGTCTTACCTTGCAAATGCTCCGATGTACTAGAGCTGACCTTTTCCCTCTTATGCCGCCTCTCGATTGTCTGTCATTTAGTACCACTCCCACCTCTCGTTTCAAATTCGTTCGACACATTCACGGTATACTCTAATACTGATGTTTCTCTATCACTAACACTTGTGTTTTATGTATTGCAGTCCATTCTTGATTCTGCCATTATGCTTTATGTGAGAACGCTGGTATATAAAGCTTTAGACACTGGAAAGAAAAAACAACAACCATTGACACCACGCTAAACACACGTGCGAACACTGCCATTATTCGGAAGTTAATACTTGTACTGTCATCTAAATTGTTATATACTACTCATCTAATTGTACTGCACGGGCCATGTCTCTTCTTTATTCTTTAGCTTTCATACTTTTGTATACATTACGTTACTGTATCTGAATAGTGATGTAAAAACTAATTATTTTTAGGTCCATTTTACTAAATAATGAGCCAGATACTTCTGCTTCTTGCATGAAATATGTACAAAGAAAGATTGCAAACTTGTACGACAGGTCCTGTGACGTGATCGCGTGTGAATAAGAAATACAGGAATACACGTTAAACTATATAGTAGATTTGTATCTACAATGTTAGAAAGTGAATTCTAAGGCGCAATCATATCAACATTAAATTAGATGAACTACTTTCATTTATTTATCTGATATTAACTACTTGGTGGTGAGCACAATTTGGTGTATGGCTTAATGACCATAATTTGGCATCATGGCGGAGTCAGAATACATGCAGATGGATGAGCTCGACCTTAAGTTATGTCGTCCATGTCAAGCAAGCCAGTGTATTAAATAATCATGATTGCTTATGTATCTTATCAACAAAAGTAGGACCCTCCTATAGGTTCTTCGAGTTACGGTCGTGGCAAATGTCATATCAGTAACGATCTTGTCGTGCATTACTTGTCTTACGTTGACAAAACATTTGCCTGACAAGTGTATCAATGAAAAACTTTAACTTCGCCATAGGAACCAGTATGGTGTATGAAACACCAAACACAGACACAATTATTATTATGATTTACAAAGTGCAAACTTGCAGTCTAGAACTTACATCACTTACATAACTATGTATAAGTATGGTTTGACAGCTACAGCTCAGTTGTATGTTTTAATTTAACGTATGCAGTAAATGAAAAAGCAAGATTAACATAAATTTATATATATTTTTATGTTTTCTGAAACAAAATCCTTAAACGATCAAACAACTTCATATTAATGTTGGTATTTCAACTTTTCGAAATGTATCACCATGTTTAAAGATAACTCAAAACATAGTTTAAAAGTGTGTGGCAAAACAACAGCCGGTAAAAGTTATGCCATTACTTCAGGTTTTTGCGGGGCATTTTATTGTCGAGATCATCAGTATACATAGGGGTCATGTCGAATAGTCGTATGTATACCAAAGGACATATCTTGAATACTGGTAACTTATTATAAAGAGTATATTTTAAATGGAATATTCATAGTGATAGTATAGTTTTATTTTGTTTATTTACAGAGTGCCGAACACCTGCCAACTGTACGTATTCACGTTTTCTGGTTTCTTTAAAAAGAAAACATTTAACATTAAGCCAACTTACACTGATTTAAAAGATGTGCTGTAAATGTTATGTAACGTTTACTTAAGCATACAAGGCAAAATACATCTCATTGCTTACAATTAACTATAAATAGTTGTAACGTGGCTTACTAGCCTCGTTCCTAAACAGAACAGGCACTAGGTTTTGGGCTATGAAAGTTCAGTCTTTCACAGAAAAACGTGTATTTAAATGGGTAAACTCTTTATATAAATAAAACACATATATGCTACGTTATACATGGCCATGCTTCTTACTCGTTTGTATGAACATATGCTTCGATCGCAATGCATCATATTGTCAAGCTGGATATGATAAAAACATGTGACTATATTACAGTTTAGCAAAAACATAGAACCAGGTCAGATGAAACAATGACAGTCACACTTAGAGTATTCGAATATAGTGCTGAATGACATGCTAATTCTGTGTGTGTCAGCACCACATTTAAAGTTAATGACATTGAATGTTGAGCTAAATATCTTGTCGATTGTCACACAATAACGACATTTAAACTTAGTGTTGTAAAATCGAGCGAATGTTCGCCTAACACGAAATTCGCACTTGAATGTCGAGAGCTGAATGGCATGCTGAATGTTGCGCCAGCCCGACTGAATGTCATGCTAGCACGACATTCAATATACGTATCGAGGAATTCGGATCTGATTGTTATGTCAAATGTGCCAGCACAATATTTACGCTAATCTCGATTTTTCGAAGTGAATGTAGTGCCGATTGTTGTGCAAGCACAATATTCAAACTTAGCCTTTAGGAATCGTGCTGAATATTGCGTCAAATGTAGTGACATTACGACAATCACTTAGTGATTTTAAATGTTGGGCTTAATGTCCTGTCACATGTCGTGAATTCAGAATATCGAGCTGAAACTTTAACTCTTAACTTATGTATATTAAGTTGTATTTTCCAGTTTGTAAGTTATATGACATTAATAGTATGCCAGCTGGTTAGCGCTAAGGCAATTGACTGGCAAGGAAATGTCCGTATAATAAGTATAAATAAGTATTTTATAAACTTCAACACAATGTTAATATACCATGGCTGTTCAATACATAATGAGACTGAGCTCATATCTTTTATGTGATACATTTAACTGTTATATACACTACACAATAACAAAGTTCATTCATTTCTCAATAAAAACAAAAACTATTATAAATATCCACAAAACAGTTTTTAAGTTACAGCGTTTATAAGAAGGTCATGTTTGCATCATCGCCCCCGGGCAACAAATATGTCACGACGTCAGCGACGTTGTTCGCGTAGTTAACGTCGCTATAATGTTTTATCTCATTCATAGCTTTTCAAAATATGCCCCCGAATGCAGAACACATCGTTGGTGGCGGGCAGCCTACTGATTGATGACAATGTCTGCATACCACTCACTTCTTGTTGACTGTACTATACCATTTACGGCCTTCTGTAGGTTTCAATGTGTCAAATCATGCCCCCTTTAATTAAAGTTTGATATGCAGGAATATCGCAAAGTCAAAAGGTGAGAGGTCCGGCGAGTAAGGTGGGTGACTCATTTGTCTCATCCCGAGTACACCGATCTCTAGTTGCGTTGCGGCGGCAGAGTGAGCAGACGCGTTGTCATGGCAGAATGAAATTTTCTAATGGTATTTCCGGTCGCTTCTTTCGGAGTGCCCACTGTAGATCCCGTCTAAACACCTGTTATGTTTTAACATAGGAAAATATTATAATAACGAAATGCGTATCAAACAGTATTTCATGTCTTTGCGTAAGTCTATTTTATAAAAAGTGATTGATGGAACAATTTACTCGAATGTAATTGTTTATTCTTTAGTTGTTTCCTTTTATTTTTTTAATTTATTATAAAATAAATCATAGTGAAATCCATCTACGATAAGTCTATTCTAAAAAGATACTAAATAAGCAGATTGATTAAAGTAATATTTTTATAAGTTTTAAACTTGTACAAATCTTTGAATAATAGTCAGCGTTGATGTTTTTTTCCGACGGGAATGGGGTGACAAAGAATCATGCGGCGGCAGTCCGCAAACATAGCATACATCTGCTTGCCAGCCGAGCGGTTAACACGAGCCTTCAGTGGGGGCGGGGAGCCAGAGCGTCTCCCGACGGCAGATTTGACGCGAGTAGCGGGGTCGTGTAGATGATGCCAAGTCTTGTCCATCATAAGTAATAATAAGTAATAATGTATCTGATGAAGTCTTTATTCTCCATCCTAATTCGCCGGATAAACTTCTGCGACTCTTCGACGCGTCTCTCAATTTCAAAGTCTTTAGGAAGATGAGGGACCCATCTGGCATGCACCTATCATAAAGAAAATAAATACATGAATATACTGTTTTCATTCGTTTATAGCCTAAAAGCATTTCTCATTAAATGAAAAAAAATAATGCAGGAATGATAAATGTCTTAAAACTAAATAATTTAATTCTTATTTTTCATTATGATTTTTATGTAGATACAACACAAAACGCCGATATGTTTATATTTAAATTACTGAACTTCCTTCAGAATTATTTAATACTATTTTTCATTTAATATTTACTTACTTTTCTCATGCTTACATCTTTTGTCAGTGTACGATGCGCAGTTCCTTCGCTCACGTCAGCAATTTCGGCAAGCTCCCGCACCGTTAAACGTCTATCCGTATCGAGGGCTGACTGAATTGACGCGACGCTTGACGCTTTCGCGGACTTCTTTCTGCCGGACCTATGCTCGTCATTAAATGCTGTATACCCCTCTGAACACTGTTTGTGCCATCTAAATACTAACGCACGACAAACATTGTCTTTCCCCTTAGCCTCTTGTAACATTGCCAACGTTTCCGTCGCCGATTTGCCTAAATTCATACAAAACTTAATGTTTGCCCGCACTTCAAGACGTTCTAGTGTCATAATTTTGACGTGACAACGTGTTAGGGTAACCGTGAATAAATGTTGACTATATCACCGTTTTACGACCAAATGACGACATTTTTTTTCAGATGACGTCATTGATATAATGTACACACTATTTGGCATTTTTATGTAATTTTATCTAATAACACTTTACATTACTTGATATTTTATACCTTGTTTTTATTTAATTATACTCTCGTTAACACCTTGTTCAACATTTTCAGAAATTAAAATCGTCAATAAAAACAGCATCATTAGCATGCACACGGGAATGCGTATGTCAATTTTTATCCGTTTATCCACTTTTTATTTTTCGGTTATAATCACAGGATCAACTGTGCTTTAAACTCGGAAATCTTCATACTGTGATGTATTGTTAACAAAAGCGTCGTTAACGATTGTATCGTAATAAATCGGCATTTTTTAATGACTGTAGTAAAGTAACCTACAGCCTAGTGTTAGAAAAGAAATTTTGAAGAATCACAATTAAAAAAAAATATCGTTTTCATAGTTATTTAAAACATCGTTTACATTTTCCTGGACAGTCTCCTGGACCTTTGCCCATATATCTCTTTATTTACAGACATATATTACCCAGAGAAGGTTCCCAGTTATGGGGACACTGTTTCCGAATTCCTTACGTTAGCTACACAGTCAAAATGCAGATCCTTGGTAAGTACGTTGGGCATACTATGAAAATAAAATGTGAATGTACCTATAATACCTATAGATATAACTTATATCTTCTGATGTACATCTGCTTCCTACAAAACACAGAATCTACGACTTCACGATGACACGTACATTCCTCCTTACAATGAATTACTCTTTAGTGTAGCTGTTGAAGTAGAATATCGTGAGGCTGTTAAGATTATTATGCGAGGTTATTGTCCTCGTTTCTGAAAGAATTACACCGACAATAGACAACAGACATACTAAACATCCCATCAATACATTCTTCAACCGAGTAGGATATATTTACACATGTTCGGTCTATACGTTAATACGGACAATCGTTACTTCCCACCCTTTTTGCATAAGATGGTGGGAGAGTTTGGAAGACTTAAGTCAAACTTAAACGGAGATTGCTGATAGAAAAAATACCATTAAATTTTGTTAACATATAAACCTGTTACGTAGACGATATGTACAATGATAACAAATGTTTGATACATTTACGTCTAAGAAACCCTCTGGATAAAAATCAACTTAGGCATACTTTCTTTCTGTCATCTTCTTTTAAGACTACAAAGACAAAGTAAAATAGACACTAGACACATTACACTTGCTACACAATTACACACATTACACACGTTGCAAACTTGTAAACGTTAATCAGAGTACGCCCATTAAATACTTTATACATTTGACACACAGTGCACACGTTGTGTATGTTACAAATAGTATACACATTACACACATGATACACATAATAAACATTACGCATGTTACACAGCAAACGTTTATACATTACACACAATAAACGCATTATACATGTGACACTGATTACGGCCATTACACACATTACATATGTTATGCACATTACGGACGTTACACATGTTTTACGCAAGTTACATACAACAAACCATTTGCACAATGTGCACACTGTAGTAAGATTATACACATTAAATGCGTTATAAATATATTATGCCTATTAAACGCGTTACACACAGTACACAAGTTACACAAATAAAACGAATTACACACGTTACATATAATACACACGTTGAACACATTACAGTTGTTACAAAAGTTACACACGTTACACGAAGAACAAAAGATGGAAACAATAGACATGTTATTCATATTACATTTATAACACATGTGACACACGTTACACACATTACACTCGTAACATACATAACACACGTTATAGACAGTATACACAGTACACATATTACAGACGCTGCACACATCATACATTCTACATACATCACACACGGCACGTGTTGCACACATTACACTTGTTAAACACATTACACACATTACAAGCATTACATATATTACGCACGTTATACGTAAAATCCATATTACACACACTACACACGTTACACACATTACACTTGTTTAACACGTTACACACTTTACACACGTTATACATAGTACCCACAGTACATACGTGACACTAAATACACACAGTATATGCACTGCACACATTTAAAACAGTATACGAACTGCAAACATTATACACACGTACACACAGTACACATGTTGTACGCAATTCACAAGTCAACACATTACATACGTAACTTGCGTTAGGCTCTGTATAAACACAATACACACAATAAACTCACACAACACATTATACATATTGCACATAGTACATACATTACACACATTACACGCGTTACTCACATTACACTCATTATATACACATTACACACGTCAAACACATTATGCACATTACAGACAATATGCACATACACACGCATGAAAGTATGAAGAAATATCAATTATGGATTGAATGTAAATTTTGCGCGTTAAACCACAATTCTCCTACATTGGATATATATATATATATATATATATATATATATATATATATATATATATATATATATATATATATATATATATATATATATATATATATATATATATATATATATATATATATGCGGTCTTCATTCATGACAAATTCCTATGAGCATCAGCAACATTTTGAAAGGCACAGAGCAAAGGTTCTATCCTCACATTTCCTCATGAGTTTCACAAATGCAGGCAATGAAAAGAAAACCGATCTATTTGAATAAGGAATGTCCAAGCGCTGACGTTTTCTTTGACAACTTATGAGGAAAATAGTGACGTCATTGAAAAAAAGTGTCCACATAGTATTTAGAAGAGAGAGGGGTATTATTTCGATTAGAAGAATTACACACAAAAAATCGTTGATTCTAAATGAAATTTACTTTTTGAATCAAGAAAATAAATCAACAGAGAAGAGTAAATGGTTGTAGCTTTCTCTTCCTTTGAAGGTGGAATTGAGGAAGCAATGTCCATGAAAGGAAATACACGTAACAATCCTTCTAGAATGCATTAAATGAAAACATATATTACATGCAAGGGGAGATGTTTTACGACCGCCACACTGCACAAGTAACATTGTTGTGGTCCTATGAGCAAAGCAACATACACTAACAATTACAAAATCACAGAGTCTTTTCCACTACCGGCAGGTATGAAACGACCGATGTTAATGTGTATTTAACAACTTCGTGTCAGTTCATTGTGTTGTCTACTGGTAGTAATGTTTAGGATGATGCAAATTTTCCATATCGCGCGTGACAATGTAGTATCGATACAGCAGCATTATTTGTTTTGTAAAAGTCTACGTTTTTAATGTTTTGGTAGACTTTTAGAACTTATTAGGAACATTATTCACATTTGTACATCTCTTCGATTAGCATGCATGCTACTCTATTCCTATTACAGTTTAGGTCGAGATTAGGCAAATGTTCCTAATCTGCATGAGTTATAGGTAGACTGTTATATGTGCGAAAACACTGCTTTCATACTTTGTGGTTGAGAAAGCAGTGTCTGGATTATAATGTGAACAATTGATTAACATTGTGATCGTGTATGCTTGTTAATTAGCTTTTTTCTTTAACATTCAACTTGCTGCGCGTTAACAAAAAATAATTGCATAGACATATAATTAACGGGACCGCCGACTCTGCGACGTGGGCGAACACCATCCAATTTCGCAGCGCCATCACCGGGAGTCACAGAAAAAACAATAACACAAAACTGACAAATAAAACAAACATTTGAAGAAAAACAGCCAAGGAAAATAAATCAACTTGAAATTAGATTGAAGGTAAACATAGTTTGTGTATGTGTTTTCATTGCATGCTTTTAGTTTTCCATGAATAGGCAGTAAACCTAACGTTATCACGTGTAAACAAAGAACACGAAATCTGAATGAATCATAGACAAATACCATTTAGGCCTTATTCTTTTGCTATTCGTCCATAAATACTTCCATGGCTAAAACTGTTTGATTGATAATATTTATTATAACGTATCTTTGCCGAAACTGCACGGAGAGATACTTAAAATTTAATTAAAATAATGTCGTTGCTTGAAGACACGGGAGGAAGCAGAGCAAAGACTAATAGTGGAAAGGATTATTAAGCGTGAAGGGACCTCATATTGGAAAGAAAAAGAACCACACTTAGCTATCAATATTTGAACACAAGTTAAATTAGATTATAATGTTTCCTATAGATTATGCAAGTAATTGTCTTTGTATACTGATTTTAGGAATAAGACAACGGTGATAAATCCCCTGACCCAGAGACGTCCCTGTCTGTTATATGCCTCTGAGGCGTTCAATTAGTACAGGGACACTTAAACACATCTTGGAGCCTTCCAGACAATATTAACAATTACTAGTTGTTAGATAATGTCATAATAAATATTGTTTTATTATAACAGAACATTTTGAGAAATGGATGATATAACACAACTCTAACAACATTGAAGGCGTGATCTTTTTGGTGTGTGTTCAATTTCGATATATATAGATAGATAGATAGATAGATAGATAGATAGATAGATAGATAGATAGATAGATAGATAGATAGATAGATAGATAGATAGATAGATAGATAGATAGATAGATAGATAGATAGATAGATAGATAGATAGATAGATAGATAGATAGATAGATAGATAGATAGATAGATAGATAGATAGATAGATAGATAGATAGATAAATAGATAGATATAGTGGAAATGGAAATGAAACGTTTTTCGTTTCCTGTTAAAACGGAAACGGAACGGAGTGGAAATGGAAATGCAACGGAGCGCTACACACGCTTGAAACGGTGTAAACGGTATAAACGCTATAACCGGAGCGCTTGGAACGCTAGAAACGGTAGAAACGCAAAAATCGGAATGCTAGTAACGGAAGAGTTATTTTCACTACCGCTTCAAACGTTTCTAGGTCACCTGATTATTTATAGTAACATTCCAACCGTTTCTTTGTACGAAATAAATTTAAACGAACACAATAACTGGTTTCAATTTATCAACATAAACGCGCTACTTTGTGTTCTCTGCAGAAAGAAATAACAAAAACAATCTTAATTATTATCAAAAAATCGTATAAATCAAACTCGTACATTACAGTTCCGAAACCGCACAAGTTGTCCAAGTCAACTTGTATCGTCAAAACAGAAACTGCACTAAAAATCACTCCGCACGATAAAACACACAATTTAACTATAAAATTGCCTTTCTGTCCAAACTGATATTTTAATTCCAATGAAAAGCTTAACATCCGCATTGGATCGACATTCTTAGTCTTCATCGTTTTGCATATGAAGAAAGTGTGTACACAGCTGACTTTACACGTATGCGCGCGCAATGTCGCAGCCTGAGTTTGAATTTCCGCTAATTACTTGATAGCTGCATGGTCCGTTCCCGGATTAACTTCGCCTATCATTTTTTGTGAGAATACTGTTTAAAGTATTTGTCATTTACAAAGAATGCATTGCGTGATACAAATTAAAGCTACTTAATAAAATTAAACGTTAACCAAAAGAATGTAAATATCTCATATAACACAAAAAAATGAAACAACTAAACATAAAACAAACAAACAATGCTATGCATAATTACAAGGTGTAACCCAATCAAGAACCAATTACATCCTCCCCGGCAGTTAGAGCCAACGACTGGTATAATCCTAATGTGTCACGTCTGAATAACGATAGATTTCCAAATAGTGCACGTATACAATCATCGATGACAGTTCAATGAAAAAACAATCGTAACAACGAACTTATATCACGTCCATTTACATGATAAATATCAAAAAAATAATCGTCATTACCGCCATTAAATTCACATGATCATCATTATAATCCCATATTACCTGTATAATCGCCACTAATCATCATCATCATCATCAGCAGCAGCAGCAGCACCGCCGTCACGATCTACATCATAATTGTCATTAGCATCAACATCACCGTAACCGTTATTACCATTTTCATCATAATCATAAACAACATCGGTATCACCGTCATCATTATCGGCAGAAGCAGCAGTAGCAGCATCACCGTCATCAGCATCATCATTTCTTTAGTTACAGAGGTATGGATATGTAGTTTATTCTATCTTGCCTTTTGTCAAGCAAAGTTTCTTATGATTCTAATCTTAATTGTTATACATCTTATAATGAAGAATGGTGTAAAATTTGGATATTTGTGTCAAAATTCCAATTTCTAAATGCATAGTTCCCATAATGCGCTATTATGTATATATGATTAATCGGAACCGCGATTAAAAATCTGCATATAACTTTTGACTTTATTTGACTGTTGAATGAAGGGCTACACGCCTGGCTACGGCTTATTTCATGACCTCGCCATTTTCCCATTCATGGCTTAAATGTTCTATGCCAATTGGTGGTCTAAAGTGGGCCCTACCGGGAACTTAATTTGTGTACCCATTTAAGGATGGAAATGTATTAATTTAAAGTATATCTTTTTCTAAATTCATATTATGTTTCTTCATGCGCATGGCTCCATTTCATACCTTCATAAAGTATTACTCTAACTCAATCCCCAATTTAAATACATGAGCGGACACTCAACTAATAAAGCTAATTGGCATATTTATGACACCTTGTTTGTCTAGTGGACAGGAAGTGTGACCGTGTTTTGGCGCCTTTTCCCCTTTGTAAGAACACATGCATCCGCTTGCAGCTGTGTTTGAAAATGTCACCATGTGACAGTCGTGTGGTTTATGACCTTCACCTTTTAAAGAGCAATATGCATTGACTTATGCAAGGACAACACAAATTTAAAAAAAAACACTTAGGTCTACAAAATCTTTTTTGGCTCATAAAAGGACCTAACGCTATATCTAGCAGTACCCACAATGTTGCACCCTTTCCCCACCCCACTCTTTTTTCGGTGAGGAAGAGGAAACGTGGATGGGGGATTTCTTATAGTAAATACTACATAACTTGCCGTTTATTTTTTGTAAATAATGGTAAGAAGACAAGACACTTAAAGGAACAGTCTAATATATATTTTCATCTCGTGTTTAGTCCAAATATATTATTTCAATGGCTCGCCTATTATTTTATAGTTAATCCATACCTTAAATATAAATAATTCCTTTATAAAAAAAGTTTATGATCATTCGATGGACAAAAGAAGTTTGTTAGGACATTTATATAAGTAAAAGGATATGCGTTCTGAAACATTACTGCATAGTACAGTCCCCCCTCCCTCCCCTCTCACTACTTTAGAACTTATCATTATGGCAGCTTGAAGACAATTATCGGTCGATATCATGTTAAACAGTATTGAGAGAAATAATGGGTCGGTCAATTTGAAACGATTTTTTTTTCTTTTCGGCGACTTCAAATGGTTGTGACTGGCGATTGTTTCCCAGAATTTTATTTGATGTTGCAGTGTTGGCCAGAGAGCCCGCCGCGCCAAAAAGAAACAACACCGCATTTATTTTGTTACAACCTTGGATAAATTAAAATCACAGTGATTTAAATAGCGACTCCATGTTTTAAGTGCGTTAACAATGTATTGAATAGCCGTTAAGTAGCGCTTATATGAGCAAACCGAAAGCAAAAATAACACACGCTTGTTTTCATAGAAAGTTGTATTTTATGCGACTTTTTATGTGCCTGTTTTCGGAAAAAACAGCATTTGTTCATGTTTATATGAGAAAATAATGTTAACGATGAAATGCGACTCTAGTGAGTAATACTTTCCTTAAATTCTTGGATATTACACGTAACTGTCAGCGAAACGTTAAAACTAAATTCCGCCATGTAACACATTTGGGAGGGGGGGGGGGAAACGTTCGCCTTTTCATTTTGGCAGTGGGGGTGGGGGGGCAAACGTCCGGTCTGCACTTACAGGGGCGGGGGGGGCAAACGTCCGGGGGGTGGGGGCAATTATCAAAGGGGCAAATGCCACAATTAGCCAAAATTGTGTGCGTCATCGTACAAATTCTTAGATCGTATCACCATTACGCTTTTTTGCGGATTAACACATCACAGAGAAGTTACTTTTTAGGATACTGGATGTGTGTGGACCACATTTGACAGTTTGTTTCTGGCGAAGAGAAGTAGGTCAGGTAAGGGCTATGGGTAAAGGTGTTAAAATGCGTCATATTGGCAAATTCGTCAAATTAACTTATATCCAATAAAATTAATCAACGCGAGATTTCTCGTTAAACAATTAAAACTTTGCAAAAGTCGTGCAAAATTGTTAAATTGCCACAATATTTATTTCGTTCTATGTTTGAATCAAAAAGTAATATTTCTTCTTAAACGGTTTAGAGGGCTGTAGTTTTAATTTGTGTTTTATTTGACTATCTTCGGTGATTCAGTGTTTGGACAACACATTTGTTACAAAGCTGCAATTGTGTTTGTGAACTATTTTCATTTTTTAGCGTCAGTGTTTGGATAAATATCGCGAAAATGAATGACAACAATACAAAGCGTGTTCAACGTTTTTGTTGGTCAGTCTAGATGGGAAATGTATGCACTCACTGAATCTTTACCTGGTGTTTTATAATTGAAATTTGAGTTTTTCTGCGTAAAACAGGTTAGTAGTGAAACATTTTATCGTGATTAGCCTAATATTAACTAAAGCGCAGTTTCCTGTTGTTTCGGATGATTCAGGAGGGTAGGTATGTGTCTGCAATTTTCCTCCGGGTGGCTGACACTGAATAGCCTCGTCGCAAACAATCTATTGCCGATTCCTTTATATGTAATGGAAGACTTTTGTCTCTCCCCAGAATGTTTACTTCTTTCGTCATTTTGCAAACACACCGGCAGTACTTTACATTAAGAAATTTATTAAACGAATTTTTTTAATCAAAATCGCAACGAAGCGAAGTGGAACGATTGAAACGATTGAAACGATAGAAACGGAAGAAACGATAGAAACGGAAGAAACGATAGAAACGCTGGAAGCGTTTGAAATGCAGGGCTGGAAACGAATAAAACGAAATGGAAACGCAACGGAAGCGGAATGGAAATGGAGCGGCGAACGCTTCCAACTGAAACAGAAACGAAACGGAGTGAAAACGGAAAAATTGTCAATTTCGTAATTTTCAGTACTGTAGATATATATATATATCGATAGATAGATCAATAGATAGATATATAGATAGATAGATAGATAGATAGATAGATAGATAGATAGATAGATAGATAAATAGATAGATATATAGATAGATAGATAGGTAGATAGATAGATAGATAGATAGATAGATAGATAGATAGATAGATAGATAGATAGATAGATAGATAGATAGATAAATAGATAGATAGATAAATAGATAGTTAGATAGATAGATAGATAGATAGATAGATAGATAGATAGATAGATAGATAGATAGATAGATAGATAGATAGATAGATAGATAGATAGATAGATAGATAGATAGATAGATAGATATGTAGATAAATAGATAGATATATAGATAGATAGATAGATAGATAGATAGATAGATAGATAGATAGATAGATAGATAGATAGATAGATAGATAGGTAGATAGATAGATAGATAGATAGATAGATAGATAGATAGATAGATAGATAGATAGATAGATAGATAGATAGATAGATAGATAGATATCATATCAGGGGAACCCTGGTTTATATACTAAGTACACTAATTATAAATTGAGTATATGTAGAAACGCAATTATCTGAATGGTTTATGTACGATTGATACAGTAATTAAACTTGTTTTCTATTGTGTTTATGCTTGTTAGCTGTAAAGGTATTGTGTAGATTATGTGGAGAATTATACTGTATTCAACATAATTCTGCCTTGTTATATATTACAACAGTTTTATGAAAGGTAAAAGTTTAGAAATGGTCTACCACTAAGAAAGCAATATTTAAACAGATTAACAATATATAATACAAATATTTAATCTTTTTCAAAGGACTGCACATAACTGATTTTCCTCTCTTTCTTCCTGACAGCTGTGCTTCTGTACTTATGGCGTTTAGTTTAAAGGTAAACTGTCTCTGAAGAAATGGTTCAAGTCATGGTAACTGAAAAAAATAAAAGTATGCTTTACAGGTAATATGAAAAGTTGCACCCGCCTAACTTTGGTTCCAGTCCAAGTCTGGACAAATACATGCAATATTCATCCACTAATAATATAAAACAAAACAAACAAAGTTAGAATAAAATATTAAAATCTCATTTTATCCTAGATTTATGTGAACATTGTCACAACAACAATCGTTATAGGTTAAATCCTAAATTAACATCATGATATATTTTTGTCTAAAATCTTTTTAACAGTACAATAAATGGTGGTATCCATAAGTTTAGACTACTTTTTCCTCAAACAACCAGATAAATTATTGTAACCTGAAAAGATCCAGCAAATGCTTGTTACTCTAGGCAAGTGAATAGTGATGCACAACAACTCGCTCATCATTACAAACATGCATTTTCTACCTGTGAGACTGCATTTACTAATAATTAAGGTAGTTTAAAAATGTGTTCTTACTTAGACTAAAGAGTGAGTTTATGCAAAGAGTTGTGCCACAATTCCCAAAACAGTGGGTGAGATATTACATTTATTTTATTTAGACAGTCGGATACCACTTTAAATATATGAACATCTGATATTTATATTAGTACTATATCTATTAATATTGTATAAATCTAAAAACAAGTTACTTAGTGCCATTCAATAGCAAAGTGGTCATCTTATTAACTACTGACCAACTTTGAATACAAGAATAAGTGATATATTTGACAGTATATACATACTTCTTTAATAAAATGACATTTATTAACACTAAGTAATTCCCAGGTGTGCTTAGTTTAATATGTATCAGATTTTTAAATTCAGATGGTTCTTTGCATTACCTGAACCTCTTGGTAGTATGTTTAATCTGTCAAAACACAATGCCTCTATGTGGACCGACAAGATTTGGCTAAAGGTCAGCTCAGAAAGTAGAGGTGTGAGCCATAACACTATAAAGGCTACAACTATTGTACAATAACAAATATGCAGTTATACCATTATTTAATACCTGTTTTAGTTGTTTTTAATTTTCCTGCCAATATCAAAAACTTATGCTTATATTTAATGTCAGATAGTGGTAAGACAAACTTGATAGAGACACATCACATGAACAAAGTGCATATACATTGTGGTGTTTTAAATAAAAAAAAAATCTACTTCTAATAACACTTTCTGGCCAGGACAAGAACTATAAGGTGGGTAGGTTTTCCAGCTAACCTGCTGTGTGACCGTGCTTCTATCCAGACATAAATTTAGGTGCTTTCTTTACCAATAATAAGCTGGACATCGCCAATATAACCAAAGAAACATATGAACAGCTTCAGTGAAATACAGATAAGCTGTCTTAAAATATATGTCATTCAAGTAAATTTTTAAGGTATACATTTGTCTGAATTACCATGCACCACATTCCTTCATTGGTCTGAGTGGACAAGAATATCTCCCCGAGCCTGTTCCAGTAGTTCTAAATGCCTGGAGTTGCTTGACACCCTCTATCTATTAGTTCAAGTGTGGAAGAAATCCAATTTGCAGGAACCGTAAATAAAATTGAACATATTAACGACTATGATAACCTGAAATTTGAATGTTACTACAGTTACTATGTATCATTGCTGTTGACGTGCTGTTGATTTTTTATTTATCCATATATACAGTAGGAAAATTCACGTAAAATGATTGATAAACACTAATTTTCAGATTAAACACATCGAAACACAAATAAAGAAACGCCATACCATGACAGAAGACTCGAAGTGGGTGGAGCAAATGTGCGTCGTGTTTAGATTAATACTAAAATCTGAACGATTATCAACAAGAAATAGTGCCTCCGGTACTCTTTTTGGTAAAACCATTAGAACGGTATAATGTCACATCCTAGTACTACCAATAACACGAGTTTAAGCGTTTATTTCTTTTATGTTAACACAGTTTTCAGCTTTCCGTGTATTGTTTTAGTTTACACCGGAATTTTCTATGACTCCTGGTGATAGCGCTGCGATGGATTATACCTATTTATATAGAGTATGTAGCGTGACGTCACGAGTCAGGGACCGTTTACTATATGCCTATGGTAATTGTGTAGATAGTTAGTTCGTAGTTCAAAGTTTCCGAACACAAATTTTCAGCCAGTTGCTAGTAAACAAATCAGCACAGAATACCTGTGAAATTAATGTAAAGTAATTCGAAAGTTCAATAGCCCAGAGCAAAAAAAAAACAATAAAAGAAAAACAAACAAACAACAAACATACACACACAACAACACACACACCGAATTGTCAACATTTATTCAATTAGACAACTATACATTTTTTAATGAATGGATTTCCTTCCAACGTTAGTAGCATTCATGTACACAATGAATCGTGCTTTCACAGCAACATCAAAAGGTAGTCCGGTGATGAATATTAATGAGGATATAGAAATTGCATTTGAACGAGAAATAAAAAGCAGTCACGTTATTGGGATGAGCCATTCAGACTGCAAAAAAACTCACTGGTTAAAAGTA
The DNA here is from genome assembly GCA_007844125.1 of Sinonovacula constricta. NCBI lineage: Eukaryota > Metazoa > Mollusca > Bivalvia > Cardiida > Solecurtidae > Sinonovacula > Sinonovacula constricta. The sequence goes on along the minus strand of CM017573.1, from coordinate 28,806,713 downwards.
TCGGGTATAAACTGTATTTCACATTTTGTCACATGAAATTAATAAACCATACACATCTCATTTATTGTTTAATACCGTTAACTAGCAAATGCTAAGGACACTTGTAGTGAAGAAAAAAACAAACATTAAATAAACCGTGTGTTAATTTGGTTCCAGGCCCCTATGAGACTTTCCATAATAAGTCTTCTGACCATTTATCTGAAAGCACTTGCATTGATATTATTGTTAAAACAAATCCGCAGTATGGTTCTATTCATGAATACGTACTATTTGCATTGTCATCAATACACAAAGATTGGTCATAAGAAGTAGGACCCTGGGAGGGGCAATATTTTTGAGGGGGGTATCTCTATTTTCTATCACACAGTGAAGTCGAAAAATCAATGCCATACTCTCAGTAACCGACTTCTTAGTTTAATTATTCTTTGTAAATATCGGTACAACTTGATTAATGCAGTGACTCAATGGAATCACGTAATCAAGTCAGTTTCCAGATGGGTCCAGGTATGTATGTACATGTTGGCATGCAGTTTCATAAATAAATTGGCACACATAACATAAACACTATAAGAAATATCTCCCAAATTTAATTATTTTAGGATCACGAATTTTGCGTAGTTTTTTTTAGTATTGATTAGTATCCATTGTTCGAAATATAAATTGGACAATATTTATAAATACTTCTCTACTTTTTAATTAATATATAGACAATTCAGAAAAAAAAGTTTCAACTTTGTAATACTAAGATTTTAGAATACACCATAACTTGAAAAGTTTTGATTCATGATTCATATTCCTTTCACTGCTTGCATTTAAGAAACCACTCAGAAAGTCTAGGGTAAGAGCTTTATACAGCTGGCTAAAGCAGCCCAGTTTCAAGGCGGTAACTGTTGAGTTTTCTGTAATATAAATAATGCCTCGTAACAGTTTTGTTGTAACCCAGATATTTTACTGGCATGTGAATACCGTTGTCGGGCGCCTTTTTAATTGTTTATATATGTTGTAATACTCACATGACTTTGTCATTTTCTTCGAATAATAAAGCAGTAGATAATATAAATGTATCAATTACGGTCCATGTCTTTTGTTTGTTAATGTATGTTGAAATAAATCAGAACTGTGTCATTCAATGTGGTGTAAGCCTTTTAGTATAACCAACATAGGAAAATGGTTAAGAACTAAAACCAAGTACACATTTGTTGCACATATGTTATTTAGAATTGACTGATTTTTCGTATGTAAAATATTGTTAAGCATTCTGTAATGTATGTGCTTGTGAGAAACGTGGCAGATGTGTTCTTCAAACACTGGCGAAATTGTATTTTGGTATCAAAGGTTTTTATGGGATTTTCTTAAAACATATTGTTTACATACTTTTTTTATATTTATCCTATATTTGGTTTGACAACATTGGCTTAACTTCACATTACGTAATGACAAAAAATCACTGTTAATTAGGAGATGCTTAGCTGGATTTTGGCAAATATAAACAAATCTTATTTTAAGATTGTTTAATGTTAAATTGTAGAGCTTTCTATTGTACAAGTCTTCGATGTTAAAGAAGGGTTTGTGTTATATTACTAACCGACTTACTCGAATACATCTCTCCACATTAACACTTACACGATAAATGTATGTGCAGTTTTGTGCCAGAAGACTCCTGAGACTAACATATTAATACTATTTCGAGCTTCCAATTCTTGAAGCTATATATCCACGCCATGGTTACCATGATCGGTTAATTAATGTAAAAATACATACATAGTGCATGCACTTCTAAATGCTATTGAACTCCAATTAAAGGCATGTTTCTTCATTAAAATGATTTACAAAGATATGATGTAACCATGGTGTCCGACAGATTGAAGCATTTTATACAGACAAATAAACGAATTATCGTTAACTGAAAATATTCCACGAATTTTGTTAATGGTGTATTGCATGTAAGATAAATATTAATCGAAACATCAAACTCACATCAAAATTGCAATACTCTTTCGTGAATGTTTGTAGAACTTGGAAGAGCAAATAGTACAGTATATTCCACGACTCAACCCTTGTACAGATTAAGGAATTGTTCTAAATAATTTAATTTGAGTATGGGTTTATTTAACATGTATGCCAATATTCAACAAAACAAGGGGAAGATAGTGTATGTGTCTACTATTGGCGAACTGTTATATACCACATTTAATGAACGTTGCTTTCTTCTATCAATGTAGTTTGATGTATTTTAGTAATAGGCTGCGAAACGTCATTCAGAATTAAACTCCAGTAGTATGATAATCACATTTTCATCTAATTTGCACATAGGTATGTATGCCTTGTTTAAATTAGATGCACAGACTGCTAAAATAAAATGTACACTGCTATGTATGGCTAAAATGTATCAGTCCGTTTTGATGAAATAACACAAAAAACCCACAAAAGGACAAAACGGAAACAGGGCGCCACTATTACGTATAATTTGCAGACACTGATATTCTGGTAGGCCAGACCTATCCATGTACAGTTTACATAGTTGTCGTTGTATTAATTTAATTCAAACATGTTGATCCAACAGTTCAGTATCATCTTAATCTATTAGAGTTTGGTCCGCCCCTTTTGTTGACTGGTCTTTCCAAGGCGTTAACAGTTGATTTTGCTCTTTTGTGTTAAATGACTCATCACAGATTTGGTCTTACTTTTACATTCGGATTGTAGGTGAATACCTTTGTCCTTTGCCCTGTCAAGGTTTGGTGTATGTTGCAGTGGTCATTGGAATCTGTCATATATTGTTTTTAGAATGGTTCAAATATATACACTTATAATTAAAACATTACAATGATCCACTATATTCTTCACTTGTCTTCTTCTAACCATAGTTATTGTTACACTACAAGCCGTTCGGGACATACGACATCCTGCGACATGTATTATTCAAGACGTAGATATGCTGTAGATGTATGTCTTGTTTGCCATATAACTATTTAAGATGACATCAAATGCATTTTAACATTAAAATACCGGTTATTGTTTTAACCATATTGTTATAAGGCAATGTCTTAGATAATCTATTTTTTAACTATGAATATTATACTCTGCCCCAGCATAACAGTATTGGTGCTGTAGTGATATTTGCTGATCTAAATGATTAAAGTTGACCCATACAAATCATATTAATATTGCCATTTATTGTATATAGTGTTCAGTAATTTTATAATGTGTCTCGTAATCAAACTGTTATTTGACATGGTTCAACCGTAACGTCTACGTTAACGACAAAAAGATGAAAAGGTTAAGAACTTGTATGCACAAAAATGGAAAAGAGAAAACAAAAGAAAGAGAAAGGGTGCGCATTAACCTGGTAAGGCGTTTGTATTATGCTGCGCTATGGTATGATGCATGCGAAAGTGCTAACACATGTGCTTTAATGTTAATTTCCGTCATTAACTTTTGAGGTGATGACATATTTAAAGCTCTGAAGTTAACAAAATTATACTTGTATCTTAAAATTTAAATTATTCTTGTAATTAATAAAAATGATAAGCTAACACATTATGATTCAACTTTATATTAATATTAAGCATTCTATCGAAAGCATTGCTCACAGGTGTGCACAAGTTGAGTATATTTACGATGGAGACTGAATGTATTTTTATTTATATGTGTTGTCTAGATTTGTTTGCTTATTGTCTTTAACCCAGAATAAACCACACACTATGAAACAATTGAATTGCTTAATATCATGGATATGTGATCGATGAGTGCCAGTGATTACTAACCAATAGTAGTACTTTTGCTGAATTTACATATTGGCATTTTTCATGTGAAAACACGAACCAGTATGTTCTTCAATGGTAGTCCAGAGCTCTACTTAAGATGCTACGGACCCTTACGAGATGCTTGTTTTTGTTGTTGTATTATACTTGCGATACTATACTTAATTTCACCATAATCAATAATACGATTTGGATAAATCAGCTGGTTCTTATCAGTTGATGTGTATTTAAGATGGGCTCAGTTATGTGTCAATTTTATTGGTTTGGTCAATGTTCTGTAAAATATTCTCGTTGAGAACTGTTTTGTACCAAAAACATTGTTTTCCGGAATTATAACTGCTTGATATTGATAGATGACACGGGTAATATGTAAACATCACAAGGTTGCCCTTGCAGCGGCATACCAGTATCATAAAAAGGAATGGTAAAGGCCTTCAGTATGCTGTAGTTTAGGAATCAATCAATAGTCAGTCGTGTATCAGATACTGTGTCTTTATGTGACATCATATCAGGCGTTTAAAGTGTGCCATCACTTAACGGACATTATCAATTTCAAGCCTCTTCATACATGTTTTGTCTTAGTCTTGTTAACTAACATTTATATATATTAATATATATCTGAATGTGGTGCATCATATAATGATCTTATCAATTGTTTGTGAAATGGATATGTTCATAATATGGGCATAATCATGGTATGGACGCACTTGAACGTATCACTTTTAACTCAGTTGAATACGTTCTACAATAATTAAAAATATTGCTTCCAGACTCTACTTGATATTATTATTATTATTGATATTGATGGTCCTACTAAATCTTTTGCAGGTTGTTGATCTCGACATATTCTTTGATGGTAAGTGTATTGTATAATCTTCAAAGATGGAACCTTTAATCTGATTCTTGTCCGTATGATGTTGAACCTTGGGACATTCGCCCGGGTTGCTTTTTAATAATAGACCTGAACTATTCGACAAGTTTCTTTCAAGCTGGAAACATATGTATTATATGAAGGCAAACCAGCATTGCATGGGCGACATAAATATTAATGTCAATGATTGTTTTTGTCTCCATTCATGCGACACATGCAAATGGAATCACTTAAACTGCCTATGGACAGTTACCTAACTTATTATTTGTCGAAATTGTAACATTAGAATCAACCAATGACTATGTTTAGTACTATCAGACTTAAAAAAGTTATATCATCGTGTACAATATGACATTTCAAAGACAATTTTAACACGTATCTTAACAATACATTGTGCACATGCTAACGCTTTATTACCACTGTAATTATATAAAATACATACCATAAACAAGCTTTCAAATGACTATATACACACCTGCATATTACCATAGCGGATTGAAATGTTATTTCCGTTTCTCTCAATAAAGAACAAGTTTGCATAATAATTATCTAGAAAACTTGACTACAGTCGAACCTTGGCTAATCAAACTCGGTTTGTCCGCAGCCCATGCATTACTTGAAGTCATTGGTCCGTCCAATATGATTTCCCTATATTTTCCCTATATGACTTAATTTGAAATACCTCCGATTATTCATTTGTATTCATTAACCTTCTGGTATTTTTTGAAGTCAAGTCTACTACCAAATGTATATTTTAATGCTATCTCCTGACATCTTTTCCAAAGCCCAATTGCAACCATTGTACATTGTCAGCAGTCAAATTGCGAAGGGACGTTAATCCAGTTACATCGATGTTTGGCTTCGTTTGTTTGGTTGGTTGAAGTTGTTAATCGCATATGATTTGTTGATTAGTTTAATAATCAGTTACGATGTGCAATTATTTAAGCAGAGTGGCAATCCAATTTAAGATTGACTTGTATTCACTTCGTCTCACTGCGGTATTGCAAAATGTTAGGGTGGGTAAGTATAAATGCTGACCGATATGAACGTAATCTCAAATAAGAAAGTGTAGGCATAGAGGGTGAAATTTTAGCCGAGCAATCTGGGGAAGGACCTGGCAATTGTATGACATCCGGATCAACTACAATGTAATAAAATATAATTAAACACAGTATGCGTGTAACAAATACGTAGTGTATATTGCAGTTTGTTGGTGATGATAACAAGTTAACGTATATTCGACAATGCATTATACATACATGCATACATTTTGATTTATTATTATTTTGAAAAGACCTGCCGCTTATTCTATTATTATTTTCTATTTAAACAAATAAAATATATTTCACTGTATTGTGATATATACATTGCTCCTTGCACATTAATGCACCGAATTACGTAATTCAAAATGGCGGACTCTCAGTCGGGAAATTGAGTAAGTGTAGGAAATTACTAGTTTTTTTAAGGAAACGACGTTGTTCTACTAAATTTATTAATAATTCTCTTTTGGAATTAAACATTGAATGTAATAGCCGGTCATTGATTATATCATTCTACAATGCAGAGTAAAACTTATCCTTATAATTAGTGAAAACATTACATACTTCTTTATTCATACAGCTTCGTTTTATTGGTGCTTTTACCTGTGGTAATCTACTAAATATATTGCCAATTAAAATAGTAAAAGAATACATAATAATAAAGTGGATGTATATTTGTTCAGATGAGACCCTTTAACTCTTAAAGCTAGATACCCTTAAGACTTACCATATGCATACTTAGAGTGACTTTAACTTTATAGTGGAGTAACTTGTAAATGTTGACAATTCACTTTCTCGGTAAATCCTATGCGAGCAAACAAAACGCATTCCCAAAAAGATGTTAAATTAAGAATGTCATGTTTAAACGCTATCTTGTCCCTGGAATAACTGAAATTTCCAGGTCAATATTATCATAGTTTATGTATATTTCTGATTTTTTAGTGGGGCCATGTGTCGGGGCGGCCACTTAAAACATACATTGTACTGTCTTCTCTGCGTCTAATATGCGGGGAAATTAGGATGATACCATATCCAGTCAAATTATCCTGACAGGGCCAACCAGCCATGGAGCTACTGTTATATTCGCGTCAACGAATAGGGGACACAACTATCACTTTGGTATATAGCAGTTCCTACGGCTTGCCGTACCTATTGCGCGAACAGACCTTGTGCTGTCTTTAATGAAGTCTATTGAATACAAACTGTTATTATAAAGAATCCGGTTTAACTATAGTCTCCCTTTTAAATAAGGGATTTAACAAATATCCAGTTTAGGGTCCATTAGTTAAATGTCCATGCACTTTTTCATATTCATATAAGTATCCGTTCATTAGAGTTTGATGCCGAGTTAATCCAATCGACTGTTCAAACACAAGTGTAACTATTGTATTACCTGTCATCTTAGATTGATGTCAAGTATTTAAAGCTTTATATAGGTAGTCAACACGTTCGTGATCCCATCCAGGCTAAGTTTGCTTAAAACTCAAGTGATGACCTATTAAGCAGTGCTACTAAAATAGACTAAGGTACTAAGTCAACCACTAAGTCAACCACCGGCCAGGAAGTGTGGTCGTTCGTGTCATTCATTAAAATAGCAAGTTTTGCCAAGTGGGATGACTAAATATAATGCTGTGTTGGTCAAATAATATTCCTCTAAATTTGATCTTTAAAGGTATGACTATTTATTTGCGCATAAGACGTGAAGGGCTGGGATTTTAAATCTAGAATAAAGTTTAAAGCCAACGCACTGAACACACAAAATAAAGATTATTTAGATTAGGTTTATTATGCTAGAACCGGTCACGTTTTAGCACTCATGCACACGCGTTCAACGTTCTGCGTACGTTTTTGGATACTTAGCCATTTTAATACCAAAGAGAGTGACATCGGTGATGTGTGTGTGGGTTGTCATGAAACGTATGCTTGTATTGTTTAATAGTGACGTCAAATAACATTTCTTACTTGCATAAAGATGCATTTTAGTTTGTATTTTTATTATATGCATAAGCAAAGCAGAAAAACAAATGCCACATACGTCCCAGGCCATTTATAAGATTAACTACATATATTTTACATATTACAAATCTGACAAACGGCAATAAATTAAACATCCAGTACTTTAACACATTGATTGTTATGAGCATTCGCTAATTTTCCCTTACAGTTTGCTATTTACTATTGTATTGAGTTGTATTTGAATACATGCCCTTCCATTAAGTTGATTCAAACAGAAATGGGCACAATGCTGTTTTACAGGTGAGGGGGATGTCTTAGAAACAGTACACAGCATCATGTTGGTAGTCAAAAAATGGCTAGAGCAGAACTACAACTTGGTATGTTAGATTTTCTTTTAACTTACTATAACAATCACAAACAACACCATCCCCATACACCTATAGTTATATGCGACCATTGATTGATGATAGTTAGTTATTCAATGTATCAAGACCAATGATTTATGATTTATGTTTAAGTTATGCAATCCTTCATTTCTGTCTATCATTTGTTTTTTTGTCAGTGCATATATCAGTATTTTATGCGTACTATGTTCAGCTGTCTTTATTTTATGGGGGTGGGGTGGTTGTTTTAGGTTGTAAGGAAATATGAAAAATTCCCATAAGCATTGCAATATATCAAATATGAACATGCAGAGAAAAGGTATTCACATGCAAGCCAAAAACAAAACTATGCTGAGTCATTAAGCAAAAGAAGCAAACCCAACAGTAACCGCCTTGGAACGGTCAGTCGGCAGAAGGGACGGACTGAGGTTCTTTAACCTGTTTTACCGAGCTCTAACCTATCAGTTCTTGAGAGGTTTCTCAAAGACAAACTAACAATACTATTTTTAATTATTTTAAGCAAATTTGTCCAAACTATGACACCATACACAGAAAGTAGTAACGTAATTAAAGATAATGTCTACATGGTATTTGGGAAAGATATAAGCACTCTTTCTATCAGAAGAACTCCACACAATTAGTGTAAGTCTAATATTTTGACCAGTTAACTGTATTCTTATTTCTAGTAATCCAGCACACACGCTTATAACAATAACAGTACAAACTTCTATTAACAGGGGTGTCTGCATAATGTTGGAAATCCAGTTTGATCACTTTAGTTTCGAATTTTTAACGCTCCAGTTGCTGCCTTCCCGGGGATAAAATCCTTTCTGGAGCTGCATCGATCACAAAGAAACAAATCACAGTTAAATTATTTGTAATTTTTGTTTTAAGCTGTCACCTAATCATGTCACCTGACAATCAACCAATCAATTTTCTATCAAACCTGGGTTTGGGGTATGTATCTACCTGTATGTACAACTGTTGTTGTTGCAATCGTTGATAAGACTCTTGAACGGTTTCCAGAGCTCAAAGTGTTCTTTTATAAAATGCTGTCATTTGTCATAACAGTTTTTAATGCCTCTGCATTTAAAACATATTAGTTGGCTTTCATAAGAATACAGTTATTTTGGCACATGTAAATAATTCGTCAGATAAGTGTAAACGTGTTCCTTTCTCAACTGTGCAATAGGAACATAAACTATTACTGACTCGATTCGTTTTTCTAATTGGTAATTAGTATCTAGAATTTGGTGACATACTCTTGATTGAAACCATGATAGGTGATGTTCTTTGGACCATATGAAAGGCATCTTATAAAGTTTGACTATGTATTGTATGACTTTCTTGGCGCTTAGTTCTCGTATTTAATTAATGTTGAAATCGGATTATTTTATACATGTCGATCATATATATTTCTATATTATTTCGGTGTTTGTATCAAGACTAAAATTATCAATGGTATATTTGGATGTGTAAATTCATTACTAAACCATTGTCATTTTTAAATGAGTTTTGATGGCTGTGAGTTGGTCTGTATATTGGAGAAAAATGTGTAACATTACTATACATTACCATGATATATTTACCAGAAAAAGACGGGTCATCTTCTGTAAGAATATTATTTGTTTAAAAACTCAAGGTTTGCTTCATAATTGCTACTTGGGACCACTGTACTTCATAATCTGTAATATCAGCTAATTACTTATTTCCAAAAGTGGTCTAATATGTCACCTATCTTTTGGTTTTGTTTAATCACTACTGGAACTAACTTTCGATATTTGAACACAATTCCGTTAAAACGCGATATTACTTTAGACTGTAGTTTTAATGGAACTATGAAGTAATCCAGGTTTATCATTCTTAAGCTCCATCTTCATAATCTTTCTATATAACGTCACAGTTTATTTTACCCGGTTTCCCGTACCACAGGAATGTAAAGAACATACATCATTGTCTTTTATTTTTATTTCAGGGTTAGGTAAAGGTTGTATGGTTTTCGGCAATGCTATATTTTAATGACAACGATTTCCATTTAAGGAGTGAGCATTTTTATAGTAATGAGAATAATTGTTCTATTTCTATATTCGTTTGTTCAAAGTTAAGTTTACTAATTGTGTTAAGGTCAACGGAAAAGTAAAATTGTGTGTCCAACTTAGGTTATAATGAGTTAATAATTTATGATCAGTAGTTTTAAATGATCATGTTTATACAACCTATATTTGTGAAGATGCAAAAGCCAGAAATGTCAGCATACAGTTTTAAAGTTTCAAAGGAGTTCAGAAAAGTTTTTCAGAGCCATCAAGATTGAAAGTGGTATTATCAGCAAATTTTAAGATTTTAATTTCGGATTTCGACATTTTTACACCTGCAATATTAGGCTTATTCCTGAAATGATAGCCAGCACCTCTGAACAAAGAAAGAATAAATATGGGGATAAAGGATCGCCTTTATGACGGCCACGCTGTAGATACCACAAAACAGGATTCAATATGTGTTGTCCATTTTTACACTCATGAGAACATTTGAAAAAACTTTATTAGTGAGGGTGCAAATGTTTTTTATTGATTAATATTAATATACCCGGTATCTTTCATTTTATTTTGAGTAAAACATCAAATCGTATAGTAATCTAGTGTTATTAGATATATATCTACCTGAATTAACACCCGGATATTGTTTAATTATTCTGTTCACCCATTTTTAAACAGCAGATTAAAGATAGTACAAGAAAGTGGCAAATATATTTTTCAGAAAAAAGAGGTTTTTGTTTGGTTTTATGGCGCACAGACACTTAATCACTTAAAAGATCATACGGCGCCGAATATGATGAAGTTAAACGTAAATAATATATAATCAGATTGGAATTCAAATAGGTTAGTCGAAATATAAAAATATATTTGGTGAACATCTTTAACTTCAAAATAATATGAATTATAATTGAATGCAAGTTAGTACACTTAACAGTTTAACACTTCACAACGTTAGCATAATAAGCACAGTAAATCCAGACAAACCTGGGCTTGCGTACACCATGTACACTAACCGCTAGCATTCACATGAAAGAAAAAAGAACAGGTTTTCTTATCTTTGGTTTTGAATCTTTTTTTTTAATTTGAACCCGTCGTGTTCCTTTTCAAGCAATTCAGATTCTTTAGATATTAGTTCGTTACCGATAAATTGACTATCATTTCGCCCAATTTGTCCTGCAATGATCCAAATTAATGTCTATCCATGTACAAACCGAAAGACGATTTGACAAACTATTACTTCTAGTACAATTATAGTTCTTTTTCACCTTTAACCAACACGTCTATAGCATTTAATTTACGACCGTGACAAACTATGTTACTTTTGGTGGTGTCGACCTCGAAAGCGTCACGAGTTTTTTGAAATCTGAAATTCGCACGCACTACGGGTTGACCCTGCATGGCCTTTACTTCTTACTGCTAGTCTTGGGTAAACGTGGTGCAGTAACATTAAGATGGTTAGGATAACGAATCGGACTATGTGCTTCAATTGTGTACATGCATGCTTCAAATGCTAAAAGGAATATATGGTAATATTTTATGAACCACATGTTCAAATGATAATATAGTGGAATGTAGGTATACATGAAGTACAGATTTATAAATAAACAACATCGCACAGGAACCTCACTCAGTGATCAGAGGGAAGAAAGGGGCACAGAGAAAAAAGAACTGCTAACAAAATTGGTGCTCCACTGAGAATCCATTATCTAATGGACCAATTTATTTGCTATATCCCATGCGGGGACTCTGCCATCTGCCACTCTATACCGGGTTGTGTGGAGGTCTTTCGTGTTAATTCAGCAGCTTAGCCTAACTGTACTACACACGTTCAGAAAAAAGTGGTTCAATCGAAATTTAGATTGAGATCACGGGGGGTGTTACGCTGACGAAATAAACAACTGGGAGTTATTTCGACTCACTACATTATATGCACACCATTAATTGCTTAGAGTCTTAAAGTTGCGCCACCACAACAGTCCTTTGAGCACTTTCATTTACTTTACTTTACTTCACTTTTCATTTCAGATAGTAACTGTTGGGCCGTTCCATTCTTAATGACTCATCACGGATGTGTTCTTTTTTGTTTATTTTGCTTGCATGTGAATAACTTTGTCGCGTGCTGTCACAAATGTGTGTACATATTTAAATACGCATATGGCCATATGGCTTGGTAATATTTCCTTACTTAAAACAGATTGCATCATGCAGATAATGATAAAAAAATATAACAATAATAATACAAAGTTTGTGGTATGTCATTGGCTGTTACTGCTTCGCTAGTTGATGATAAGCCAATATTCTATACAATGTGGTTCATTCTCACTGGTAATAGGGCGGTTTAAACTGATCTGACTTGGTCTTTATATCGTGGTATATGTCTAGACAAATAGGCGAAACATCATATTTTCCTGTGCTCTAAAGAATGAGGCATCTAGCAAAACAAGTTCTTCAAAACGGTCCATACTAGGGCTGTGCAAAATATGTGTACATTGATTTAAATGGTTTAAATTAAGCGTGTTGATTTTCTTTGCATTAATACCACATAAAAGACATGACCCACTTGTACATAATTTTGACAATAGTATATAGGCTTAGTTTTGTTCTTGCTCATAGAAGATGAGGGCTTAAAGGTAGTGTCCGACGGGTTGGACCAAATTTGTTTTCACAAATAACCAAAAACCTAATGTTACCTGAAAAGGACCTGCAAAACGACGTCCATTGGCGTCCTAAATCTGTTTGAACAGTCAAACATAAATCCCACATATTCATTGCAAACAGGTATTTTCTATCCGAGAGACACTTCAGAGAGCTTTTTTAAAACTTAGAGACACGAGACAACTTACTATTGAGATCACGTTATGAAGTCATCCGGGTAATCCGTTCTGACGTCAATATCTATTTTAGCAGAGAGGACTATCGAGCTTTTATACAGCTGGAAAGAACAAACATGCAGAGCGATGTTTTCGCGATTAGTGCAGTGGTTCGGTATTTGATATAGGCAACTGTCAGTTACAACATTTAAAGTTTAAAATGTATACAAATTTCCGTTTCGTTGTCCCTAATTTTAAGTACTACTTGACTAAGAGAAACATATACAACAAAGTATGTATGTATGTGTCAGCTGTATTTTACAACGTGAGTGATTTTGAGTGCCATTACTTCTTTTGCATGGAAATTAACTTTTACAGAGTTACTGCACGTATTATTAGGCATGAATGTAGATACTTGATACCTGATAGAGTAAAGCTACCAAGAATTTCCAGCAAATCTATATCTACATATATTTTTATAGAAGTTTTATTTTATTTTAGATTTAAGGTAAGTAGTATGAAAACACAGTAACGTCATACTTTTATAAAGCAAATAGAAACTATTGTATGCACAATGCCAGTTAGCCTTGTTGATTTCCTAATATAACATGCTAATGGAGTTAAAAAGTATGTAAATACAAGCTGCATGATATTTTCCTGTTATGCAAATGTTACTAAACAGTTATTTTCTTCCTTCACTAGTATTGTCACATGGGCGATATACCTTATATCTTTAAAATGTAAATTATGTCATGCTTTCATTTTTAAACTGTTTCTTTCATTTCTACTTTTAGGTTGACAAGATAATATTCTTTGCAGATGACCATGTCAGGTATAACTTTCTGATGAGGGTGATGCAAGCATATTTCCCGGTCTATGAGGTGACCATTTCAGGTAAATTATATAAACATAAAGCACATTAATTACGGGCTTATGGCTTTTGTAATACAAAATACTTAAACAGTAGTGATCTAGTCCCCATGCTTGCGCTCAGTCAATAAGGATAGTTACCAAACTAGACAGGCCCGTATGAGGATATTGTGAATGGATGTAGAATGTCCAGTGTACATAATGTGTCTTCCTTACATCACGCGTTTCGTACATCGGGTTTGAAATGCACGAACTAATGGTATTCATGGCAACCGTCGTAAAACTTTGATAGGAAAATATAGTAATACAAATATCTTTCTAAATATGATATTTCAGGTAACTTTAATGATAATGTGCTATTTATGCAAGTTGGAGCTGATGAAGTTTTAATAAGTTTTAAAGAAAATATAAACATATTCGTATAACTTAACTAAGTTTTAAACCAGTGTTCAAGTGAAGGCTTATACTAGCCTAGGGTTGAACACAAGCTATCACGCAAATAAGCCTTCATGCAAATTAAAGAAACTTAACTTATCTTAATTTGAGCAAACCCGATTTTAATTAAATTTCTTGTTTTTAAAATTTTACAAAACTATGAAAAATAACATGCACACACACACACACACACACACACACACACACACACACACACACACACACACACACACACACACACACACACACACACACACACACACACACACACACAAACAAACAAACACACACACACAAACATTCATGTATTTGGTGTCAAAAGGGGACTTGATGTTTAAACGCTATAAACGGGAGCTCCTTAAATTTGCGTCTTTTGAGCTAATATTGCAATAATGGTTGCAGATAATCATATGTATTCGGCAAATACGTTTTTTTCTTACAAAAACTTAACTTGAAACAATGTGATTTTTACAGTAGGACTGGGGACATACAGTTACATATATATTTCAAACTAAATAGGAACACACGCGCGCTTAGCAGTTGGGTACTTTGGTTGTACGAAAGAAGTTTGCGTTTTATTCCTTA